>KZ451950.1:2746423-2763091 GCA_002786265.1 Apostasia shenzhenica
GGTTGATGCCTCATCTGGACAAGTGTCGATTGGTGAACAACGAAGAGGGGAGATCATAAGAACAAATATCATCGAGCAGTTATGGATAAATAATGTCGGTATTGCTTAATGTTCATATATTTGAAAGTATCTTCATATATTTGATACTCTCTATGGTGATGTCTTAGTGTATTAAAAAGTTGTAAGACATGTTTGTAATAATTCTGTGATGCTGGTATTTTAGATTTTTTTTTTTGAAAATAAAGTATTGTATTAAATTTTTATTATTTTAATGTCAATTATCCTTTATGGTGATGTCTATATATACTTAAATTTGTAATATTTTTTGTAATAATTATAATAATTTTATGGTATTTTATCTTAACTATTTTTTTAAAATGGGATATTATTTTAAGATTTATTATTTTAATCTCAATAATTTTTTCTTGTCAAGGTTAAGCTATTAAACAATCAAACAAAATACTTATTTAACCCGGGTTAGTAGCCAAACGCAATTCTGGATTAAATTCCTAGGTTAGCTGGGTTAAAATACTTATTAGGTTAATATACTCTAGGTTAATTAACCCTTTCTCAATCCAAACGAGAGCTAAGTAGGGGTGGCAAAATGGGTCGGCGGATTGAGTTCGGGTCGAACCCGAATCCGACCCGACCCGACCCGAATAGTCTCAATCTGAACCTGACCCATTTATTTATTAGGTCAAAATCCATGACCCAAATCCAACCCGATTAATAAATGGGTCGGGTTGGCGGGTTAACCCGACCCGTTTATAGAATATTTTTTGATAAATGCCTAACCCGAACCCTATCCGACCTGATTATACTCGAATTTATTTATTTCATGATCCATACTCGGATTCGGGTCGAATTCACGGGTCGTATCATATATTGCCATCCCTAGGGCTAGGTAACTTGCTGTAAAAGCTCGTACGAGTTCGGGAAAACTCTGAGGACGATCCATGACGAGCGAGCTGGGATCTTCGACCGCCATTACCGCGCGACGACGACAGGGGTGCTTCTGTTCTCCGTGTTTTTCCGACGATTGCATCGTGTAGAACCTCCTGCATCTGCTTAGTTTCCCTGTGAGTAATTTCTTTTTACCTCCTTCGTGTATTAGGTTTTGAGTTTTGATACCGTTGACAGTCTTCATTAGAATCAAATGTTCTCCCTATTCTCTGCCATTTGAGTCCCGTTGGGTGGCTGCGGTGGTGCAGAATCGAGCATTATGTGCAATCCTTAGCAGTTTTGTCTTTGCTTGGAGATTTCATCCTTTTGGCTATCTGCGACTCTTTCCCAAAGATAATTTTTTTCCGAATATACTTTTGTTTACCTTTTGTTGGACACCGATAGTCTGGGTTGCTCCTTGTGCATAAAACCTCTAGTGCGGCAAAAGCTTACTTAAATAAATGGCTTAACATTTTTAAGCTCCTTAAAATTCAAACTAGTTGACTTATGTTTCTTTAAGTTAAAATCTATGCCTTAAGTTTGGCAAAAATTCGTGGGGTAACTATTAGCTACATTAAAAGGTATTTTGAAGAAGGTTTTGGGAAAGTTTTCTTCAAATTGCATGATAACCAAAAAAGGCATAAAATTTAGTAATATAAAATTGTCATTAGCATGATTAGGGCTGTTATTGAACTGATTTCGAGTAAGCCAAAGGCAACTCAAAATTGAAAATTTCAGGCTTGGTTCTGCTCGAAATTAGTTTGAAGTCGAAATAGGATAGAGTTAAGCCGGTTCGACTCACATCGGTTTGATTCTGAGCTGGCTGGAATTGTGATTTGAATCAGCTTGTAATTGTAAAAATAAATGTAAGAATGTTATGTACTAAGAGGATTTGATCTCTAGACCTTGAAAAAAATAAGCTATAAGCCTCTTCTACTCTACCACTAAATCACTAATTAAGTGGTATACAATGACATTTCATATATATATATTATATATCAGAATTATTTATGTTATACATATTATTTTGAGCCAAATCAAATCATGTTTTGAGCAAGCCAGGGCTAACTCAAAATCAGCTCAAAATGAACTTCAAGCCAAAGTCCCGAGCTCATGAGTTTTTTCAATATTTTCAAACTGATTTCGAAGCGATTTAAAAATCGAACAAGTTCCAAGCGAGTTTCAAATTTCGGATATTTTTAACACTCCTAAGCATGATAGAGATAGATAGCTTTTAAAATAATATTATAAAATTTATTCAATTGATGGTGTCTCAAAGCATAACAGTGAGTGCGGTTCAGTTTCAACCTAAACCTGACCTAAATAACTTATCTTGATGCAAATAGGATACAATCGATGAGACGTACTATTATTGTGATCTGAACATGACCCAAATATATTGATCTAATCAAATATGATGCATGTTTGCCTCTTCTTCAAACTGTAGCGTGCATGAAACTTTCTATTCTCCCAATTGCATGAATCAGACATGTTTTCCCACTATGAACCATAGAGTTTAAGCATGACAGTCTTTTACATATGAACTAGTTTTTATTGTTTATCGAGGGACAAAATCGCCAGTCTAATATATATATATCTATATATTTCTTTAATATGTAGTTTCAAGAAGTATTGGTGTTGTATCGGATCTATATTGGTATTTTTTTAAATGAAAAAAAAAACAGTTATACCAAGTAACATATCAGATTTGTATTGATGGTGGATCGTGGGGGTGTTGGTGTCTGATACTTGTTGAAATACTGATATGATAGATTTTATAGCAATTACAAAGCTAAGTTCAATGGGAGATTACAAATATTTATATAACAATTTTCATGATGTTCAGTATATATGACGTCATGTTATACTCTGTACGACATTAGTTATGGTAAAATTTGGAAAAACAAAAAGCAAACCTTACCTCTGCTTGGTAATAAATGATCGCATTTAAAAACAATATTCAAAGCCATTGAAGATTGCATATGTTATCACCGTAATATTAAGCTTCAGATGGTGGATGTTGCTAGGTAATGATGGCAAATCAACAATTGTTGCTATTTCTGATAGCATTTCAATCCACAATTAGGTGTTTGCCTTCCAAATTCTAGAAACTTTACTGTCTATTAGGAATACTCTTGATGTAATGTAAAACAACTAATATAGCAGCTTGGATTTATAATGGAATTCTGCCTAGTTTTTTCAAGAACTTCTAATTGCATATTTTGGGGATGTGCAGTTCATATATCCGTGACCTATCTCAACTTTCTCATGTAATGTTGTTGCCGCTAGAGTCTCCTTAAGTTTAACATTCCTTTTCTTCATTGACTTCTTTGAAGAATTAGGCACATCTGCATGTGATCGTTTATTCTAAAAGAATATAAATGAATATTGTTCGGGATACCTTGCTAGCATGTATTTGATTCCTTCGAAATTGCGGTACCTTCATAATTGAAAAATTATAGTTTAATTAGAGGGGACTCTCACGTGACCTAGGACAGAAACAAGGTGAGGGCTGTAGCCCCTCGCCGCTGATGATGATGGCCAGCCGACAACCACTAGAAAAGGATGGAGGCACTTCGACGAAGCATTCAGTTGGTTTCGATGTAGCCCGTATGGCAACGTCGATAGTGAACCTCCTTGCTATGGCGGGATAAGTGGCTGAATTGGTTGTTGAAGCTGGTCTAGTGATGGCTCTATCAGCCATTAATAAAGAATTTCTTGATAAAAGGAATGTTAAAGTGGGATTGTTGGTTCTCCTCCAGAGGAGCACTCGATATGTTCTCCCTCCTTCTCCTCTTCATCCAAATTGACCAAGGGCTCTATCCGACCTTTCTTCATGGGGGCTCCCTTCTCCCTTTGTCTCCCTGTCACCTCCTTTGATCTTCTTCCTCTTCTTAGGAAGGTCACCTTCGGTCTCCAGATCTTCACTTGGGCTAATCGCTGTTAGCCTAGGGGTAGGCAAGCACTGGGGATCGAAGATCACCTTCTTCTTCTTTTTTGGGGATTCCTCAACCACCTTGTTCCCCTTCAAACTAAGGGTAGGAGGATGTTTGTCGGCAGCTGCATCGTCCCTAGATGAGCTTCCTTCAGTCTCTCCTCTTTGCTCACCTCCTCGCCTTCCCTGATTCCTTCCTCTTCCTCCTCCTCGATTGACTCTTGGGACACCACGGCCTTTTCGTCTTCCTTCTGCCGCTTTGATTGCTCCCAACCGGATGGCGCAGATATTAGCTCAGCCACTACATGCCTGAGTAGTGGTGTGAGCCTCTTGGTTCGTCCTCACCTAGGTTAGGATAGTCTTTAAGGGAATTCCAATCCTTACAACTTTGCCGCTAACTTCCCGACTTGTTAATATCCTTGAACTTGGGATGTTCGAACATATTGTTGTCCAATACTTGCGGACAAGCTCTTTTAGCTCCAGTTCCCCTGTGAGGAAGAAGTAGTAGTCGCGCTAATTAGAGTTAAAGTTGGGCACACCGATAAGAGGGCATTCGAGACCTATCCCTCATGTTTAGGCAGCCATGGTACTGGATGTTCTTTTAGAATATGAATAACACCCTGAATAGCTGGAGGTCCCAAACCTCATGGTTGTTCGTCAAAACCTGGAAGAGGCTAGAGATATAAGCTACCCTGTTTGGTGACAACTACACAGGGACTAGCTAATATTTGTTAAGACTTCCCTAAACTTCTTTTATGGGGGTAGCATCATCCCATTGTCCAAGAAGATGTCCTCACAGACAAAGCTGGCTGGCGGCGTATTCGGCTAGCTAAGCCAGTGGCCCACTTCGTGATCGTCACACGGGCCTCTTCACAAGCCTCTACCCTTTCATTTGTGAGCAGAGCAAACAAGAGAGCCTTGTCTCTCCGGGCCTTAACCCTACGGTGTAGTTTCTTCGAGCCTCCTCCAAGGCATCGAACATCTTATTCAGGCAAACCTGGGTCCGGACAGTTTCCTCGATCACTATCTTCTTCCTTAATTTGATCACAACCGCCTTGGCTGACGCGGGCTTACCCCTGTTCTCTGCGTCCCTAAAATTCTCCAACATGGCTTGTAGCTTACACCTCACATAAGCGTAGGCGGAAGGCAACCTCTAGCTGTGCTTCATCTACTCTTAGTAGTACTATTTCAAGTTGTCACAGATGCTGGCATGCTCCTTAGCAACATACTTCATTTCCGGAGCCATGCTGGCCGGGACCTTATCCTCATCCTCTTCCTCCCCCTCCCTTCCTTTTGCTCCTTTCTTTCATCTGATCTATTGGATGAAGCTAACGAACCATCGAGGGGAACCTTGTCATCCTTCCTCCAACCAAAGTTGGCAAAGATGTCTTCACCTCCTAGGATGTTGGAGTTCTAGTAGAATTGTTTTTTCCAAAGCTAATCTTCACTGGCGTATGCAAAAGGATTGCACCATCTCCATCCATGATATGTGACATGGTCTGAAGTTGGCTTTCTATCAGGACTGCATGCTTTAACGTTAGTGATAGTCCATTCACCATCTTCCATGTCAGGCAGACGTGGATCTTATTTATGGGGGCCAACAGTTATGTCGCCGATACGGCTTCCTCCCTTCTTCTTCGTCCAGGTTCAGCACATTGGCTGCGGTCCTAGGAACGTTTGCCTTCTCCGCCCCAACAGCATCTATTCCTGAGTCTTTTGATTGGGTGTTGTCGACAATGCTAGTCGTCTGGCTTAGCTGGCTGGTGGGAGTATCGCCCCACTATTGGTAGCAGTAGTATTGTCGACACCCTCATTACTCGAGGTCATCACTAGCATCAGTGTCAATGTTGAGGTCAGTGCTGAGGTTTATGTCTTCTCCGATGTCTCTTCTTTTTGAGGAGGAAACTCTTGCACCCTCATCTTCTATGGCTCGGGATCCGCGGTTAGCAGCATCGTCTCTTTCCTCTTGAATTGGGAGAGGAACTTGGTCATCGCCAAGTTCTTTTTGGCATCATCGCGTAGGAGATTCCCGAACATTCATGCAGGAGACACTTCTATAGTCACTCGGCAGCTCGAAAGTCGCAAAGGCAAGACATAAACCCTATTGCAGTTGCGTCACTTCATATGCATTTCACTTTCCACTTGTCACGCTCACACTGGTCGATCATTTGACGTACATCAATGTTCATGCTTGACGTCGAGGGGGTTGGTGTTTGTGCTGGAAAACTCAAAAGCATCTTGTTGTCCACATGGCATTTGCAGGAACCACTTAGATCACCTCCAAGTCAGGACAGTCCAAATGTGGTGGATAGACTAAACCAGATATGATCTATTCTTCGTTTTCCCTGTTTCTCTCATTCCAGCTATAGTAGTAGCAACACAGCCAAGGATACCCTGTTTTCTCTCCCTTCGTACTTGTGGGACCTAGCTAGTTGTTTCAAGAAGGTATGTCCACCGCTCTTGCTACAACCACTCTGTGGCGCCCGTCTATTCTATTGGTTTCCTTTATTTTGGAAAAATTGCAAGTTGCCTTGTCATCCTTGCCTCCCCTCTAAGGCAAAGAATGTTGAGACGATACAAGGCCAGGACACTCCTTTGTTTCACTGGGTCGACCAACCAGCTCCTTCCCGGCATCATGGACTACCCCGTTGGTTCTTCTATCGAACCACACAGCAAGATTCTGCCATCCTAGCGTCCTGCTCATCCCATGCAGCTCACAGATAGGAATGAGCAATTTTCCCCTCAAGATTCTCCTACTGCAACTATAAATACTAGGGTTTAACTTGTTGGAAGGGGGCTGGACTCTCACTTTTTCTAAAGCTCAAGATCCTTCTACTGCGGCTATAAATATAGGATTTAACTTGTAGGAAGGCGGTTGGACTCTCTGACTCCTAAAAAGCTACTGCTATTATTCCTTTTCTCCTCTCATTACCTTGTATTCACCCTTCAATAGGGCATCGTTTACTTACTGGAAATCGGACTCGCTTGGCCGATGGATGCAGGAGGACCTCTTCGAGTCACTAAAATATCTGTGTTTTATTTTTTGTACTTTCTTTTTCTTCTTTCTTTCCGCTTAGGCTCTTTCTCTCTCTCTCTCTCTAATCACCTATGGACATTTTGGGTGTCGCTTGCTAGCAAAGCTCTCTACTTTCATGCGTTTACAACATTGTATGCGATCACAAAAGAGTTGACAATCACATTTATATTCTCTAAAGATCAACTCGCTGCCATCTTCACCAAAGCACTATCCAATCTTTGCTTTGAGCTATTATGTTCCGTACTTCATGTCTAGGAAATAAGAGCTTCCTTTTTAACTGTACTCTTCTATTTAAAGAGTTAATGGAACCTGTGTAAGTGTGAGGGCTTGAGCCAATTTTATATCCAGCCCTTCTCTCACTCTCTATTCTTTACAACATCAAACTGCAAACTGTACATAACTCTTTTACTTCATAGTAATGCAGCACCTCTAACAACACTTAGAATTGGAGTACTAGTGGGTCTGAGATCAAAAGGAATGGAAACTGGAATGTGTTTGTCAAGCTCATCAAAGTCAGCATCAGGCAGGAGGAAAGATAAAAAACTTAAGTCTTCTGTTGATTACGGTGAACAATCTGAGATGGGCATTTCTAAGATGGATATTGCAGTAAGTTGGCTTTTCTTTTACTTTCAAGAAAGCAGCAACCTTTTTTATTGTTTGATTATGGAAGTACAGGCTGGCTGGTTCTTTGATTGAAACACTTGCCTGAAAAGGGCTGTTGGATTCGTTAGGGGACAGTTAAGGAGTCAATTGAAATTGAGGAAATCAGAAGCAATCCAGCTAAGCTTGATTCTTTAACTGTGAAGGATCTCAGGAGACTGACAAGGTGAGGTTCTCATTATTTCTTTTGCATTCTGTATAATCAAGATGGATTTGTTCATTCTATTTTTTCCTTTTGGTGCATTCTAGGAGTGTAGGAATCTCTTCAAGTGGCAGTAAGCAAGATCTTATCTCTTCCTTGAAGTATTTTTCGTGCAAAGGTTAAAAATGCTTTTATCATGGATTTGCCAACATTATATTCTTCATGTACGGGAGTTGTAGCAGTCCAATTTGTTTCTTGTTGCAGGAGAAACCACTATCTATGATAGCATGCATATGCCTCAAGGTCTGCATGCTTGTACTAATGTTCCTGAAAATAATAAAACAAGGAATAAAAGAAGAAAACATGTGGTTGAGAATTCAGTGAGTACATGTGATTTAAAAACTGCTATGGAACACAAAGAATCATCGGTTGAGATTGAGGAGGTTGTTGGTATGCTTCCTTAGCAGAATGCTTTTAATTAGCTGATATTTTATGTGATTGAAATTTATGTATTCTTAATTTCAGAGACAAAGCAATCTCGTTCTCACAAGCAAACTTCTTCAAGAATTCAAGTGATCAAGTTTACAGATCAAGAAGCTCTACTTTCTTATGGACAAGAACCTTGGACTGTGCTTGCACACAAAAAGCCACAAAAAGAGTGGATTCCTTATAATCCTACCACAATGCGGCCCCCACCTCCTTGTCTGGGTACAAAATCCATGAAGCTCCTTTCTTGGAATGTTAATGGCCTCAGGGCTTTGCTCAAGTTGGAGAGTTTCTCTTCACTTCAACTTGCCAAAAAGGAGGATTTTGATGTGCTTTGCTTGCAAGAGACAAAATTACAGGCAAGTGGTTAATGGGTGTACTCATATTTACTGCCACCTTAAAGCTATAAAATGCTATTTTTATAGAGTGTGGTTTCATTTAGAAAAACTTTTCTCATTCTTTTGCAACAAAGCTGCTCTTGTGTTGATTCACTTTATTTCTTGCTGACTAACTAGATATGTTTTCAATTGAATAGGAGAAGGATGTTGACTCAATAAAGAGGAACTTGATTGATGGTTATGATAACAGCTTCTGGACTTGTAGTGTTTCAAAGCTGGGCTATTCTGGGACTGCTGTAATATCAAGGGTACTGTGGATTTCGTTGTTGTCCTCATGTTTGATCCCAAAGAAGTATTTATTCAATTGTCTTGAATATTACTTAAAAAATGTTACATCTAGTGAAGTTAATGAAGCCACTATACTTTGCCAATGGTTCTTGGACATAAATGTATTTTCTTGCAAGGACTTTGTAATTAGTGCTATAGACTATTATGTGTTTGTTTGCAAAGGTCAACTATGCTTGTCTGTAAAAGTTAATTGTATGTATTTCTTTGCAAATGTTAATTTTAATAAGGTTAAAATTAAACTTGGATGAGGATATTTTTTTATTGAGGGTCGTGTAATGTGAAATAAAGTTAGTTATTATTTTGGAATATATAGGGGATGTGATATAAGTTATTATTTTGGTATATGTGCAGGATGTGAAATACAATTATTTTTTATTTTGAAATATGTGTATGATATAAAATATAGTTAAATTTTATATAAAAATTTATGTATATGTGACATGCTAAATTAAAATTAATATGATTGATTTTAACTTGCTAAACAAACACACATTAAAGTAAACTTTATGATTTGTTTTATTGAGAGTTGTGTATGGTGTGAAATAAAGTTAATTATTGTATTGCGATGGTGAAGGGGTTGGATATTAATTAATCATAATTTTGATATGTGTGGAAGATGTAGAATAAAATTAATTTTTTATTTTAAAATATGTATTTTAATATAATTAAATTTAATATTAAAACAAACACACATTAAAGTCAACCTTAAATGATTTGTTTTATTGAGAGTTGTGTGTGATGTTGAATAAAGTTAGTTATTTTATTGGAATGTGAAGGAGGGTAATATTAATTAGTTATAATTTTGTATGTGTGGAGGATATAGAATAAAATTAATTTTTTTATTTTAAAATATGTATATGTTATTAAATATAATTAAATTTTAATATTAAAATTTATGTAAATGTGAAATGCAAGTTCAAGGTAAATTGTTTAACTAGGTTGAAATTAATATTGTTAATTTTTACCTAGCATATTACATCATACATAATTTTTAATATTAAAAATCTGTGAAGCATGAATACTTTTAAAGATCACGTCGTATTTGGTCGAACACATGGATATGGAGGGACGCAAGAGACACGGGGGATGTTGTATCACAATATGTTACGTAGCATGTCTTAACAAAATAATATTTAAAAATTAAAGAACATTTTTTGGATATGTAAGAACATTCAGAACATCTTTTTGATACGTTTCTGAAACACTTTTAGGATATTTTTGAGATACAAGACACTTTTTAGAGCTTTCAGGGTACTTTTAAAATGCCTATAGAGATAAAGCTAGATATATTTAATATTAATGTTAAATTTATTTATTAATATTATATTTTTTTATTAATATAAATGTAAGACTAAAACTTATGGGCATTTCAACCTTCTCTTTTCTCTTTTTATTAACATTTAAACTTCATATTATTTTTAAGATTTTATATAATAAAACTAAATATTTCTTCTTATTATTAAAATTTTACTAAATATTAAAAACAAAATTCTAAGCTAATAAAATTAAATCAAATTTCTTCTTCCCCACTGTATTCGAGTCTTACAAAAATAACCAATCGCAAAATATTTTGAACTCTATCCTCACCTCTGTCCTCTCATTTTTGACACTGAAGGCACTTTCTACATCCCAAATCTTCAATGTCGACACTTCTCAAGTTCTTATTTTGATCTTATGATACTTTTCTACTACTCACAAGTTATTTATACTCAAAAAATAAATTTTATTTTTATATTTTATATATTTTTTAAGTATAAATTATTGCTTTTATTATTACTGTATTTGTGTCCTATATTTTGAAAAATTATTGTGTCATCGTGTTGCATTCTGTCATGTCTCTATGTCGTATTCATACTTCATAGATTTAAATTTAACTATATTTCACACATACACATATTTTTAAATAAAAAATTAATTTTATTTTATATCTGCACATATATAAAAATAATAATTAATTTATATCACATTTCTCAGGCATCCCAGTACAATAACTAATTTTATTTCACATCATCTACAACTCTCAATAAAATAATTCCATTCCAGTTAAACTTTAGCCTTATTAAAGTTAACATTTGCAAACAAACACAAACTTATTAATTTTAACCTGGCCAAACAAACTCACCTTAGGGATCAGGTAAAGAATATGGTCAATCTGAAATTCCTCTTATTTTCCTTTCATATGTCTTCTTCGTCTTTCTATAGTTTTACCACCACCTTTTTTCTTTTCATCTATTTCTTTTCCCTTTCTTATTGTTCTACATTATTATTGTTACTCATACCATCATCAAATTGCCTTATTCCTCATTTGCGGTCGAATTTATGAATTCTTCTTCACTAGGCTTTTTTATTCAGTTGCATGTGGTGTTAGCTCTAATGATGTAAAATTGTTTCACATCATGTCTAATGACACTTCTAGCCTACTTTTATTCTCTCTTTTATGAGATGTTTACACCTTTTTGAAAGCATTTAAAGCCTGAACAAAACCTATATTGTATAGACTACTTATATATGAAATGCAAAATTAGTAATTATATGTGTTGTATGCATTTTCTAATCTTCTAATCGTTTGTCACATACACCTCTTGTGTAATTTGACATGCAAAAATATCATAACATTTTGTATATATGCACTCCATTCAACTGTAAGTATGTAGATGTTTGTATGAATGAGTCAATTTTCAGCTGAATCAATTTCATTTTGTTTGGGGTTGAAGTCAATATTTACTAAAAGTTGAGCTGACATGAAG
The DNA here is from genome assembly GCA_002786265.1 of Apostasia shenzhenica. Classification (NCBI taxonomy): domain Eukaryota; kingdom Viridiplantae; phylum Streptophyta; class Magnoliopsida; order Asparagales; family Orchidaceae; genus Apostasia; species Apostasia shenzhenica. The sequence continues at coordinate 2,758,059 of KZ451950.1, forward strand.
CATGCTCTGCTATCCTAATTTAATCTCTGTCCTAGCCTCTTATTTTTATGTAAATTCATGGTTCATCTTGTTCTTGTAACTTGTGAGTTTGCCAACATGTCAGTTGACTAGCACTTTTTTCTCATTTTGCACTAGCTATCAGGTTATGCTTGTGATATTTCTCCAACTTCACTCAACTAGTGGAGTATTGCTCGCTGCATAGCATCAATCTCCTGGTTATCGTCATCCCATTTGGTTGATTAGAAAGACCATAAAAAAGTTACATTTTTGCTTGAACTTTATTAGTTTCGATATGCTAAGAAATGTTTTCTCATCATTATTGATTATGCTATAAGGTAAGTGTCGAATGTTGGCCTAACAAAGCAAAAAATACATAAATAAAATAAATATTGCAAACATGAGGATACTTAGGTGGATGAGTGGTTATACATGAAAGGACAAGATGAGAAATAAGTATATTTGTGAGAAGGTTTGAGTGGCCTCAATTGAGAATAAGCTTAGAGAGAGTAGCCTTAGATAATTTAGACATATAAATCGTAGGCCAATAGAAGCTTCAGTAAGAAAAATTTAGATTATTGAATTTTGCCCATGCAAAAAGAGGAAAAGGACGGCCAAAAAAGATATGATAAGAAATTATAAAAAATGATCTTACATATTTAAAGCTAAATAAGAATTTATTATTTGATAGAGTGCATGAAAATGAGGATTCATGTAGCCTAATTCACTTAGTGTGATAAAAACTTGGTTGTTCTATTCATTATGCTAACCTTGACACTAATAGGATCTGTTTGATTGGTGGCTATTTTGTTGGTTTTTTGAGATACATCTTGAAACTCATGTACGAGGGGTCATAAGTTTGTTATTATTTGCTATATTTCTATCTATTAATTTTCTAAATTGCAATTCTTTATTTTACTAGATAGAATTTTCAGGAATTAGGTTCATTTAATACTAGAAGTTCTCGTTTTTCAAGAAGCATGGACAATTGTGCATCACAATGGGTGGCATCGCGTCACATTATGTTCCCGTATTGCCTTTATGCTTCCTAAGTACTTCTATAATATTGAGCAAAAATTATAGTAAAATTACATATTCACATAGAAATTTTGTTTATATTAATTTGGCGTGTCTTGTCATGTTCGTGTCCTGTAATTGAGAAAGTTGTCGTGTCGGCATATAGTGTAGTGCCAATCCCAATGTTCCCATGTTGTGTTCATACTTTCTAGTCATTTTTTAATAAAAATAATAATAATTAATTTTACTTATAGTAGTACTTGTTAGATTAAATTCTAAATGAATTTCTCATATTGATTTAATTTATTTTCATACTTTCTTTTCATTTTCTTTTAATTATTACTTCATTTTTTAGAAATCATAAGAATTCATTTGAAGTTGCTTTATGAATTCTATACTATATGGTTACTTTAGCATTTATTTTTATGAAGACATCACACCAAAAATATAAAAAAGTATATATATTTATAAATTCTTTTAAAAATAGAAAGAAGGGATATAATAAAATTCTCTATTGAATTTTCTGTGAAGATTATATCAAAATATGTATAGAACGTGAAATGCAAATAATATTTATATTAAATTGTGTTTACAACATGAAATAATGCTATTTTTATTATTTGGAATTGTGTTTAATGTGAAAGTCGTGACTTTCTATCCATGACTCCTTTAGATGAGAGATAGATGAAGACCTAAAGTAGGAACAAGCCCTTTATGAGGAGAATAATATATGTAGATTGTTACTTATATCAGACTGTTAGAGCGATTCAGGTATAACTGGAAGTCTGTGTTGTATGTGGGGTAATATTCTTGCTAACCCTTTTTATATAACTGCTAAAATCATTGCTTAAAGCTATGATGTCCGACCATTCTTGCCATGCTTAAACAAACATGTCAATTCTATTTCGTTGCCCTTCATACTCTCATCGGTTTTTTATTGTTGTATTGTTTTACATATATTTTCTTATTTGAATTTGACATGTTCATTCTTATATTTACTATTTATTACCCATTAGTTTTCTTGAGAATTAAAACCCAAAACTTGCAAGTTCATTTCTTTTTCTAGATACTAAACTAGGAATTTTATATTAGATAAAGCCAATCTCAGTCAAGTATGGACTTGGTATTTTGGATCATGATACTGAAGGGCGAATTGTGACAGTTGAGTTTGATTCATTTTATCTGATAAGTGCATATGTTCCTAATTCTGGTGATGGCTTAAGAAGACTGGTAAGTAGAATATTTGTTCTTTCCGCATGTATTCGTTTCTTGTCCTTTAATTGTTAAACTCCTCATCTTGTCTGCTAATGACCTTAAATTCAAGCGTCTGGTTTTTTAGTCTTACAGGGTGAACCAATGGGATCCATCTCTTGGTGATTACATGAAAGTAAGTGTAGTTTCTGTATTGTTCATTGTGATTATAGTTGTTTGTGCATTTTTGTTTCTTGATATTATTGTCAAATTAATGTCCTTGTCTCTTTTCTTGCTTATTTTTGTAATGGTAGGCTCCGTGTCTTCTTTGTTCATTCTAAGTCATGGCTCTAGCCACAAAGAGAAGTTTTATCTAATTTCTTTACCTATCTACTTTCATAGCTATTGCTTAATGGCATTGAGGCGTCTCTATTTATGCTAGTAATAAAAAAAGCAACTTGAAACATTCAGATGATAGGTGACAGAATAATCTATTTTTGTGCTTCATTTTTACACTAGTAATGCTTCATTCAGCACTGTGGGTAATGAATGGTTACTAAGCATGATATTCTGCTTCACTATGTTGAACATCCTCTCTTATTTGGAGGATATAATTTTGTAACTTATGAACTGCAGATAACCCCTTTCAATAAAAAAAAAATTCGAAGTTAGGTCACTGAAAAGCAGGGCTAACACATACTTGGGTCAACCATAACTATTCAGAAGACTAACATTGTGATAGAGTGGTAAATATCCCACAATTTGTCTTTCTTTCTCTTTCTTGATTCTGTGACCGCGTTGTAATTGCATACCTGTAATTTTTTGTTTGTATAAAAATGGCTTTATTTCAACTAAGTCAGTAGATAAATTCAATTCAACAAGCAAAATAAAACAATCACACACAATCAATAATGCTAACAATTATTTTAATCTTTCTCAATTATACATATACAAGTCCATGAACCTCTCTGTTTTTCAATGTGGAATGATTCCCTTCTCTACTCCTTCTCATTCCTAGAAGTCTACCAAGAGTTGCACCTTTCCCCAATGGTTCCCCTTTTTTGAGACATGACCTGACAATCACTCCTCACCCTTTTCGGTCATCAATTATCACAGGTCTAACTTGAACTACACCATATGTCTAGAGGTCGGTTCTCAATTCTCTTTTTAATATCACATATTAACATCATTTTCCCTGAAATTGTGGCTTGGGTCATATATTAAAGCAAAAAGTAGTACATAAGATACATCAAGTTACATCTTTTTTGAGGATATTACAAAACTCAACGAGGAGGGGCATTCCTCCCACCCAATCAAAATTACCTATGATTGCTATTTATGCAAAATAATCGATGGCACTATTTGTACTCTGTTTAAATATGTAAAACGATGAAGATGGATATAGGAAACCAATTAAGCTATTTGAAATCTAGAATTTCCAGGACTGCTAACAGACCCGAAGGCTCTTGCGACACTAGAAATTTTAAGATTTCCAGCTCTAGCACCACTTGTAGGGTTTCCAAGGAATCTCCCTCTAGCCAAATGATAGGCCAATGGTCCAGCAATTTTCAAAGCAACTTCCAAACCTTGTATTGTTGCATGTTACTCCACCATGGTGACTGAGTAGTTGAGAACTCACCCCCTAACATGTATGATACTACCTCATGGTATTAGCATCATTTTCAATAATTACATAGCAGATACGTTTCATCAACAAGTAGCATATTCATGAATTTACATTACTCAACAAATCACTAGATTAAATATAAATGCATCCAACAATAAGATCATAACAACTCAGTCGAAAATTTAATATAATCACAAAAACATGCGAACAATTACCATCATAGATCAAGCATTCATATAACTCAAAGAACTAATTGTTTATCTTTAAATTGATTTATATGCAAGTCAAGTTAAATCATCTACCTCAATAATCATAAGACAATTCAATTTCTGGCTCTTCATGAACAAGTCCTGAACTTAAAATATACCGATTTATAAAAAATCTTCCTTCCTTCCTTCTCACGAGTTCTTCCAGCTCTCAGCTTGACAGATGGTATCAGTCTTTCGGTGCTATCGTCAATTAATCAGCGTTGCCCTTCGTTGTTGTTGCCATCCCTCATTGATAACGACGGAGTTCCTCCCTGCCTCCCTCTTATTCTCTCTCTATCCTCTCTAATAATTAGCCAACCACCGTGTGCCGGCGTTTGCTTCCTGGCATCGGCCCTCAACACTGATGTTAATGCCCCTATATTATTCTCCCTTCCTAACTAGCACACTACAGAGAAGAGTTTTTCTTCTCTCTTACCTCTCTCTCCCTCTAAGCAATTGTCACTAGAACTATTTAAATAGTAGTAATATTTGGTATATGAAAGGATAGAAAAGGGATAATTAAATTCAAATTTACTAGACTTATTTCTCTTGTAATTGAGAAAATAAGAACATTTAAAGACAATGAATTATATTTAATTTTACTTAAATTTAAATAAATTCCATATTAATTATAAATTTTAGATGAATTCTTAATACAACAACAACCAAGCCTTAATCCCACTAGGTGGGGTCGGCTACATGAATCCTTTGTTTCCATTGCGCTCTATCAGTTACCAAATTCTTATGTAAATTTAAGTAACTAAGATCACTCCTTATAGTTTTTTGCCATGTCTTCTTTGGTCTCCCTCTTCCTCTTTGTACATGGGCAAAATCCAATAACTCAATTTTTCTAACTGGAGCTTCAATCGGCCTACGATTTAGATGTTCAAACCATCTAAGCCGACTTTCTCTAAGTTTATCCTCAATTGGTGCAACTAGGGGTGTGCATTCGG
>KZ451950.1:2763101-2780820 GCA_002786265.1 Apostasia shenzhenica
CGCGAACTCATCTATGAGCGAACCCAAATCGGCAAATTGCCAACTGAACCGGCCCAATATAAATACGTGGGTTATTCGGTTAATTCGGTCGGTTTGGTTTCCAAACATGTGAAACCGAACCCAAACCAATTAACCAAAATATTCAAAATATCAAACCATCACCAAACCGCTAGATTCTAAACCAAACCAAACCGTTAAATTTAAACGGTTCGGTTCGGTTTTTCGGTTTAAACCATAGTTTGCACACCCCTAGGTACAACACCAACTTTCTTTCGGATATACTCATTTCTCATTCTATCATTTCGTGTATATCCACACATCCACCTTAACATCCTCATTTCTGCAACATTTATTTTATTTGTATGTTTCCTCTTTGCAGGCCAGCATTCAGCACCATATATCATCGCTGGTCTTGCTACAGTTTTATAAAATTTACCCTTAATAAATTAAAATAATTCATTTCCTATGATTTTATATAATTCATTCACATTTTTTACAAGTTTATACTATATATTTTTGCAGTCAAATTTCAAGATATTACAAATTTGTGGCATGTTAATAAAGCTTTTTATGAAATTGTAGAAACTTCCCTACTTTTCCCAAGCTTCCATGAGAAAAATCAAGTATTGGTATTAGATTGACGACAAGTCAGGAAACTTCATTCAAATTCATGATTTGAATTCTTCATTGCTTTTTCTAGGGTTAGATTTTTCTCTGGAAGTGATGTGCCACATTCTAACCTGATTTCTGTGGAAAATCAACAAAGCTTGGCTTGGACATCATTGGCAAGGGTTAAGATTTGAAGAAAGGAAAGAGTTGCCAAGCAGTTTACTGTGATAGTGTGATATCATTAATAAAATAGATAGGCAGCCTTGGGCACACTGTATAGGACAATTTTTTATTCTCAGTTAAGAACTGAAGTTACATTTTTTTTTGATGAAAATTGAAGTTACATTTGCTATATGAAACTTGTGGATTTAAAATGAAAAGACTAGGAGATTAGTTGACCACTTAGGAATATGAATATAGTATGTTTGAAAAATTTATATTTAGCGGGTCGTATTTAATAAGATTTTGCATAGTGGTGATCTTAATGATACGAACAATCATTATATAGTTGTAAGCAAAATTAGTTATGAATCAAAAATAAGCTCAACTTCCTTATAATAGTTTTGGACTCTCTTCAATCCGAAGCTTGCATCCACTCCCAAGCTTCTTTGCAGGAATTCAACTAATTTTCATCTACAGATTGAGGGAAGAGAAAGATAATGAGTACTTGCTTTAGGCTTAAGCAGAAAAACACATCAATTCACTTTTTGTAAACCTAATAGAGAAACTTTTCACTCTAATTTTATATAGAATTCAAAGCTAAATTGTAACATTAACAACAATAACAGCCACGCCTTTACCCCACTACGTGGGGTTGGAATGACAACAATGACAACAACAAAGCCTTAACCAACTAGTCAGATCGACTGCATGGATTTCTTATTTCTATTCAGCTCTATGTAAAGCATTGTTTTCTATTCAGCTCTATGTAGCTTTATGTAAAGCTCTATGGTTTTCTCTTTTCTATCAATTACAATCATTATGTAGTGTGGTCCACTCCACTGTGGTGAACCATTCATCTTAGCATCCATCTTAGCACCTGCATGTCATCTATAATTGAACTTATGCATATTGTCCCACTTTCTGTAGGCTAAGAACTAAATAGTGGGGATAGATGAACTTTGAGTCAAAAGATACATGAAAGAGTTTTAAGCCAAAACATCAGTTTAAGAGAATTTGAATATGATTTGAAATAAAAACATCAACATTGGAAAGTGGTACAGAGCTTCCAAGTATTATCGATCAAGCTTCAAATTAAGGGCCCAATTAAGCCCAGAAAATAAAATAGGAAGACAGGAGACTCTTCAGTTGAAGATGCTTGTGAATCGGGTTGGAAAGTTTTATCCTGAAAATATTTTAGTTGGATCTAGAGGATGACTGGCAATTATGTTTGAAACTCAACTTGCTCGATAATCTCTCAAAATTTAGAAGATTCACAACTAATTCGATTAACTAATAAAAAAAACTCATTTAAAATTATTTTTTCTTAACACAAAAAATTACTTGATTTTGCTCAAAAAAGAAAAAGACATGATCTACCCATAATCTTATGTTCTTGCACTTGTATAAGGAATATATTATAATACATGTGTCATCAAAGGTTCTTGTCTGAGAGTATGGACATGAAAAATGCAATTATTAATATTGTATATTTGTGCACACCTGTGCTTGCATACACATATGTAATGTTTAATACATGTTGCAACTTATTTGGAATCAACTTGAAAATCAAGTCAAAATAGAATAATTTCTTATGCACTTGAATTAAACTTCAGTCGAAATCTGAACTTTGTTTCAAGCAACTAGCTGGAATTTGAGATGAGATATATCGAATTTGGACTAAAGTGTTTAAAGAGTTTATGTTAATGCCCCTTTGTACTTTTCATAGGATCAGGACAACTGCCATTTTGAGAACGATTGTTCAGAGACGTTTTTTATGAAATTTGTATCTATCTTGTGATGTTGGCCTTCAATTTGTCTCACTAGGCTGACTGCAACAATTTACATGCTGTTGAGAACATTTCTGCAGGAATTAGAAAAATCAAAACCTGTGATCTTAACTGGTGACTTGAACTGTGCTCATGAAGAGATTGACATCTTTAACCCAGCTGTAAGTAATAGAAAATCTTTGTTCATTGAAAAAGTTTCAATTTGTTTACACCCAACTGTACTTTATGAAAACTGCATTACCATGTAATTGTTCAACTATTATCTTTTTCAACTTTCAGAAAAAAAGTAAAAAGCAATACTATTATAATTTTATTTGTGGTAAAGAACTGGTAATGTATTGCACTGTCCTGGAGCTAATTATGACTTTTCTAAGTTTCTTTACCCTAATTTTATTCATTAATTTACATTGTTTGATGTACCAGTACCTGTCACTGCTATGCAGCTTCATGTGAATCCGATCTACAATTTATGAGTAAAAAATGTAGTTTGTTTGCATGATATATCTTAACAATGCTATTTGCTTATATAAAAAAAATGTTATTTGCATATATTCTACTAAACTATTCTGAATACAATAAAGTTGTCTTATTCTCTATCTATATTTTAGGAATATTTATGAACCATTTTATCTCTTATCGTATTAATATATATATATATATAGATATATACACACATGTTTGCCCCTTGATATGTTGCTATTTACGCATACATCCTTAAAAATTTCAAAAATAACCAAAATGTCACTCTAGTTAATGATGCTAGGTAATTATTTCCTTACATGGGTTTTTATATTTTAAAATATTCTTGTGGAATGTATGTAATTATAAATATTTGAATTACATATTTTGTACTGGCATCTAAATTATCAAAGTTGACATACTATTGTTTACTTCCTCTAGGTTAATAGAAATTTCAACTTACGTGTTGAAAGAATATTCTGGAAATCTCGATAATTTTCTACATTATTTTGCAATCATTTGTTTCTTTATTGTAATTTGCTATATATATACATATAGTAGAAGATTTTATTAGATTATATTTAATTTACTTGTTTATATATTGTATAATTATATTCACTTCCTATATTATAAATAGAATGGGCTTCTTCTATTATATTTACTATTTTTATTATTGAAAATTTTAAAATTTTTCTCAACATGGTATTATAGTGAGTCAATCATTATCCTCCCTAACCCCACCCTAATCCTCCTTATCCTAGTAATAGTCATCATTGCTCCTAATGCCTCTCTTTGCCTGCCTCCAGCCTCACTGAGCGCCGCTTCATCTCATCTCGCACTTGTGTGTCCTAATCCCTCACGTAGATGTTCCCACTCACACCGTTGCTTTGCTTTGTTCCTCTGTGCCACGTTGCTTACACCCTGACCATGTCCTGACCAATCTTGCCAGCCTCAGACACACTTCTCTGCCTTGACAACTCCCACCACCATTGCACTTTTTATTGATTGTGTTGCTCTGTCTTGCACAATCCAGCTACAGATTACGCTAACCTTGCCTTGTGTTGCTAGTGCCTTTGTACTAGTCTCTGCAATAGGAAGTTTTCTGTCTATAATTGCTAGTGCTTGATTGATGACAAAAGCAATCTCTAGTTGCCTGCGGTGTTAGTAATGGTTTCACTTGCTCCTACTTTTATCAGATCTGCCCAGGAGTCAATATGCAAGTTGGAACCACCACTAAGTTTGTTCCAATTATCTCTTGTGGTCTTGTTCTTTCAGATTCTTGGTTTGATCTCGTGATAAACCTTCCCAATATCCTCATGACAATACTGACATCACTATGTTTTTCCTTGTAGCAAGCTTTTACTATATTGTTCTCACATGAATTGTGAATATTCTGGAACCGTTTACTATGTCTAATGTCATGATTCAAGAAACAGTGAAGAGCTTTGGAATTTTCTTTGCTCTGCATACTTTCAAGGATCTTTTTCTTTGAATCTATTCATTTTATTTTGAATTGGTTTCACTTCAGTAGGATATCAGTAGGAGATCTGTCTGTGCAAAAATAATGCACCCTGAAAGGCAAGTGGGATGAATTGTAGTAGTACTGGCCCAAACCCAGCAAAGTGAAAAACAGAATGATCATGGCCAAGTTCATATCTTGACTGTGCTCATCTTTTCAATCAGTCTAATCTTAGTAAACAGTGTAGTTCTTCCATGATGTTTTTCCAAGTTTTGTTAGTGACAAAGCTTCACGGTTTTTCATCTACTTAGAGCACTATGTACATGGTGTTTCCCTCATGATGGCCGAGGTGGTCGAGGTGGGACTGGTTGTTGTAACTGGAAAATATGATCTTGATACACACTTCTTCCCTCTACCTACGCACTGTTAGAGAACTAATCATTCATCTGATAGAAGCTTAGTATCTAAATACTACTTGGCATGTGTTTTCTCCTATAGTTTAGTCTTCTATCAATCCTTCATTTCGTGTTAAGGATTATGATTGTCTATCATTGTTTTCTTAAGTCATCTGCATTTGCATCACTTACTTTTTCTTCCTCTAGTTCCACACCAGGCACTACTAATTTTGGTATAGCTTGAATATTGGACATTGGTGTGTTTTCTCACATGTCTGGTAACAGGCATTTGTTCTCCCCTCTTAATACTTTACCTCCTATTAGTGTGGCTAATGTTATGTCCCCTGTCAGTGTCATTGGATCACCATTTGCTTCTCTTACCCTTGATAATCTTCTTTAAATACCGTAGTTCCCTTTAAACTTTTTTTTAATTCATCATTTAACTACCTCTAAAAAGTTACATTTTTACCTCCTTATAGTGTCTTCCAAGGTCTCAAATCAAAGAGGATGACTAGCAATGGTGTTGAAAGCGGATTTTATTACTCATCAGATCAAAACATAAATGCTCTTTTGCCTTTGCAATCATCTCAGGTTTTTCCTTCATAGCATCGTAGACTTGGTCATCCACTACTAACTCACCTGAAGGTTTTTGTACATCTTTTTGGGTCTAGAAGGAAGTTTGGATATGAAGCATTGTGAGTTTGGAAAGAATGGTTGAATTGAAGAGAAAATTTACATTTCAGTTGAAATGCTGTTCTTTTTCTTATATTGGATTATGCTTAATTTACTATTGTTGATGTTTCTAAACTTTTACAAATAGGGAAATCGTAGAAGTGCTGGGTTTACTGATGAAGAAAGGGAATCCTTTCAAAAGAACTTTTTGGCCAGAGGCTTTGTGGATACATTTCGCAAACAGCACCCTGGGGTGGTAGCATACAGTTATTGGGGTTACAGGCATGGGGGGCGCAGGACAAATAAAGGTTCCAATTTCAATCATCCTTATACCATTCCCAATTTCTTATTCAGAAATCATTTAAACAAATTATTCATTGGGACAATTACCTACTTGTCACAAAAAACTTTAAATATTATCTATATGCATCTCTCTTTACAAAATTTAAACTATGAAGTGATGTATTTGAACATGAGTATAATATTTAAAGTTTTGTGTGGCATGTATGTGAATACCCCATATTTAGTATACTAACATTTAGGAACATTGCATACACAACACTTCATACATATATATAATCTTGAGACATAAATGCTTTAGCTTGAAAATGGTTTCCAGTATAGAAAATTTATTAAAAAAATGAAGAGTAAATAACATTGACAAAATAGAATAGCTTCTTACAAATAATGAAAGATATTGGAACTTACATATAAATGCCAAGGAATATCAAAAATGATTTAGAAAAAGATGAAAGTTTATAAAGTGTAGAAGAAACTAATCTCACGTTATTACTTGGGAACCCTCATCGTGAATTGAAACTAGGAAATGGAACATGCTCGTGCTAGAACTTTTTTTTGGTAATGCTTGAACTTTAGATCGAAAAATGCTTGAACTTTAGATCTAGTAAAATGCACAGGAGATTAGGTTCAAGACTGGTTGCAATTGATGCCAGAGCTAGTTAGTATTTGAAGTTGAGTCCAAGATTTAGTTCTTGTTGCAAAGGCGATGGCTGGCAAGAGAAAGCGTATGGGTATTTTATTTATCCAATGAAGAGCATATATATTTTTTTGCATGAAAGCTTTTTCATCAAGCTATTTCAATCCACATCAATAATGAGAGTGATATGCAAAATGCCATCTTATGTTGATAATAAAAGACATATGAGACAAGTAGATAGCATTTTGATGAAAGAAACAAGAATACATGGGTTTGGTTCAAATCGATATAACTTGAAGGTTGTACTAGAAGGGCAAGAATGGCACAAGGACTCAAAATCCCTTTCACAATTTTTTCTGGACTACTTGTCTTTTTAATTCAATATACGCAAATATGTTCATGCGACAGTAAGGTAAATTCAAGAGAATAGACCTCAAACCAAATAAATTACGTGCCGATTATCTCGCATAAGAATATGGTGTTTAGATAAGTTATTAGAAAAAATATCAAAACACTCACTAAATAGAAAGGTAACCTTGGGAAACTACTTAATAGATGAACTTTTCTTAACCTTATGAACAGTAACTGCCCAAACATTACTTTCATTGTTGTCTTTCTCTAATTCTTTGGCTTCAATCAAGTGCAAACTTTTCTCCTTTTCAATTTGCTTAGGAGCCACACTCTTCTTCTTAGGGGTAGGCTTTAATGGTGATGAACCAACCACTATCATCTTACTCTGATATGTAAATAAGTTACGGCTTGTACGACCAAATATGGTGACATCAAAATTATATAACTATCGTCGCCCTAAGATTACACTGCTAACTTCCATGGGTAATATGTCACACCATACTTTATCTTAATTCACATCAAACTGTATAGGGATAAAACAACTCTGCTTACTTCAATAGAGGAATAATCTGCCTAGTAAATTTTATAAGAGTTCCAGTGATCATAGGAGTAAACCCAACAAGAGACACCATCTTGCTGGCAATTGCATTAATGTAGTTTTCACTATCAAATATTATTTTGCATCTTTCCTTCAATGTGAATAATAATATGAAAAATTGATTCACTCTCTTTAGGTTGTACTAAAACGCACCTAACAACTCTCAGGCGAGTATTGTGCTAGTCAGTGTCATCCTCATTATTAGTATATCCTACCTTTTCATCTTTGTAACTGTCATATCTGTCAGCCATAATAAGGTTAGCTTTATAAATACGCTCTAACTCATCCTCAGGTCTAAAGGTAAGCTTTATCAATCTTCAATAACTTAGGACATTCAGAAGCTATATGGCTAATTCTTTGGCATCTATAGCATCGTTGTGAGCAATTGGCTACAATGGCCTTTCCTTTGTCTTCCCTCGTCAATGGGGGTCGACTAGTGGTGGTAGTGGTATTTTTTTATTTTGTAGTAGGAGATGTAAGCTTAGTAGGAGCAACTCACTGATCGGAACATTGGGAGCTTAAGATCTATGAAATCACTTATAATCCTAGGTTAGGCCTTCTCGAGAGTACGAACCTAATGTAAGTGTTTCTCACACTTCGTATTCTCCATTGAGCTAATTTGAAATCTAGACAAGACTATAGTGGGGTAAATCTAAGTTACTCATCGAACTTCACTATATATTTAGAGTCAGTCTTCGTCCCTTGAGACCGTCATTGATCTAAAAGATGATCAAAATAAGAGGAGGAAACATATTTTCTACTCAAAATTGCTTTAAGTTTTTCTCATGATGTAATTGGAGCCACTATGGAAACGACACTCATTTTCTACATTATTGATACAAAGCCTAGCCTGTGTGGTAAACTTTATTTTATCAAACGTAACAGTCCATTGATCACCCATTGTATACCATGTAAAGTAGAGGTCCATTCCATCTTATAAGTAAGCCATAGGATTCAACTTTTGGTCAAAGCTAGGAGTTTCTACCTTTATATTGCGCATATACCCTCATTGAAATTCCTAGGATCTCAATCTTGTTGTGGCTTATCTTCTTCATCATGCCTATGTTGATTAATTTTCAACCTCTGTGACTAGGGTTTTCTCTTCTCTAAACAGGTAACTTTCTTAATCAGGTAATCAACCTTAGCTATCAGACTGGTTAGTCTCTAAACTCAAGATCCATATTTAATGGAGGGGAGTTAGACAACATATACTCTAAGCCAAATGTAGTAAGCATACAATTAGTGAAATGAAATATGCTGACAAAAATAAATTCTAATACGAAATGTAGTGTTGAATGATGATAGAGAATGAATGACCTATTTGATACAAGATGGATGTACTTTGAGACCAACAAGTCAAACTAACTAATTTTCACATAGTAACAAGGGCAATCTAAAGCAAAATATGCAATAATCAAAAAATAGAATTCCACAAATAATTCCTTTTAAAATTTTCAAATTAACATCAAATTAAAGCAAGTTAGAATTTATCTACTCAGTTAAAGTAGTTTAAACTTCTCAATATCACAATCAAGAAACTTGCTTAAAGGATTCTCAGATGAATATTTGCCAACAGTAGATTCATTCATAATATATAAGGGCCACACAGGTGAGCAATTCTAGATGAACTGGTGGGGACACGTATCAACAATAAATCTGACAGCTAAGATGATATTGCATCGCTCAATCAAAATTCAAATTCAAATCAATTAAAACTAATTGGAGATTTTCATATTAGTTATATTCCGATTTTGATTTGATTTATTTTGATTTGATTTAATAAAGATTTAGAGTTAATTCAAGAGATTTGAAGACTTGTTATATTTAGAATTGATTTAATTTTTATTGTAAAATAATTAGTTTTATGTGTATTCGAAGTTTATTTGACAATTTTATTTTCAACATTTATTGTTGTTTTTTAAATTTTATTATAGGGTCTCTATATATAAAGGTCATCGTGTGTTAGCCTATTTTGATTAATGAAATAAGTTCAGAGTTTTCTAAGTGCCTAGATCCGGTTAAGGGATTGATATTTTGGTGAAAAAAAGGGTAGAATTAGCTTTTAGTAAGAATACTCAAATAGCTTAGTTATTCACTTTTATTCTTATTAAAAAAATATTTTCTCCTTCTGCTCCTCTCTGTCTTCTTCTCGCAGCCGACACTCATAGCTCATTCACACATTGCCATGCCAGATTGCAGTGTTTTCTCTTGGATCTCCATTGCATGCCCGCAAGCTGCACCCTCACTAGGTGACGGCGCGCCCATGCGACGGCACCTTACACCCGCGCACCCGCTTCCTGTAGCAACACCCCGGTTCCTTGTGCTTACATGCGTGCCAATGTTCTTGTGGCGGGCATCCCATGCCCTCCCCACACTCGCTTTCACCCACTTCCCCATGCCTATGTTCCCGCACGGCATGATCGCGTGTCCACGCTCTTGCCCACACCCAACGACAGAGCCGTGCCCTCGACTTATTGTTAAAAAGAAAGTTATGTACAAAGGCTCAAATCGTCTCAACTATTAAAATATTATATGTAGGTGGTCAAATTTCTGAGTTCAAGAATTCAGATTACTCAAGCAGAGGTATACTCTCCTCGAAAACTATTTATTAATTGATTTTCAACTTAATTGAAATTATATTGCATAACTTAGATTATTTGATGTAGCTCTAATTGTGTTACCACAAACTTAAATTTTTAGAGAAAATTACTGTTGAATTTGATTTGTAAGATATTTGTTCCAATTATTGAATCTTGGATCTAACTTATTGAATTAAAATCGACGTCTTAATCTAATCTGATCAATCCTTATTTATTATACGTTCCACTTTAATTTTAATTTTAATTTTAAAATAATTTAATTAGTTAGATTTAAATCTTGTTCATCAAAATTATATTTTTAAAAATATTTTGAGCTTATTTGAGATAATTTGTCATTTACTTTTGATGATAATAAATAAAAATATCATTTGCATTTTCGTCCCCATCATAAATAGATTGTTCTCTACTCGAGCACGAAAATATTGCTCCAGTAATTTGAATTTAGAGAAAGGAAATTTACCTAAAGTATAAGAATTAATAGCGTAAAATACAATGGGATGTGATATGCGGATTGCAGTGTGAAGGCACACCAAACAAAGGTGGGGGCACACAAAGAGGTTGCACAAGTGCATTGCATGCAAACTAGCCGTTAGGATGCCCTACCTCGATTAGGCCGCACGTCGCTGTGCACCAGCTTTCTCTTGCGGGTGCAAGCTGGCTCACTGGGTGATTAGCAATGCTAGATAGATTCTCGTCGAGACATTGAGTTGCAATGGCACCGAGGCACAATGCATTAAAGTGTAGCACTACAAAGGTGTGGCAGTGATGCGGCAGCACCACAGAGCACTACAATGATGCGGAGGCTCGGCGGTGACGCAAATACAGAGGTGAAACCTTGCTCTAATACAAAATTGGTGCTGGTCGTCGGTGACTAAAGTTTCAAAGATGAAATAAAGAGGAACGATAAAATTGGGCGTTCAGGGACTTCACCTATTAATCAAATTCCAAGTTTATTAGCCAAAAGGGCAAATTTATTTTATTATCAGGCAAAGCAGACTCTAGGCCTACAGATAAAAAACTCTCCGACACTACAGCACTTATTTGACAAGGTATGACTAAACAAAAATTAGATATTAAAATAAGTAAAATCTTATTTTAAAATAAAAACTCTTAAATTCAAATTAGGTCTATCTAATAAGTACTCCTAAATTTAAACTAATTGACTTAGTCAAATAAGTTCGATTAGTTATAATTAAACTGACTCAACTTAATTGACCTAATGATAAACTCAACTAAATAAACAAGACTCGTTCCAACCAAATAAGGAGTACAAATTCAGCTCGAGTGCATCTCTAATACACTCAATCATAACGAGCACCACTTCTTTCAACAATTCATGCGTCCATCATTTGTTTTTTTTTTATTTTACTAGTGGTAAGGGAGATATTCAGCATGAAAGCAATAAGAGTCATAGTTTATTTTTGGATGTGCAATATTTTCTTTTTCTCCTACATTCTTGTTCTCTTGAAATTCATAGATGCCATTCCTGATTAGTAACTGCACCAATTGTGAAGTATCTGCAAATCATAGCACCACCGGCAGAGCTAATGACTTACAGTAGCACTCAAAATCTTCATGTTCGCTAGCATAAATAATGACTTCAGTGGACTCTTTAGAGAAATATGTGAGCTAATTACGTGAAACTATTGAGCTTTCCTTTCCGTAGTAGGGCTCTTTTTGTTTGCCTTTTTATTGATTCTCTTTGTTCAAAATGCGGCAATTGAATTTTTTGTCTTTGATTTCACTTGGCAGGATGGCGACTCGACTATTTTCTTGTTTCTGAGACCATGGCGGAGGAGGTTCATGACTCGTATATTCTTCCAGATATCATGGGCAGTGATCACTGCCCAGTAGGGCTTATATTGAAGGTCTAGGTTTTTTTTCTCTGTTGTTTAAGTAATTTATTATTCAATAGTATGATAGATTCAGTTCTCTTGTAAAATGTATTCCTGTGTTTCACAGAAATGCACGTATCATTTGAGAGACAAATCTAACATACTATTTGAAACGCTGTGCATACGCAGTAATAACTTGCATGTGGTGTTCCCTTCGAGCATAAATTTATTTCAATGAAATTTGGTCGGAAAAGGGATTTGGATCGTGGGAAACTCGTATTGAACTTTGTGTCTAGTTGATGTGCTTGTAGGGCTATGCTTTTGGGCAAAGGCCCATTGTTAAGATCAAACTCAACAATCATCGAAACTCAGATTAGTCTTTTTGAGTTATGTGCTTAGCATGATTTTTCCGCGATCAGCTCAAGTTCGAGCGACGGGGACGATCATATTGAGAAAGTGATTTATTAGGGTTATTGGTTCATTAGCAATCTATTGAAAAGCTGATCTTATAGGCACGTTTTATTGGTATTATAGAGCTATACGGTTTAATTCAATTTAGATGTTAAAGTGTTATTTAGCAGTTATTGTTTGTTTGTTTGTTTGATTGACTGTTATTATATTATAGAATAATATGTGATAATATTGATTTTGGGGGGACCTGAAAGTAATTTATCCTTTAAATTGCTTCATCCAATTTCTCCTCCCTTATATATTCTCTAAACTATTGTGGAATTTTTAATTTTTTTTTAAATAACTTGATATACATTATTATAATAAACATTGAATCTTTTGACCCTCTTAAATTTAGATTCAATTGCTTCTCTCATTGAAGCTGAACATGTGATTTTGGAAGGTCAATTTTTAGAAGATAAAACACGAAGGGTTACATTAGGCAGTCGACAGTCAACGTAAAATTTGTCGAATCAATTATGACATGAATTTTTTAAAAAATTACACTAAAGCTAGGATGTTCTCTAGAAGGAACGCGTTGTATTGCCTGAATACAGTGAGAAATGAGCAAGTATTAGTTGCATCAATGCTCGGGTGCAGTGAAAACTGAACAAAGATTTCTACTATTTTTCTTACACTTTTAACTAATTTAATAGTCAAATCAAAAGTACTCCTTGTCATATCTGTCATATCTTACTCCATTACATATAAAATATTGGAAAACAGCCTATATAAATTAGATTCTATTTTCCTAAGTTTCAGGTTTTCAATCATCTTTCTTTGGCTTTATTTCTCACAAAAAGTAGGTAAGAGATGGTGCCTACCCTATGCATCTCCTCCTTTCTTTAGGTGAGCTTACAAATTAAAATCCAACAATTGTAAAGCATTGAATTGTTTTTGCATTCTTTATAATTTCTAGTGGCACCAATGTAATATTTTGGCCATGGGTGGAGCTTTCTAAGCTCAATAATTGCATGTGCTTGGGAGTTTCTTATATTTTGAATTGATACCAGCTCACAAATAATTGTAACAAATTGAAATAAGGATCCTTGAGTCAGATTCTTATTTTTTTTTTTAAAGTTAGTGTTGTACCAATTGAAGTTATATTTAATTATTTATTATTTATATATAAATATATATTAATTATAATTAAGATATCTGTTAGTTGATTTTATAGGTATGATTACAACATGATATACTCGTAAGAGCCGGCAGCCGCCTTGTTGGAAAAAAAAACCATTTTTCCCCTGTTCTTTCTCTTCTCTTCTTCTATATAAAGTCGAGATAGCTTTTTGAAGTTACTAAAATATGCTACTCCACTTCATCTTCTATCTTACTGATCTTCTTCTATCTCTTCTTCTTCTTCTTCTTCTCACAAGTTTTCTTCTCCTCTTTTAAGGCTTCTGCTTCTTCACCCTTTTCTTCTCCTAATTCTGTTACTTCCCCTCAGTCTTCTTCTTCTTCTTCTTCTTCTTCTTCTTGCCAGACTATTTCTTCCTCTTCTCCTCCTTTGAAGTCTTCTCCTTCAATTGCTCTGTTATGGGAGAAACCCAAGAAGTGCAGCTTCATGTCTCTGGTGAGTGATTCCACATCACCTCTTTACCTCCTTGAATTCAATTCCCCTGTTGGTTGAAAGAACTAAATAAGCATCCATGTCATAAGACCAGCCACGACACAGCAGCTCTGGCCGCCGCTGCTGATTCTATCCGTTATCAGCGTCGGCTTAGCATCGATTTGATGCTAAAGAATCACTTTTGTTGTAGTGTGCTCTGCACAGTTTCAAAATCTCATCTTTTCTTTTTCTTCTTCTTCTTTCACAGAAGCAGAGCAAGCAGCCTTCCCAAAGGATCCATCACAAAACGACTCACCTTCTTCCTCCTCCATCCTCAAGGCATGGCGCTGGTGGCTCATCGTCTCCCTCTACACCGCCTTCATCCTCGGCGGCCAGACCGCCGCCACCCTCCTCGGCCGCCTCTACTACGAGGCCGGCGGCAAGAGCCTCTGGATGGCCACCGTCGTCCAGTCCGCCGGCGCCCCCCTCCTCATCCCCCTCCTCTTTCGCTTCCCCTCCTCCCATTCCTCCTCCCACTCCCCCCGCCGCTCCACCGCAAAGTTTGCCGCAGTCTGCACCGGCATCGGCCTCCTCATCGCCGGAGACAACCTCATGTACTCCTACGGCCTCCTCTACCTCCCTGTCTCCACCTACTCTCTCCTCTGCGCCACCCAGCTCGGCTTCAGCGCCGCCTTCTCCTTCTTCCTCAACTCCCAAAAATTCACCCCTCTCATCCTCAACTCCGTCGCCCTCCTCACCCTCTCCGCCGCCCTGCTCGGCGTCCGCTCAGACACCGGAGGCGCCGCTAACGGCGACAAACAAGCCCTCGGCTTTGTTCTCACGCTGGCGGCCTCCGCGGCCTTCGCCCTCATCCTGTCCCTCTTGCAGCTGACGTTCCAGAAGCTCCTGAAGACGGAGACCTTCTCCGTCGTGCTGGAGATAATCATCTTCACCAACGTCGTCGCGACGGCGGCCGCCGCGGCCGGCCTCTTCGCCGGAGGTGATTGGAGGGGGATCAGCGCAGAGTTCGCGGGCTACGAAAAGGGTAGAGTTTCCTACGTGATGACGCTGGTGTGGATCGCCATTTGCTGGACGGTCTACTCGGTGGGAGCTGTGGGCCTAATCTTCATGGCATCTTCTCTGTTCGCCAACGTGATAGCGACGACGGCGCTGCCGCTGGTGCCGGTGTTCGCCGTCGTCTTCTTCCATGAGCGTATAGACGGGGTGAAGGTGGTGGCGCTGCTGATCGCCACTGTAGGGTTTGTGAACTATGGCTACCAGCATTACCTCGATGATTTGAAGCAGAGGAAGAAGACGCCGAGGACGGCGGATGATTTGTGAGGGATAAGATAATAGATTTTAAGGTCTTTTGAGTTTTTTAATAAAATAAAATAAAATAAAATTTATCAAAAAATAAAATAAAAATATTTAAAGTTAGAAATTTTATATATTAATAATTTACAAATTTTAAATAATATCACATGGTGCATGAGGCGCAGGGCAGAATTTAAATCATAGGATTGAGTGCCTTTGAGATTGACAATTTATTACATCATAATTCTTTCAAGTGCTATGTAAGTTTACTGCTGACATGGCAGCCTATTATTGGCTGACTGAATATTCTTTAAGCCAAACTTTAGATGACTGTGTAGGCTTTTTATAATTGTGGCAAAAAAATTATTAAATTTTTCAAAAATATTTTTATTAATTTTACATCTTACATAAATTTAAATATTAAAAATTAATTTTATTTCATAATTTACATAATTTTTAATTTTAAAAATTAATTTTATTTTATATAAAGTACATGTTAAATAAAAAAAATATTTTAAATTTAATGTAATTTTTAATAATAAGATAATTTTATTTTATATTCATAATATTAAAGTATACTTTTTTTATTTCTATCTAAAACAATTTTAAATATCTCTAAAATTTACTCCAACCAAATGAGATCGTAATATTACGTTTGATTTAGGCCAAACATAAAATGTAAAAAGTCTTATATCTTAAGGACCCAAATGCAAATTTATGAATCAATATGTAAAAATTCTAAAATTTTAAGAATCTATATATGTAAAACTCTTTAGACCACAAAGGCTTGTATGCAATTTATCCTTTCTCTCTTATTATTTTGGGTGGATTTGATTTTTAAATTAAAATTTCATGATTTTTATATTATATTTGAGAAAATAAAAAGTAAATTTTTTTTTCAAACCGAGGATTTAAATGTTATTTTATTATTAACATTGGTATTTAGATCATTTGTAAAATTTAATGCTCTATCAAATTAAAAATTATATATTATTATTTAAATTTTAAATTTAACTTACTAGCATTTTACTTAATTCAAATTTAACTTAATTTTTTACTTATAATTAAATTGATTTAATTAAAATTCAAATTTACTATTATATTTATTAATATAAATAAATTTATATATTTATTTTATAATTGTGAGATATGAGAGAGTGAGAGAGAGAGAGAGATGAGAGAGGGGAGAGAAAAAGAGTGATGGTGAGTATGAGAAAATGGAGAGAGAAAGAGAGAGAAAGAGAGAGGGAACAGTGGACAGGATGAGAGAGAGAAGAGAGAAAGACAAGAAAAATAATAAATTGTTAAAATTTTAAAAAAAATTTGAGATTTCAAAAATTCAGTAATTTATGCCACTCTTAATTAAAAAAATTTAGATTCCTTAGATCTCAAAAACAAGAAGGTAAATGTGCAATTTATAGAAATTGTTTTGAGTAAAGATAAATGAAAACATGCCCTTGTGTGGGTGATATTCTATTCCACTTATCTTCTATGATTACTTTTATTTGAAACAGAAAAATAATGGATGGATAATCCAAATTAGAAACTCATTTTAAATCCATTCAATCTTTGACTTGAATTTAAATTGACCAAGGGAGCGTTAAATTTATTGTTATCTTAGTGTTATGTTATGTCATCTAGATGTCATTTTTTGATTAATAATTTTATAATTTTATAATTTAATAAAAAGTTATTTATAAATATCATTAAACTAAATAATTATCTTCTCTAAATAACATACCATAACATCAAGATAATATTGAATCAAACGCCCCCCTAAAATTATTTTAAATATAGCATTATGTCATATTTAAGACTCAAAATCATAAATTTTTTTTCAGTTTGACACAAAATTGTAATATACTATGCAGCCTTATATTTTAAAAAGATTCGAGAAATAGGGGACGTCAAAATATCTGAAACCTCAAAAGTTTCGAAAACTAGATCAAGTTTAGTCTCAACTCAAACTCATATTTAAATTAATCAGGTCTAATTTCAAGCCAGTTTTAGAGATTGATTTGAGTTTTTGGGTTGAGTTCAAGTCAAGCATTGCTCAGCTTTTTTATTTAAATCGAGTCTAAGGCTGTTAATTTGGATCGAAGATCGAAAATCGATCGAAAATCGAATCGATTTTGGATCGAATCGAAATCGAGTCGATTTAAACGAGCCGACTAACAAGCCAAAATTATAGCTCGGTATTTTTCTCGAGCCGATTTCGAGCCAGGGTAGGATCGGCTCGATTTGGCTCGAGATCGGCTCGATTTAAATACATATATATAATATTAATTATAAAATATTGTTAGATATTATGATGTATAATCTATTCATGCAATTAGAGAGATTCGATCAGACAATCATGAATTTATTTATCATTATTTATTTAACTAGACATTTAATGAACAAATTTATTGCACATAATTATATGATAATTTTTATGGTATTTTTTTAGGATGTGGTTAAATTGTTTTATGATATTTTTATTTTTATTTTCGTAAAAAATAGCATATATATATAAAAATATAATTTGTACATGTATTTT
>KZ451950.1:2780830-2815323 GCA_002786265.1 Apostasia shenzhenica
CCGATCTCGAGCCGAGCATGGCTCGGCTCGAAGTCGGCTCGATAACAGCCTTAATCGAGTCTAGTCGGTACTACAAATATATATATATCCTTAAGACTAGGGGTGTGCAAACTATGGTTTAAACTAAAAAATCAAACCGAATCATTTAAATTTAGCGTTTGGTTTGATTTAGAATCTAATGGTTTGGTGATGATTTGATATTTTGAGTATTTCGGTTAATTGGTTTGGTTCGGTTTCACGTGTTTGGAAACCAAACCGATCAAATTAACTGATTATTAAATAACTCACATATAAATATGATTTTAAGGTTGGGTCAGTTCAGTTGTATTATAGTAGTTTTATAGTATTGACTTTGAATCTATTGAAATGATAATGTATATTTATATTTATAAATTTTATAGTGTATTTTTTCAAGTGTGTTAATTAGGATGAATTCTTAGAACGAAGACTATCCGGAAATTAAAAAAAATATTAATTATTTTTGATAAACGAATGAAATTTTTGTTATGTAATTTTGATTATACTGTGATATTGATGTAATGATGTGTGCAATTATTTCTGAATTTCTTCTAAATTTTTTGTTAGTTTATTTTGGTGATGCAATTGAGTTATTAAGTAAAATTACTTATTGTGCTAAATTATTCCTATATTAAAACTATTATCTAGATCTTATTAATATATCAATATTTAATATCATTATAAGAAAATTAAGAAAAATTTTGAGATAAAAAATATGATTTTAACCGAACCAAACCGATATTTATTTGGTTGGTTTGGTTTGATTTATAATCTAATTTGATTGGTTTAGTTTCATTAAATCTAAAACCGAACTCAATCTTTTTTTTAGTTTGGTCACCAAACTAACCAATTAAACCGAATGCACAAGCCTACTTAAGACCATCTCTATTCCCACACGACAGAATCTAAAGCCATTATTTGAAATTGAACCGTCTCAGCACATTTAGCATATGTAGAAGAAAATTTTATTTAAAAGTAGTGATTTTTGTAACATTCTTTTAAAGGATATGACATGATGTATTATATACATCTATTTTTCGAATGAAATAGTCAAGACCACACTTCCAGGAAATTAAGCATCTCAAAACTTTTTCGACTCGTCACCAACACAATTTCACTATGAATTAAACTATTATATTAATAGTATTTTTAGAGATTTGAAAGTAATTTTATTTTTAGCAACCTTTCTCAAGAAGGATAAACTCAATGCCGCTCATAAATAGAAGTTATATGGGAAGAGAAAGTGTAGTTGAATAATAGTGAGTGTGTGCAAACTAATCACGGAGAAGTTGCCTCAAAATTGTTCTTCTTTATTCTAGTTTGTGTTCTTGTCAAAAACTTGGCATCAAAATAACCTCAACTCGAATAAGGAAAATCAGAAGAGAGTAAGCTTCCATCAATTGAGGACCTCTATAGGAAAGCCCCTCGTCGAACAACTCGCTAAAGCGTGGAGCACTAAAAAGTGGTATTAGAGTGTGCAAGTTGTGTACAAATATGAAGATGATAAAGAGTTAAGGATGGCATCAAAGATGGTGATCCTTAGCGGCAACAACTATTAAATCGAAAAAAGGAGAATGTCGGAGTTTCTACGAAGTCTGAAGATGCTGTTTGGCAAGTGTTGTTTGGCATCAAAGATGCTGTTTGGCAACAACTATTGAAGATGCTGTTTGGGATGCTGTCAAAGAAGAGAAGACAACTTCATGAAGATACATCTGTCTCAAAACACCTTAATGAAATGCAAAGCATCATCAATCGACTGAACGCGATGAAGATGATAGTTGAACGATGAACTGCATGCTCAGTTATTGCTAGAAAGCAGAATGTCTTACTTACAATGACGTGATATGAGTGTTTGACTTTGAGGCATCCTATCATATAGCAAGTCAACGAGAACTTCTCTAGACCTATTCAACTGGCGGGTGACATTAGAGTTATCAAGATGAGCAATGATGATGTGTCAGAAGTCACAAGCAAAGGGACATCGAACTAGAAACTAAACTTGGATGCGAGTTAGTATTAAAGGACGTTTGATATACTCTAAATATGTCTAAGGCTAATTTTGATGAGCGTATTGGATGAAGAAGGATATGTTAGTACCTCTAGTAAAGATAAGTGAAAAATTACCAAAGAAGCCCTTGTCACAGCTGAGGGAGTAAGTTGTTGCTCCTTGTACAAAATGAAGGCAAAGATCTACCCAAGACCACAGTTGTTCAACTAGAAGTCGAAAAACAATATTGCCACAAAGAGGTTAGGCCATATGAGAGAGAAAAGCCTCGAAATCCTCCAACTGAAGGCTTAGTGCTAACTCTCTAATGTAATATTGACAAATGTGTTGATTGTCTTGTAGGAAAGCAAACAAGAGCTCTGGTCGTCAAACTTAAAATGAAGAAAATGTACTAACATATCCTACATCTTTTGAGATTTTCTCTCTTGTTTTTTATTCATTTTCAATCTTTTAAAATAAAAGAGTGATTAAGTGTGTGTTTAAGTGAGTGAAGTATAAAAACTGATTTATGTGTGATTCTAGATCAGTGAAGTAAGAAGACGCCGGTGAAAGAGTAGCCAGAAGTTTAATTGTGATAATGAAAAGTTTTATAAAAGTTTTTTGAGATATTTGTGAATAAATTTAAGTCTGTCAAAGCATCTATTCAGGCCCCATCTAGATATCCCTGTCACCCTTTGACTTTTCCTGCTTGGCTGCCATTGTTCATATATTTATATAGGAGGTGACAACTACATGTCGCATGATTTTGGATAACATCTAGATGTTACCTTAGAGTGGCAATTTCATAATTTTCTGCAATATAATCTAAACATATTATCAAATCAAGTTTTTTTTTTCCTCCAAATATAACATCAAAATAACATTGACCAAAAACCAAAGATAAGATTGTTCCTTGTTTAGTTTAAACTAAACAATGCATAATTCCTATAGATGCGATTCTTTATTGAATGGTATATAAAATTTTCAGCTGCAAACAAAAATTGTTATCCAAAGTCAAATAACCATCTACCACCTAACTAGACCAAATCACAATTTTTTATGCACATTCAAGCACCAGGATGGATATAGAGACTTACTTGAAGTAGCACAAGTTGCTGGGATTGGAATTCCTCATCGAACAACCCTGGACAATGATGCAAAGAAGTCAAAAGATTTTGCTACCAACCAATCATTACTTTCTGCATGCCTTCATATGAATTATTGGTTACTAAAAGTGATGAAAATCATGCTAATTTTAGTTTCAAAAAACTAAGGTTATTTTAACGCAAAATGTTTCTTGGATCTAATTGGTATTTTCATGGAACAAACCAGGATAAAGATTCAAGCAAGTTAAGAATTATTTTGTTAACCATACAATACACGGTTGAACTGCTTCAGAACTGCACCCACACTGTTAAGCAGTTTTCTTGAGTGACCATATTTAAACAACTACACACCACAAAAGCAAAACTAAAGGAAATCCTGTTTCAGTTAACTTGAGTTAAACATCACAAATTATACCAAACAGATTAATCGAATAAGTAGGGATCATAAAGCCAACACAAGAATGTTGGGACACTGTTATTGTTGATGATGATGCCTACTTTTGATGACCCGACCAATATTAATTCCTGTAGAGTTGAAATTACACTTCTAGGAGTATTCCTTAGCATGCAAAGCGCAAGTCTGGATAACTTCAGTATATATCTGATGTTGAGCAATTTTTACTCATATCTTAATCACATCAATTATGTTGGTACTCAATCATATGTTTTCTCATAAACAACCAAAAAAAATGTGCTTTGAATTCTGATCAGTACGATTCAACATAAACATTTGTCATCATCCATTTCTTTTAAAAAATAAAAAACTTGGCAGTTATTTCTAAGCAGCTTAAACTCAAAGTTTAAACTGCTTAGACTTAAAAGCACATCCGACACCTTTAAGAAGCTTTAAATTTTTAGTCAACTTAAACCCCTACAAAATACTTGAAATACAAGCCACCTAAAAGATGGCTTAAAATTCAAACTGCTCCAAAGATATAAGCAATTTAAAAATTTAAGCTTTTTATAAATTTTTCTAAGCTATTTCCAAAGGCAACCAAAAAGCCATAAACAAATATGATGCCAAAGTAGTCGTTATTACATTAATCCTTATATCAAATAACTGAAATTTATGAATTTTCCCAAATATTAAGTCCAATGTACCATCATAATATATACAGTGCCATATTTTCATAGGCTGTGTTTGGTAAAGCTTAATACTGTGTATAAACTCAAAGTTTCCTTTTGGGGTAAGTTTTCATGTGAGGATCTGTGTATAAAATATCTAGCATTTTATTAAGAAGAACCACATTTTTGTTTGTTCCTAGTTTAATGTGAAACGTGTTTACTGACCTTCCCAACTGGGACAACTCCGATTCCTCCAAAAGCATGTTCTGCAGCAGTTCATGGCCATTCTCCTTGTTATTAGAGCTGCAGTATGAAGGCGTTTGATGAGAAATATATCATCACAACCGATAATGGGCTGGAGATTACATTCAAAACTCAAAATTCAATCAGACTGACAGAGTTGATTCGATTCGAGACTGAATAAATACATAAGCATAGGTGTTTAGATTTTGACAATGTATAAACTAGAAATTTAATGTGTATGTTTATGTAAAATATATATATATATATATATATATAGAATATATATATATATATATATATATAGAAGAGATTAAGTTATAAATAGACAGAGTATATACAATCAGTTGATAACATTACCTATAATATGTATAATGTGGAAACTCAGCTCAAATGGACTTGAAAATTGTCTCGAAATCAAATAACTTAGGACTTCAATTTTGAGCTCAGGCTGACTCATCCGAAATTCAAATCAATGCCAGCCCTAGCTGATACAATTGAATACTGAGATGAAACACACCTGAGGTCAAGAGAAAGAAGTCTGTGGTGAACAGTAGAATCAGCACCGACATAGGTGACAACCAAGCTGCCAGCATCTGGGTGAGGCCAACTGCGAGATATTGGAAACCTGAGCACAAAAGTTCCGGCCTTTTGAAATCCTCTAGAGCCCTTGAGTGAATTCTCAGCCTCCTCCCCTGTAATAAATCCTTCAATCCATCTTGGCAATGAGCACTCCCACAGTGCATTTATTGGATCTTTTGACAAAGCAACAGCCACTGGGTATAGCCAATGCCACATCTTATAGAAATGTTCTTGCCCTAACTCCTCGCCACAACCAGCAATTCTCCGCAGAACCTCCATATCCTAAAATTCTAAAGATTAGAGGTTGATGTTTTACAATTTGCATCATCATCAATATGACATTCTCAATTAGCCCTGAGTCTATTTAATCCTGTATTCAATCACAGCTGTTTGTATAACATCTAACAAAGTTATTTCTCTAATCTTTTTTCTTTAACTAAATGTGACATTCTCATTTAATTGCGGTGCATCTTTTACTTTATGTTGTGTTAAGCATATTATTTATAACGTCTTGAACAGATCTTTCTCCTACACTCCCCTTAATATAATTATGTTTAACTTTAACCTTTCCAGTCTTAGCACCAAACCATCATAGCATCTCAATAATAGTGAAGTTTTGTTGCACATGTGACTAGTTTTAGAGTCAAATTTTGAAAGAAGCACTCTACTTTGCAGGGTCAAGACTGCTTACATCACCCAATCTTTGTAGATCTAACATTGGTGGAGTTGCAAGCACTAGGTGTGCCGGTTTTTTGAATGCTGCCTGTTAAAGTATAAGATAGAAACTTACAAACCTTTGCAGACAACCCACGAGTGATAGACCGCGAAATGCTCATGAATCTTTTATTTATCTCGGGAGCTGCTGTCAGCCAAAGTGCTTGATTTCCATTCTTGGAGATTGAGTCCCAAGTATCATTTCCCTCATGAACTAGCTGTTTTGAAATCAGTATAGAATACCTAGGAAGAGAAACTGTATAAATGATGGAATACGAGATAATCCTTCATTAAAGAATCAAACAATCTGGATGTTTCGTGAGTTAAAATAGTATTACCGATGATGCAGGCATCCTGAATACAAGCAAACTTGCTCTGAAAAATTCACCAGTTCTTCACTGCCTGAATACTTTATTATCTCCTTCAGTAGCAAGGACCTTTCATAAGTGCCTTCTATACAGTATCTAAATATTACCACATCTGAAGTAGGATCTATTGATTCTCCTATCCATTTGGCTTCACAATTTCTAGCATCAGTGCTTTCAGAATCAGAAGGGGTGGTGCTATCGGTTCCATCAAAATTATTTGGTTTCACTTCAGAACTCATTTTCAATGCTTTCCCATTCTTCAAGAAAAATGATAAATTCAGCAGAAAGTAAAACCAATGCACGAATCAGAAATAATATAAAATACCTGTTCTAACTTGCCATTTGCACCAACTTCTCTTGATAATTTTTCAAGTCCTACTTTCAATCGCTTTGAAAATGCACCATTGTAGTTGTTATTTAGTTGAGGCCTATCACTGATTTCAGGTGGATTTTTGTCAGGAAGTAGTACTGTGGGCATCTGCCTTTTGCTAGGCACAACAGGCCGAACAAAGCGATTTCTCGAGATACAACGAATGGGAGGAGAGCATGCCTCAAGAAATGGGTAATTCTTATCTCTTGATGCACGAAAACAGACACGAAATAGCCTATTATCTGATTTGGAGGAAAGCTGAAAGAAATAGAATGAAACCATCATGCAAGATTTGGGAACAATAAAATTTAAAAAAAAAAAGATTCAGGAACAATAAAAATCTTCAAATTGGTGAAGAATGGCTGCATACAAGAAATGGAATGTTTAAAACTGCAACCAGGATGTGGCAAAGTGAAAGTCTGAAGGATAAATGAGAATGATATTAGCAAAGTTTGTTGAGGCCTTCAAATACAGTAGGAACCTTTGTTGCAATGAAAGAGAGAGTGATTGTGCTGGAAGCTCGAAACACAGTGATAATTGTATGAATTCTACTCACAACTCGAATTGAACTCACATGAAATAAAAGGTTCAATTTAAAGATTGACTCATGTATGTAAAAGAGAATAAGATATAGATACAAAATACCTATACATTTATTCACAATATTATTTCTACTATGCATATTATGTATAGTGAGAATCCAATTCAAGATATAAGCCTACTAGCTCAGCTTGAATCGAGTCATACATAGGAATCAAATACTATAATCATCTCAAATCATACTCAAATTGGAATAAACAAAACGGATTCGACTTGTGACCAACTCACTCAGAAACAACATGATGCCAACCGATGATATGATGCTTATTGACAGAAGCTCAAGAACATCCAAATATCATGGTCCTACGGGCAAAAGCTTGAGCTAAAAAAATCAAAGGCATACCTGAGATATTTTAAGCTTAAAGGTTGCACGACCAAGAAAAAGTGCAACTGGCTTATCGATGGAAGGATATTCAAGCCCCTCACAACTTGTCAATAGAGAAGCTTCAGGATTATCTTGAGTTTTCTCAACAAGAGCACCATTATCAGCATATACAAGTGAGGCAATCACCTAATGACATATATCAATTAATATAGTTACAACTTTATGCTATAGTAAAAAAGAAATCGACAAACCTCCATATCCTTATGCACAACTTGACCCTCGACATCTAATAAAACAACATCAAGAGAAAAGTTCCTCCGGCAAGACGCCTGGAAACATATGTCATAGTATGTTAAATTGCCAATGACCATATTTCTTAAGTTGAGAAGGATGTGAAATATATCATACATATCATTCTAGAGAAAAATAAAATAAGTACATTCTTTAAAAAATAAATCTCTAGTGAAAATAAGTATTCTAAAAGATTTTTAAATTATATCGACATCTAAAGTAAGAATTATGCTTGTTCATGTCAAGTTGCATCAAACAAGATTTATTGACAAAAATGATTCACAAGGGCAACCATAAATAGTTGGGATAAAGCTGGAGATGATTATGACCAAGATCTAATATAGATACCACATAATAACATGCTAGGTCTAGTGAATGATAATAAATTATCTATGAGATTTATCCTCATTAACGAGATCACAAGGTTACAAATTTGGTAAAGAGATTAATGTTTCTTATGTGTGATTAGGACCGTTAACTTCGCTTGAAAATAGATTGAAAGTTGAATCAGACTTTAAATCGAATCAAAATCAAGTTGATCCAAACAAGCCAATTAATGAGCAGTTTTTCTTGTTGTTTTGATCAAATCTCAAGCCAACATAAGATTGGTTCAATTTGATAATATAATTCTGACTTTTTTATTATATATATTTTGTTTCATAAAATATAAATTATTAGTTATTACTTAACAGTTTGTTGTGTTATGACCCGCATTCGAGCCCCACAGGTGTTGCCTTTTTTCAAACATTTTTAAGAAACATATCTACTCTAGTCCTACAGCATGAGTTTGAAAGTTTGCTCAAGAAAGTTCTTTCAAAGAGAAGTTGATTAGTCCTTAAGCTAAAATATTCAAAGAGACTCATACTAAAATAATTATCATTCTTATAATGATAATTTTAGAATATAACTAAAACAAATTTTTAGTGACTATTCATTACAAGCTCACTTGAAAATAATTCGAGCTGGATCAAATCAATGTGAAACGATTTGAGCTGGATTGAAATTGAAGTGAATCAATTCCAGCTAGTTTAAAATCAAAACGTATCAACCTTTGATTCAATTTATGGCCATTAGAAATTTTATCGATCAGTTTTCGAGCTAGCTCGGATCAATAACAGCTTTGTATATGATAATAGTTCTGGGACAATGCCAATGAGATTACACTTTTGACCTAAGTATCAGGTGACCACTGACCACATATAGTTTTTGAAGAAAAGAAAATAATAGGAAGCTTTACTTACTAAATTTCAGAAAATATTGGACTATTATTGGAATTTTTTGAGGAAGGAAGAGAATTGTTGCATAATATTACAGGTATCAGTCACAATTTATTATCATTTGCACGCAAACAGCAAAGTTAATACATTTCTTTCCATTTGAATTTCGAAAACACATTCACTTCCGTTTGATATGTGTTAAGTTGATTCATGTCATATGAAGATTAAAGAGAATAATGAGACCAAATTAGCTGCAAGTCCCTCAAATTTCTGTAAGTTACAAGTAGGCCTACTACTATTATAATTTCATTATCAGTTCAATCCTGTTCCTGGAAGAAGTTTAATATCATATGTTCTTTAATTTAAGAACTAAAAATTATTGATAATGTATTTTTAACAGCTGGCAATTAATATATATATATATATATATATATATATATATATATATATATATATATTTGATGGGTGACAATTAATATTTCAACATAGTCCACTGTTGGCATAAAGAACAGAAGGCTTTACAGGAAACAGTAAGCTACCAGGATAGCTCCGTTGAAAAATAATGCTTCATCACAAGTGTGTGATATTACATATTCATGCCCTTAGTTGAAATATACGATAACAATCAAGCCTTAATCCCACTAGGTAGGGTCGGCTATATGAATCATTTGTTTCCATTGCGCTCTATCCATTACTAAATTCTTATCTAAGTCTAAGTAACTAAGATCACTTCTTATAGTTTCTTGTCATTTCTTCTTTGGTCTCCTTCTTTCTCATTGTATATGAGCAAAATCCAATAACTCGATTTTTCTAACTGGAGCTTCAATCGGCCTACGATTTCCTTAGTTGAAATATAAAACAATTAAAATAAGGTGTTACATAAAACAAGCCAAAATGTTATTTGTCTGCTCTCTAATTTGAACTTGAAGGAAACAACTATAGTTAGCAAAGCAATATAACCTTTCAGACTACATATGCACTCTTAAATAGAAATTATTCACAACAAAGAACTACAATACCGTGTTCAATAGCCAACATCAACGGCTTAAATTAGTAGTAGAAAGCAACATACCTTTCCTCCAACAATGCTCCAAACACCATCACTACCTACTTCAATAGCTTCAGAGATACATGAACCGTTGAGCGATAATTTTACTGGTTGATTCTATGATAAACAGAAACAAAACTTCAGTAATGTACCAACATTTATATCATAACAAAGAAATACGTGCCTAAATCATTTACACAAGTACAAGCAGATTTGTATCCCAGTTCCCAAAAGGCACCTGAGTAAAAGCATCTTTTAAGGAAGCTGACAAAGGCAGAACACAGGCATTATATACAAAACCCAGAAGCCTGTCGTCCTTTCCATTGTTGCCAACCACAGTTACATTCTTGACATAATCCAGCAGATGATCATCAGATGAAGAAAGTGGCATATCACCAACAAGTTCCCCATTAAAGTAAAGCCGCATATTGTTGATAGTCACCTAATTTAAGCATATCAGAAAGATCAAGAAGAAGGCTATATGTAATTAGAAAAATGAACTACCCTTATGACCTCTCGTACACATCAACTTTCAGACCAAGTTCCAATATAATTGAATTAGTTATCTAGAATACAGTGAGGGCTCATTTAGTTAGAGCATTTTTTTAGTTCAATACAAATTATAACTGTAAAAATTAACTTTATTTCACATCTAACATAAATACGAATGTTAGAATTAACTTTATTTCATATTTTACACACTTCCTAATATTAAACTAAATTTCTTTCATATTAAACTTATAAAATAAAATTTTTCTCTTATCCAAATGAGGCATAAAAGTCATACAATTCTTCATTTTAAGAAACAAAAGGACTATCAAAAAAAAAAAGAAACAAAAGGTAAATATCAAACGTGTTTAAGGCACTACGTAATAAAAAAGAAAAATAGGAGCCTGATTATTATTATTTTTTTAAGAATAAAAGTGTTCTCTCGGGATTTTAATAGTTACGAATAAAAGTTTCTAATGAAGAATACTTGAACCAAGGAACAACTCCTGAACTTCAAGATTTACACAAGCACAATGATGAATAAAGCCATTAATAATTATTCTGTAAACTGAAAGTCAACAACTAAAGCCATTATAATATCAACCCTATCAGCATAGTTTACATTACTATCATCTTGGGTCACTTATAATTCAACATGATGTCGACACCCACTCGTTAGAATATCAAGCAAAAGATTAATGCTTCACCAAATAATAATGTTCTTCAATCATTCACAAAAAGAGAAGATTTTCAGACCTCTAAATGAGTTTCATATTCATATTAATTAGAAGTGGTTATCAATGATACTAATTGACCAGCAAGTGCCTAATGCAGATGGCATGGTTAAAATTTTCTTCACACATTATGAACATAGCAGTTGTTTGCCTTTTCTTCCATAAAAAGAGGGTATGGTAATAAAGGCAAGCCCAGTGACTTATAGCATGAATGAAATGATCCTATATTTGGGCCTTGGAACATTGATTATGCTCAATAATATGGAACTTAGCAACTCAATGTGATAGGACAAATAAAAATTGAATGTTATTGCTACAAAAGTCTGGCAAAGTTTCAGAATATTTTATTAAAAACTTCAACTTGCATTTGAACATACCTCACATCCAACATGAAACCACTTTTCCAAAGGGCACTCGTTCTCAGAAGATACATGTGGTATGTTGGACCATGGGAAGGAACTATCCGCAGATGGTGCTCCATTGTGCAAGAACCTCAAGGGAAAGAGGGCCAGCTTATTTTCCTCACTCAAAGCGAGAAATGGGACTTCGTCTTCACTCTCTAGTGAAGTCTACATGAATAATGATACAAGATATTGTTATGCAGGCCTTCACCAATCACAAAAGCAGAAAAAGATTAATAGGTGCATAGCAACTGGATTCAACACTCGTCTCAATTCTTGAAGGATAAAATACAAATAATTCAGGTGCCTTTAAATCATTATTTATGATTGAGAACTGAAATTATTTTGAGGACATCTGACAGGAACATTTCACATGTTTTTTGTCAATTAAGGATTTGAAAACAAGAACATCATGATATATTATATGGTCTGAATCAAAGTTGACAGAGAAGGAAAAAGAAAAACAGATGCATTAAGTATTCATTACAGTTACTGAATATGGATATCATGCAATGACAAGGATGGCTGCCAATGCTAATGGAAGCAGTGAAGAATATTTCATCATTGCCAACATTTAGAATCTTCTAATGAAGTTGAGAGATATTTGCAATGCAGATGGAATTCCTACAGAATGTCACAGTATCCATCTAAATTTCATGGAGGGCGTGTGGGGTTGTTTGACTCTGCTGTTCGACCTCGTGTTGTTCAACACAGTAGACAGGCAGATTTTTCAATACCCTTCAAAGGTGAACTATTATATCCAACATTAGTTTACAAGATCCTCTAGTTTAACTCACAGTGGACTCTTAACAAGCTAAACACTGTAATGATAAAAAGGTTTCTTGCATGAGCTTTTATCCAATGGTTGGCACAAGTCTAACAACTATCTGAATGTTAAGATATGAAAGTGTCCAATCTCCTAGACCTAACCAGATCCAAAAGGATACCAAAGAGAACTTATGTTTCTCCCTGCGCTTTCTTCGGCTACTCTCTTCAATAGATTTCGAAGGCTTCAAATGGATTATTCGTCTAGCTGAGTGGCACAGAACTTGTGATCACTGTTGCACGATATTTTCACTAACGATGGATCTCTAAGTAACTCTACACAACAGCAAAAATTTCCCCTTGCTCAAGTCTCTCACTCACACGCACTTCTTCGACCATCTCCTATCTATAGGAGAGTAGGGTTTCCCCTCGAAAACACCCAGGGATGGGAAGTAGTATGCCACTGCAACCCTTGAGCCTTGTGCAATATGCCTCACAGAGCTAGCCTACCTTTACGAAGTCCCGTAGCCAAAGATTTTCTCGAGGTTGCCTTTTGTCAAAATTTGCAGCTGTTATTTTTAAACTAGGCCTCTTCCATCTTAAACTCCCTTGTCTTCATGAATGACCATCTAAAAGGCTCCTTCTTCAAGGTTAATGCCTTATTTGATGAGGCTTATTCAACAAGTCTCCTTTGATTTCCTCCATGCTCCCATAAGGATGGATACCCAATAAACTCCTCCTCCCACTTATAAGAGAAACTCTATACCTGAAGTCTTCAAAAGACTTCATGCTTCTAGAGGCTTGTTAACTATTTAATCATATCTAATCCATTCTCGTCAATATGGATCTTTTCTAGCAGCACGATCTTCTCTTCGAGTACATTGCAAATCTAGTGGTATCAACTTCAATGTGCTTGGACTTTGAATATTGACTCAGGTACTTTGCTAGACAAATGGTACTCCTTTTTCATAATACAAAATATGTCATTCTACTTATAATCGAGCTCTTCAAGTAACCTCTTCACTCACAACATTTTCTTATATCCTTCTTGCCATATCTACGTCCACATAATTGATGATCTTCAACTCACTCTCTTCAAAATACAGTCCCATCTTGCACATGCCTCAAAGATACCTAAGTGTCCACCCAATAGTAGCTCAATGATCTTTCCTGAATTGGAGAGATATCTACTTACAACATTGACTGCTTGTGTAATGTCTAGACTCCGACAGGCCATCACAAACATAAGACTCCCAAATAAGTGGTCTTCAACATCTCTTGTTCGAGAGCAGTGGAAAGACATTGGCTATTCAACAATCTAAACTAGTTTCTAAGTGAAGTAGCAATTGCCTTTGCCTTGTCCTTATTGTGCCTCCACAATACCTTTTCGACATAGGACTCCAGCAATAGCCACAACTTGTTTGACCGGCAATCCCTCCAAATCTTCATGTCTTTCATGTCGACCTTCTTGCTAAGCCCAACCATCCACCTTCTAATCTATTTGACATCCCTACTAATTACTAGAATGTCGTCACCATAAAGTAATAGGACAATGAAGTTATCTCCTTTGACCTTTTTCACAGTCTTAGTTGTTGTAGTTCTACGATACCCATGCTCAATCATGAAGGAGTTGAACATTTAGTATCATTGCCTCAAAACCTACTTCAATCCATGCAAACTCTTCTTTAGCATAAAGACAAGTTCTTTCTTCCCCTTCACCTTAAACCTTCTAGCTACTCCATATAGATCTCTCGTCTAACTCACCATACAAGAACGTAATCTTCACAACAAGTTGTTCAACTTTGAGATCAAGGGTTTCAGCAAGCCAGAGCACTGTTTAGATTGACATCATCTTCACCACTGATGAGAAGACTTCATTGAAATCAATACTTCTGTTCAAAGCCTTTCATAGCTAGACTCACTTTGTACCTTAGTCATAAGTTCTTCATCTTAAGTTTGTACGCCCTCTGTTCTCTAAAGATCTCTTCCCTTTGGCGACCTCACCAATTAGAACATCTAATTCTGATGCAAGGAATCCATTCTTCCATTGCCTTCCTCCACTGGTTCGCTTCTTGGTCTTCAAGGGCTTCCTTGCACTCTGATTCACCTACATTATTTGGAGCACATAAGTCATTAGTGGGGTACCTAAACAAAGGTTGCCTTACTCTTGAAGACCTCATTGGTTCTTCGACTTTAGGTAGTGATGAGAGGGCATGTTCGAAAACTTCTTCTATAGCATGTCCATCTCCTTTATCTTCAACAGTTTCATCAATTTCATCTCCTTTGGGGTTCTTTTTGAAATCCCTATTTTGACTAGCTAGTTGTTCAGCTTCTTCAATGATTGGAGCAACTTGTGCCTTTACCACTCTCCTCGACGCGTCGTCTTGCCTATTCTGACAACACCAAAGTGGCTGGCTCATATGTCAAAAATAGCTCATTTCAACTTGTTACATGGTAGGAAGCTCTGGAGAGTCAACTACCTATACGATGCCATGGCAAGCAAGGGATTCACCTTTCTCTTCGACAACCGTTACAAAACTAGTAACTAGTCTTCGACTGTGGTTGTAGTGATAGCATCTGAAGACAAGGTTGTGGGCTTTTCATCTTCACCTTTCCTGTCATTTCACTTACATCATTCTTTCTTTATATCCCTCGGCTTGTCACAATAGTAACATTGGAGCTCCTTCTTCGAAAATGACTAGAAGCTTGTAAATATGAAGCTTCAAGAAGGAGCTTCCATTTCAGAGCATCTCAATGAGATATAAAGCATAATAAATCAATTTACTGATATAAAGATGAAACTCTTCACTATGAGTAGTAGGCTTATTTTCTCCTCAACTCCTCCTCCACTAGGTGATAAAAAACTTCATCTAGCAACATCCACATGTAGCTAAGTGCAATCTCACCTAAGTCTTATCACACTTAAAGTTTAATTATTTCAGCTTCTTTTCAATACCAAGCAACAAGATGCAACCTTTTGCATCTCAAGAAGTCTCACATTTTACGCTTCCAAATTCTATAGTTTTTCCCATCCAAATTCATCATTCTAGCAAACATTCCAGAGTTCATCATCTTCTACCTTGTACATAACCCAGCTCTGATACCATGTATTGGCATTGACTGTGGCACTTTGTCACCATTGTTCAACTGTGTTTTTCGACTTTGTACTATTTAACATAGTAGACATGAGCAGATTTTTACAAACCTTCAAAGGTGAACTACTATATTCAATTTTGCTTTAGAAGATCTTTTACAACTTGAAAGTAATACAATGGACTCCTGTTTAACTCACAATGGACTATTAACAAGCTCAACACAGAGACCATTAAAAACATAGCATTGAGATGTGGAAGTGTTTATCTTCTAGACCTAACTAGATCCCCAAGGACACTAAAGAGAACATATCTTTCTCCCTTCATCTTCTTATTCTCATTCGTTAATCGCTTCCGAAGGCTTCAAATTTATTGTTCGTTTAACTAAGTGGCGTAGAGCTTATCTTCACTACTGCATGCCCCTATCGCTGGCATCGATCACTAAAGAACTCAACACAATGGCAGAACCTCCCCTTGTTCAAATCTCTCACTCACACATACTTTTTCGGCAAAAAGTTGAGTTTCTCCTCAGGAACACTAAGAGATGGGAAGCAGCACACCACCACTGCTTTGAGCCCAGTGCAGAACGCCTGACATTATGTTTTGAATACTAAGATATTGAATGTGATAATTATTATATTATATTCTTAAAGAATAGTCCTAATCATGCCTATGGCTAATATGAGCCCAACACACAGGAACGTATCGAACTTGAGCCCAAAAAAATAAATTTAGGCTTAAATGGGGCCGACCTATGTAAGGCTCCCTTTCGGGCCTATTCATTGAGTAGGTCTAATTACTATACTTAAGTTTATCTATTTAAAAGTCGAGCTTTTAAAAATATATCTAACCTTATTAATTAAGGATTTTATTTACATCCCTGATCTTTATATGCCCCAAATGCTGTCATTTAATTTTTTAGAATTTTAGTTGTATAACACAAATATTTTATAATACACCATATATATTCTTTTCATAAAATTAAACTAATTTCTCAATGATATAATTTTTTTGAAAATGAGTGCTTATAATATAATATAAAAAAGATGAGGTAATTACATACATGCTCCTCTAAAAAATTATATTTTCATAACAAATGCTGATTAAAATTTATTTACATATGTCTACGCTAACATTAAAATTTGGTATATTACATCAACCAGTTATGTGCATTGATACAATTAAAACTTTATAAAATAAAGATTTTATTTGACATTTATTTCATTGAAATATTCTTTGAAGCTTGGAACTGGAACATGTTTCATTGTGTAACTGGACCCAAACTGGTACCAAACTAAAACATTTGGTTTAGGTTGGCTCAAGTCTGGGATCTCAGATCAATTCTTGTTTTTGAAATAATGGAACCGACTCTTTTCGGTTCAAGTCCACGGTTTGTATAAAACCAATCCAAACCAAACCGAACCAAGTCAAACCCCCTTACCCCCCCCCCACAGTGATAAGCTTACGACTTAGCTTACTGATCTACCTTGTGGTTACGAGGAAAGTCAATTACCTTCCTCATATGAGAAATTACAATGTAGTACATTGTCTAATTTGTTAATGAGAGTACCGTATAATTAGATATTACCTTTCCTCAAGCTCTTAGGTGGGGAGATGCCTTCTTTCCTCTCATAGTGGGCTACAAGATAGGACATTGTTCCACCTTGTAGGCCTCTGTTGATGCAAGTCTTTGTCCTTCCTTGTTGCACCCTTTGGACATAGATCCCTAAGCTACCTTGCCAAAGAGTTACGAGGTAGTCTATTAGATCATTTTGATGACTTGGTTATGACTTATGAGGTAGGTCACTATTCATCATATATAGGTATGGGTAGTTTGGTGACCTTCCTCGTAACTCCACATGTTGATGTAAGCCTTCTTATACCACTAAGGTGAGAGTTGTTCATTGCTCTTCAATGTGTATGGTTAAGATGAAGGCATCGATTTTGAGCTTAACAATTAATATAAAAATTAATCAGGGAAACACAAATGAAGGTTTTTATGGATGTGAAAAGAACTAGCAGCAATCTCACAGTACCACTTCCACCATCCTCATCAAAGGCAAAACGCTGAAGTAAACCTTCTATGAGTAAATAAAGCTAACCCGACATCACGATCTCTGAAATAAGAAAAAAAAAGGCCAATGCTAGAGCTCAACGGCAAAAGAGAATAAAAACCTACGGTACAATCAATAGCAGGCAAAAGGAGAAATGGGTATCAGCTTCCACAAAAAAGAACAAGTGCAAAAAGAAGAAAGACAGCAACCTGACGAAGAATCAGAGAAGAAGGTCGAGCAGAGCTGGAGAGGTAAATCCACAGACCAAGTGAGAACCCGGCCTCCTCCCTAACAGCCTCATCCCGATCGATACTTAACCGGACATCTCTGAGCATCGAGTAATCCTCCTCACCGCCTTCGTCGCCGGCCATCGCCGGAGGGCCTTAGCTCTTCAGAGAGAAAGCGAGCGCGAGCGAGCAAGAGAGAGAGAGAGAGAGAGAGAGAGAGAGATTGGGCTTGGGGTTTTAGAGAGGGAGTGGAGGTTGAGAGCTCAGCCGACGAAACCGTTCTGGTTTTCGTTGCCGCTTCAGCTCGCCGAGTGTTAGTTAACGGTCTCCGATCTTCCGTCTCCGAATTAGGTATTTCAGAGGTAAAGCAGCGGAGGGATCCTGACCGTCCATCTGGAAATTCGCCTAAAGCTGACACATGGCTACCATCCATAGAGCTTGTCTTCTAGAGAATGGCCCGCAACTAGGAGAAATTATTACGTCCCGATGGTGCTCCACACGGACGCCAATCAGAAGCTGCCACGTGTGCAATACAGTTGAGTCCGGGTATATGTGGTAGGCTCTGATTGGGCGTTTACCACCCGGACGTAATAATTTTTCCGCAATTTGTCACTTTTGAATGTGTTTTAATTGATTTGCTTCTAACCAATTAAGGAAGTTTTTAATTCAATATCTTTAATTTTTTTAAAAAAAATTATTTAATTTGATGATATTTTTTAAAAAAAAATAAAAATTAAAGAATTATTAATTAAAAAATAATATTTAAAATATCATGATATTTAAATAATATAATATAATATTAAGATAGTATTAAACTAAATGTTGTCTAAAATTTTTTCAAATTTAAGTTGATTATTAAATTAAATTAAAATTTAATATTAATCTTTAAATTTATATTTTTCCATTTAACAAAATTACACGTTACATATATATATATATATATATATTAATATATATATATTAATAGCATATGACAATTCCCAACTTCATATATTTCTTTTCATATTTCCTCTTATTGAAACCTCCAAAAATTTTCTTTTCTCAAGTCATCCTAAAATAAATATGAAAAAAAATCATCCTAAAATGAGATTTATAGCTAAGCCTAGGACTGCCATTTTTTTAATAAATTTGGGATGTTCTACGATTTTTTAATATATAAAAAGAAAAATTATTTTAATATTATAATATAAATTAAAATTATTTAATTATTAAATATGATATTAGATGTGAAATAAAATTAATTTTTTTTTATTGATGTATATGTAAAATGTGAAATAAAATTATTTTGATAAATTTTTTTGGCTCAAATTAAATAAGGCCTTTGAGACATTTGATTTAATGCAATCGGAGAATTTAAAATGTTATATCATGAGCCATTAGTCACGTAATTCCTAATACATCAAAGTAAAAAAA
This sequence comes from Apostasia shenzhenica, assembly GCA_002786265.1. Taxonomy (NCBI): domain Eukaryota; kingdom Viridiplantae; phylum Streptophyta; class Magnoliopsida; order Asparagales; family Orchidaceae; genus Apostasia; species Apostasia shenzhenica. The sequence continues at coordinate 2,799,934 of KZ451950.1, forward strand.
AAGTGACATTAATCTTGTGCAGCAGCACTAAACTATTGCTAATTTTTGAAAAGAACACGAGAAATTGGACAATATAAGGTAGTTGGATATACTCAAATCCCTAGATCCTAATTTTGAAAAATAAAGAAAATTAAGACAATACATAAATACTGTATTTTTTGTGGTTTAAAAGGTTTCTTTTTATGGTAATTATGATAGTTATATTTGACGTGAGAATCAAAATGATACCAATTTGAAGAATATTTATAACTCATCTAAATAATTATCTATTAATTTACTCTAAGTTTCGTTTGGTTGAAATAAGTTTTGAGAATATTTTAAAATTTTTTAAAATAGAGAAAAAAAAATATTTTAATATTATGATGTGAAATAAAATTATTTTATTATTGAGAATTGTATTGAATATAAAATAAAATAAATTTTTTTATTAAAATATATATATATAATGTGAAATAAAATTATTTTTTAATATTAAAATTTATGTAAAATATAAAATAAAATTTATTTTTAAATATAACATAAAATAAATATAAAATAATAATGTAAGTATTTTTAAAAGAGTGAATTTGTAGGCTTCAACAATACGGGGCATTAAATTGTTGATTTAAAACTGACATGAAGTATGAATTGTATTTGTGCAAAATTTCTTAAATTTACATAGGAAAAGCCAAAATTGCAGTTCCAATTCATATAAAATTATAGAGTCATTTTAGAGATCACATGTTAGGTGATTTTTAAATAATTATATATTTACCAATTTTCAAAATTTATTTATACTAATATTATTTTATAATCTTAAATATTATATATATATAACTTAAGTTAACTTCTATTAATAATAAATATAATATACATGAAATATTTTATATATAAATTGTTATTAGCTAGACATCGTCCTACGAGTACTCCACTGAATATTTCATTGTTGTCATCTAGCTACTCTTAATTACTATATATCGATTGTTATTGTCAATCTGCTATATCTTGTAACTATCTCATTGGTAATATTAATGATTATGTCTCTTATTATTAACCATCATCATAAGTGTTTGAGTTAGGTTAACCATAATTTAACTATTATAATATTGATAGAGTATCACTACTGTAATATTAAAAATTATAAAATAATGGATAAATTACACCCAAGTCTTTGAGTTTAAGACTTAATAACGCACAGGTTCACGTTATAACATTAGGGTCCCTGAATTTTAATAAAATATCAAATGTGTCTTTTTTATTTTTTATTATTTAAAATTTTTAAAATTACCATTATATCCTTCCTCCTCTCTCTCTATTTTTAAAATATTTTTAATAATAAAAAAATAAAAAAAGACCCATTTAATAATTTATTAAAATTCAGGGACCTCAATATTATAATTTAAAAAATTTATACTTGTGTGTTATTAAATTTTAAATATAGGGACTTGGATGTAATTTATCCTAAAATAATTTATCTTTAGATAAATTTTTATAAATAAATCTAGAAAAAATTATTAATATGTAAATATGATTTTTTAAAAGCTACATTTATGTAATTGTTTTTTTTTCTAATTTTGGTGGGTGACTTTTCATATTGATATTTCTTTTTTAGGACATATATACAATAATAAATGGGCCAGCTTGCTTAAACCGGATGGGCTGGGCCACGATTAAAGCGGTTAGTTGAACCGGCCCACCAAAAAAACTACATTTAAATGCAAGAGAAAATAAAGAGAAAATTCGCCACCGCTCAAGTGCATCCAACGGCGTAGATTCAATCATCAGCAGCAAATCATCATCTCAGAGGCTCGGACTAAAATCTCGTACTTGACCGCGGTTAAGTTTATATATAACCCCACCGCCGTCGACGGCTCTTCTCCTCCCCTCGCCTCCCCCGCGCTCCAACTCCTCCAATCCGATTCGTCTACAAAATCTACTCTTCGCCGAACCCTCATTCAACTCAAAACCTCGTCGGTTCCCTGCCAAACCCTAGGACGTTTTCCTTCGCGGAGGCGGAAGAGATCGATTATTCGAAACCCTAATCGTCGGCCATGACTTCACAGTCGGTCGTCAACAACCTCTACGACACAGCCTCGCAGCCGGACACGAGCGGCGACGCCTACACGTTCTTGGAGTTCAACACCCAGGGAGACGACTTCGACTACCCTGAGTTCCATGAACTCTCCCAGCCGAGCCGGTCGCCGACGTGGCCGACGCCAGCGGCGGCAGATTCCCTTGCGGATCCCGGCGTCGGCCTCCAGTCCGCTGATCCTAGTGGTTCTACTTCCTCGTCTCCATCTGCGGTGGGAACTACTGCGGGACTGGCATCGGCAGGCAAGGCGAGATTGGCGGCGGCTTCCCCTGCCGTCGACGCGCTTGCTGCGGGGTTGAGCGGGCTCAACTTCGAGGAGACCGGTGAGGATGAGAATTACGAGTTTGGGAAGGGGGATTTCACCGAGCACGCGTGCAGGTACTGCGGTGTCCAGAATCCAGCGTGCGTCGTCAGGTGCAATATGCCGTCTTGCCGGAAATGGTTCTGTAACTCAAGAGGGAACACCTCTGGTTCTCACATTGTCAACCATCTGGTGAGTGAAATATATCTGTTTTTGGTCAAGCTAGAGGTTATCTGAGTGCTATCGACTTCAAAAGACAAATTAGACCTAAATTACATTTTTTGATGCCGAAATTATCAGTATTTTGCATTGTTAAATCGTATTTTGAAGTATTTTTTTGTTAAATTTGTAATTAATTATCACCATGATCATTAAAATTTTCACATATTTATTTGAATATGAAATTAATTAACCCACTGATCTAGAGCCTTGGAATGCGTTGGTTTATTCTTTTTGATGCAATGAAATTTCTTGTGATTGATTCTGCGCTGCATCACAATAAAAATTTTGCCAAAGGCATCCACGTAAAGCTCAGTTGAGTGCTTGTGATCATGTGACTACATTAGGCAATTGGAAACTGCTTGATCTTGATTGCAATCTAAAACAAACTCTCAGTCTTGAAGGCCATTTATTTTTTCTTATTGATTTTGTTGTAGTAGTTGATATTGGATAGCTCTGCTGACCATCAGATTAAAATTTGACAATTGGAAGTTATTACTTGCATTACACATATTCTGCTTCTTTTCTGAAGCATTTTTTTGGGCTTTGGTAATTTAAATTTTAGACATCTTCCATAATTTGAGGAAATTAGATTTTATGAAGCCCTCAAAACCCCTTTTTTTTAAAAAAAAATCTAGTTTGGTGCTCTTATGGTCAAGTTCTTTAAGTCTGTTCCATGACAGTTTTTTTAATTCCTGTGAATACATTTTTTCTCGGTCTATCTTGGTTTTGCTTTAGCTAAAATAGTATACATGGATGATTAATGCTTTAAAGGGGGAAGTTGCATTTGTTTCTTTGATTTCCTCAGTGGAAGCTAATTTTTGTTTTGAACATGCGAATAACATTTGTAAGTGGAACATGTGAAGATAAAGTATAACGAGTAACACCCTTCAAAGTTTGTCATTTGGAGGGCACTTTTTTAAATGCTAAGACATTTAAATGTGGTTTCTTATAGCTAATTAAGTATGAATCGAGTATATGGATCTTTGAATTTTTCTAAGATATGAGGGATTGGAAGAGGAAACATAGGTCTTCTTCAATCAAGAAGGGACCTTGCAAATGATGACCATCTTTCTGCTTGTCTGTTGCAGTTCCCTGGTGTGCAGCTGGATGAATTAAACAAGGAAATTGCAAACAATAAAGAAAAACTAAATTCTAAATGCCACAATATTAGTCATGGAATGCTTGAGATTTTGTTTAGATCACTTCTTATTTACTTTATTTGCTTGCCTTGTTAAAGTAGTTTAGGCAGAGTGGCTTATATACACCAGTTTTTATCTATAGGTTCGAGCAAAGCATAAGGAAGTTTGTCTCCATAAGGACAGCCCATTGGGAGAAACTATACTCGAGTGTTATAACTGTGGCTGCCGCAATGTTTTCCTTCTTGGTTTCATTTCTGCAAAAACAGAGAGTGTTGTTGTTCTGTTATGCAGAGAACCTTGTTTGAGTGTCAATGCTTTAAAAGACATGAATTGGGATCTCAGCCAGTGGTGTCCTCTTATTGATGATAGGTGTTTTCTTCCGTGGCTTGTCAAGGTTTGTTATATTTTCTAATTTCCATTCATGCCTTGTGCAGCTAAATTAATTGTCCCATATTTGTAGGTTCCTTCTGAACAGGAGCAGCTGAGGGCTAGGCAGGTTACAGCTCAGCAAATCAACAAAGTGGAAGAGCTTTGGAAGACAAACCCTGATGCGTCATTAGAAGATCTTGAGAAGCCTGGTGTAGATGATGAGCCCCAACCTGTTGCTTTGAAGTATGAAGATGCATATCAGGTTCTGATCTTATTGTAACATGTTGTAATGTTTATTTTTGTGAGAACATTAGTATTTCAAACATAATTGAAGTCAGCCTTTATTGTTTGTTTCTTTGACAGTACCAAAATGTATTTGCCCCACTAATTAAGCTTGAAGCTGATTATGACAAGGTAATAAGCAATTCACAGTTTAAAATTTCATAGTAAATCTTTTAGCATCTCTTGAGATCTTTGCATTTCATAAGTTACCTTTTTATTGCTTGATTCTTGTCATAGATGATGAAGGAGTCACAAAGTAAGGATAATGTGACTATCCGATGGGATGTTGGCCTCAATAAGAAGCGGATTGCATATTTTGTCTTTCCAAAGGTTATTCAATGACATTTTTGTTCATAACTCCATAAATTGCATGTAGTTTTCTTTCTTGTACTATTAGTCTGTATCAAAATTTTCAATCTTCATTTGAATTACATTTTGAACAATTTGTAGGAGGATAATGAACTAAGGCTTGTTCCAGGAGATGAGCTAAGGCTGCGATATTCTGGTGATGCAGCTCATCCTGCATGGCAATCTGTTGGACATGTGGTATGCAACTATTGTTTATTTACATTTCAATCATGAACTTCTTGGGACTTTTTATTGCCGTGATCTAAAGCTTCATATGTACGTAGCATAGGTTCAGCACTTTGTTGCTCATATTTTCTGATTTCTGATCTATTATCTTGACAACAGATTAAGCTCACTGCTCAGGAAGAGGTTGCACTTGAACTCCGTGCTAGTCAGGTAGAACATTGAATTGATTAAAGTATTCTTTGTACAATTTGCAACAAATTACTAAGTGCTTATTTTCTTCTTGCTTCACAGGGAGTTCCTATTGATTTGAATCATGGTTTTAGTGTAGATTTTGTATGGAAGAGTACGAGCTTTGATAGAATGCAAGGGGCCATGAAAAACTTTGCTGTGGATGAAACAAGTGTTAGTGGGTAAGCAATTGGCTTTTTTTTCTTTGAACTTTTATTATACTTTACAGGTAAAGGAATACTATTTGGTGGTGTACAATGGTTCAAAGCTGTTCGATCTAATATTCATGCCATTGTTTCTTTGCAAATGAAAATTTTTTATTGCACTTTGAGAGAACAATTTTCAATTTTTTCCTGCAGTTTTGAATAGGCAAAAATGTACTTCTCTAATTTTTTTCTACCCAAAAGGAGGAACCAAAACCACTTGATCTTTTGTAATGCCCATAGTTAGAATAACTCTTTAACGGCTTACCTGTTCATTGGTGGAAGTGTGCCTGATTTGCCATTACAATTGCTTTTAGTTCTAGTTTGTACATCAAAACTTGTTGGGAGGACTAATATGGATTAATATGCATTCATTATCTTTTTAATTTTCCTGCATGTAGATACATTTACCATCACCTTCTTGGGCATGAAGTTGAGCTTCAAATAGTTCGTAACACACTTCCTCGTCGTTTTGGTGCTCCAGGCCTCCCAGAATTAAATGCCTCACAGGTATCTTCCCTCTTCCTCCCTCCATATTGGCCTTTCTCTTGGGGAATAAAAATTGCAAAACTCAACCTTGCATAGATTTTTGCTAAGTTTTGCCTAGTATGGTTCAAGAAACTCTATGCAGCCCAATGAAATGGGCAACTTTATGTTCTTTATTCATATAAGCAAACAAGCAATGGCCATAATGTTTCTGTTAATTGTGAGCAGGGCACGGGTTATTATGTTTCCAAATTGTGAAACAGGTCTGCTGATTTTAACCCTTGATTCATTTTCTGCTATTAGGCTTCAAAGATTAGAATATATGTGCCTTACTTCATTGTTTCTTAGCTTTTCACACAGAGAGAGTGAGGGATTGGTGGATAGCCTCTTCACAGAGAGAAAGTGAGGGATTGGTGGATAGCCTCTTCATAGAGAGAAAGTGAGGGACTGGTTAGCCTTCGGAATTACCATCAACCCACTTGTAATTGGCGTTAAAAGCTGTAGCAAGATTTTGTTAGGAAATGAAGAGCTTGAAGAGGGAAATGGTGTTAAAGCTATAAAGGGATAGTCTGCAAAAGGGAGTTTGAAAGGGGAAAGGATTAAAAAAATCTGTAAAGAGATTTCTTATGAAAGAGAGTTTGAAAGGGGAAAGAGGCTAAAGCTTTAATGAGATTTGCTATGAAAGGGAGTTTGAAAGGGGAAAGGAGGTTAAAGCTGCAACAAAAGTTGGTTATGTAAAAGAGTTTGACTGGGAAGAGGGGGTAGGTGGGGTGGGGTGGGGGAGGGGGAAGAGAGAAAGTATTGTGTATGGGATGGTGGAAGGGAGAGGGACTTACCATATATGTTGGTGGGAGGTTTACCATCCATGTGGTGGTGTGACGGAGTATGCAACTATAATGTACTTGCTTATGCATGCCAATGGGAGGGATGGTGAAAAGAAGGTGTTGGGGTGGGGAAGGGAGATAGTGATAAAGAGTGGTCCAATTGGTTTATAAAATCTCAATGCACTGATGCGGTGCTACAATTAATAGATGAGACCTAGTTGCATGATTCTAGAAAAAATTGAATGTCATAATTGGTTAAGGCAAAAATAAATGTCCTAACATCAGTTTAAAAATGGGGGATGGTGAAAGGTGTTGGGGTGGGGAAGGGAGATAGTGAGCAAGAGAGGTCCAATTGGTTTATAAAATCTCAATGTTCTGATGCAGTGCTACAATTAATAGATGGGATCTAGTTGCATGATTCCAGAAAAAATTGATTGCCATAATTGGTTAAGGCAAAAAGGACCTGTCTTAATGTCACCTTAAAAATGGGGGATGTGTATATTTAGGACCATTTGGTTTGTTCTTAGGTGAGCAAAAGATGGGGAGAGAGGATTTTAGGGGAAAAGCATCTAATTTATTGATTTTGAGATGACAGAACTTATTAATACTCATCTAAAACTTAAATGGTCATGCACATTTTACTAAATGATGACAAACCGCAATTTCGTTAAGTAAATATGGTAGTATTTCTGTTTCTTTGCACCAGTAGTTAATAAAATAGAGTGTCCTTTGTACATGATGATCTAATGGGAAGGTTTGATGAGTGTTGGTCTATTAAATAACATCTGTTTCGTTGGACAGCCCTATGCTGCAAGGTTTACTTGTCATATCGTATTGTAGTAACACTGTAGTGTTCTAAAGTGAAATTACTTGATATACATAATATTTTCTTGTGTTGAAGAAATTTGGGATTGTTATTTTAATGATGGTTGTCCTGAGAGTAACATTTAATTCTCCTCATTCAAGTGTTTGAAAAATGTGTTCTTTCTAGACTTCTAGTATTTGGAATTTTTTACTTTGTCATTTTTAGTAAAACATAATATTTTAGGTGAAATTACTTGATATTTATAGGTATGTTCTTGTGTTAAAGAAAATTAAGTAACGAAGATAAAGATAATCTCCAAGATGATGCATACCTAAAAAATTCTATATTAGAATTTAATTATTTAATCATTAAAGGATGATGCCAATTTATTTAAATATTAGATATTTAGTATTTATTTTTATTAAAATTTAAATATTCAAGAATCTGGGAAAGTTACTTATTATCTTTAAGAATATTAGTAATTATTCTTTTATTTTATCATTTTTATTTTCTCTAATTAGTGGGAGCTAAAATTCTATAAATATGTTTCATATCTTTGTAATAAAGATACTTTGGATGATTGAATAAATTTCTCTATTTTCTTCTTCCCCCCTTCCCTTTCTTTTAATTTTTCTTCCATTTCTAAATGTGCATTTCACATCATCAGGATGGTTTTAGTTTTCATTAATGGTTGTCCTGAGAGTAACATTTAATTCTTCCCATTCCAAGTGTTTACAAATTAGGTTCTTTTTATTGTTTGGAATTTTTAGTTCATTGTTGTCATAGTAAAGTCAATTTGCATATCCTATTTCATTGATTTTGGCCTTCCATTGCTATCTTCTTTATATGCTTGTGGTCTAGTGTTGTTGTTAATAATATATTGCCCTTTTGTTGCTGAACATGAAGTTAGGTGTTGAACTTGGGAGTGGTGCTATGTCCTTTCATTATGTTGTCATTAACATAAACCATTGACAATGTTTTTTTGCTAAGAACATATCGTGGTTCTTTTATCCTTAAAAAATCCATGTTATAGGTTTTTGCTGTTAAGAGTGTGCTTCAGAAACCGATTAGTTTAATACAAGGTCCACCTGGAACGGGAAAAACAGTCACTTCAGCTGCTATTGTGTACCACATGGCCAAACAGGGTCAAGGGCAGGTATGAAAGAACTCTTGCTTCACTTTGGTGTTTCAATTATCTATTTTTACAATTTTCATTTCATTTCCGTTTTCAGGTACTGGTGTGTGCACCAAGCAATGTGGCTGTTGACCAACTGGCTGAGAAGATAAGTTCAACCGGTTTAAAGGTGAATTTTTGCATTTAAGCATGTTTATATATATTGTTTAAAAAATATTATTTGTGAGGGCCAATAAAGTGTTGACAAATGACGGAAAAAGTTTGAGGATGGTGATACAATGTCATTTGTAGATTTGCTACTTTCAATTTATTCTATGCATTGCTTTATTAATTTGTGTAAAATGTGATTTGTATATATTACAAAAAATGAGCTTTAGATTCAATAGATTGAAAGTCTCAATTGGGCTCAAGGATCTTGAAAAATCACTTAAAATTGAGTTGATTTAAAAAATTCAAGTCAAATAGTTTTGGACAAGCAAATACTTCTTAGACTGCGTAGCTCTTTCGTGGCAAAAAAACACATTTTCATACATTTGAAAGCTAAAAGTTGTGTTTGATAAAATAGCTGTGAAAGAAATTTCAAGTTTTAACAATTTGAAAAGCAGTTGTGACAAAAAGCTAAAGAATAAGTTTTTTTAGAACAATTGTTTTTCAGAAAGTTGTTTTAAATAATTTAGGCCCCGTTTGTCTAGGAGTTTAAAAAGGTATAATTTTCCATCACACATGTTATATAATATCCCATAATATCTCAAAGAGTTATTATTGTAAATATTATATATAATTAAAAATAATTGTAATTATTATTTATAACTAATAATTATTAGACATATATTTTAACATTTTATGAGCAATATATTATTTATTATATATATATATATATATATATTTTTTTTTTTATCAAATATATATTATCTATTATCTATCAATAAATAAATGTAATAAAAAGTAACCCTAGTTATATATGTTTATTTAGCTCAATAACAGTAAAAATGGTCAAAAACATGAATTTATCTTATACAATACAATATTTTCTATCAAACAGTTTTGCTTTGACTGCAGTTTCTAAACAAAAAATATACCAAATAGAAAAAACATCTCTATTTAATTAAGACTTTTTTGTAACAATCATACGGTACAAAATCTTTTGGCACCAACACAATAATGCCAAGCAGAGCCTTAATTGTACTCTTTGTGGCAACAATTAATTTATCAATCGGATATTATTCCTATTTGGGATTTGGAGCCAAGTTTCGGCAAACCTAGAATGTCAAGATTTAGGGCTTCACACACAAGACCCCGACCATTTCCTTTCAATGGGATATCAATTTCATCACTTCAATTGGAATTTTAACACTCAGTATCAGATTTCATTAATCATAGAACTGGATTAAAACTGACAAATATGCATGATATAAAAGAGGAACTAATCCCATTGTAAACTAATAAATGATGTCAGACTAAACAATTAATCACATCAAATTATATCCCAACTATATGTAGAGTTTTGACTTCAATTAATTAAAACCAAAGAGACTATACTGAAATCAGGCTAAACTAAAATAGAGGACTTACTATTTCTACATCCAATAAAATACTAAATTGGTTCAATATTAAAAATAACATGAACATTATAAAAATAACAATACTAAATACACTGTTTATTATACATATGGTTTATATAGAGCCATGATGGGAAGAGTAAATAGCTCCATCTGTCTCTGATTAACCATCTATTACTTGATGTAAATTCTCTTTATAAATCACATTTGCAGTTTGTAATTTTTTTTTTTAATTAAATTTAGACCGTATAACTACTGATTTGCACATAGAAGGTTGATATTTGAAAGTGAAATTCCATCCAACAGGCTTCCAAGTTCCAAAAAGAGTTCAGGGATTAAGACTTTAATTGCTCCTGTTCGTAGAACCAGTATTTTAACAAAGTTTATGCTGATAATTCTAAAAAAATAAATCACATGAGCGGAAAAGCTTAATACTACTGCTGACATGTTTGAATTTCATGACATTGCCATGAAAAACTTGATAGTTTGATTTCTTTAATGATTAATTAGGTTGTCAGGCTTTGTGTAAATCAAAGAGAAGGCTGTAAGCTCTCCTGTTGAGCACCTAACCCTTCATTATCAGGTACTCATCAGTTTGATATATTTTGAAATATGTACTTCCACGGTATCTGCAGCCATAATTACTGATATGGTTTTATGAGTTTTGTAAGGTTTCGAGGTTCGACACCTTGGGATACATTCGGAGAAGAAGTGAACTTCACAAGCTTTCAGCAACTAAAGATTGACAAGGTTTAATTCCAAAATTTTGCTGTTATCCAAACCTGTAGTCTTTTTTTTCTGAATTATGCGTGGATTGGAACAATTTTGCTGCGCTTTATATGTTCTTGATTTCCCTGAAACTTGTACAAAAGGATATTGGTGCTATCTGGGATTAGCTTATACCATGCCTTTTATTTTAATTTATCTTCTTTGAGTTTCTAATTAGTGAAGTACTGCTCCAAGTATCATTCTCTTCTCTTTAAATTTTTTCCCTTTTGCTTTTTCCTATTTTGTTTGTTGTTCAATGAATATTTGTCTCTTTGCAGTTCAGAAGCTATGGCTTTTTTTTTTTATCAAGAGAAAATTTTTTCTTATTGCTGTAATTCATCTTCTTAGGTGAGTTGTCAAGTAGTGATGAAAGAAAGTTTTAAGGCATTGAAACGGGCCACAGAAGGGAGATACTTCAAAGGTGCTGATGTCATATGTTGCCTTGTGTTGGAGCTGGTGAAATCCTAGTTGGCTAAACTTTCGGTTCCGCAGGTAGGTTCGCATTTTATCTGCTATGCATATCTTTTGGAAAGTTTGTTTCTGTTTTGTTTTCTTCTGAAGATATACACATACTTTTTTAGTCTTTATGAGTCAACAATCAAGCAACTGAGGCCAGAGTGTCTCATTCATTTAGTTCTTGGAAGTAAAACAGGTACCTCATGGAAAATGTGCTAGTGTTATTATATTTTATGGTTATATGGTTTTGAGTGTGTGTGTTGAGGAGGTTTGCTAATTGCCATCATTATCTCTACCTTGATTAGTTGTTCTTGGTTGGAGACCACTGCCAGCTGGCCCTGTAATTATGTGTAAAGAAAGCAGCACGCGCTGGTTTAGCACAGTCTCTCTTTGGCGGCTCGTGCTGCTTGGTCTGAAACGCATTCAGGCGCAGGTATGCCTAAATCGTTACATCTTTTATTTCAAATTTATGTTACTATAGTTCCTCCTAAAAAATTTATTATGGTATTAATTGCTGGTAATTTAGTTTTTTGCTATGATCAATGTTTGAGTTTATTAATTTTTAAAATTTCGAAGGTCCAGTTTCGTATGCATCCTTCTTTGTCAAGTTTTCCCCTTCTAACAGCTTTTTATGAAGCACACCTTCAGATGGAGTAACAAATTAATGAAAGGCAATCATTGGGCCATTGACTTCCCCTTGCCTGTTCCTAATCGCCCTATGTTCCTTTTTATGTTCAGGTTGTTGTTTATATTCTAGTTTTGGAACGTTTAAGCAACTTGTTGGAGATAATTGCATGTTTATTAATTTGGCTAAATAATTGCTTGGCTAGATGGGAACAAAGAGGAGATTAGTGGCAAGCGAACATCTATTTAATAGAAACTGAGCAGCCAAATTGTGGAGAAAATCGTTAACAAACATTCTTGAGAAGTGCGGTTGTACCAAGTCCAGGTACTTTTGTTTTGGTTATAGTTTTTTTACTGGGAATGAAGTATTGTGTACTTGTTTTGCTTTTTGGCAATTTATATTCTGTTCAAAATATTGCAGATTGAGTTTATAAACTACCTTATGAGGGTCAAAGACAAATATATTGTAAATTATATGTCAGAAAATGGCTTCTCTTAGGCAGCACTGTATAAGGAAAAGAGGTTGTTGCTAATCTAATGCCTTCTCCACAAACTGCATTCAAGCATATATGCTTGTAACATTTCAGGCTAATCCGGGAGAACTTAACTTGTTGCTTTTCAATTCTCTTTTGAGGTTGCAAGTGTTCCGACTCATTCCAAGGTAGAGAGAGAAGATTTTATATAAAATTTATTTGTTCCTGTGTCAGGAGTAATGACATTTCGGTAAGTTTGGTGTTATTTTCAGTAAAATATATTTTCACTTGTTTAATTTGTATGACTATATAAGCTTTTCTGTTATAGAAGTAGGTGTCTCTGATAGGTTATCTCATATTGATTATATCTTGCCAGGGTAATTGGAATTTCCTGAATGATCTACGTAGGCTTGATATGGTGGACTCTATATACTACGAGACTCTGCTTATGGTCATTTTGAGTAATCTTAGTGGAAATCCGATAGGATTCTGAAGCAAGCAGCCTCTGTGGAATTGCTTTGCTTGAGATTCATTACAAGGTAATTATTTAGCAGATTAGTTATATTTAGTTTTTGTGATTTCTTTTGTTTATTTTAATGGTGATTTGTTTTGTTGTAAAGATACTTATCAAGCTACCATCAATTCTCTAATACTGTTTTGTGTCTTTTCTAGTCCTAGGGACCATGGTTTGCTTTGTGATTCATAAAGTTATCTGGCACTCCTCTAACACTTTTGTTTGTAGAAACAGTTTTTTTTGAGAGCCCCGTCAACTACAAAACATTTTGGTTTTTTTCTCTTTTGCTTTGAACATGCCTAATATTCCTCTGGAAACAAGACTTTTGACGTACTTCAATTATTATTTTCAAGTTAAATCTGTATTAACTTTTTTTAACTATATGGATAGTTTTAATTTCTCGCTTTCACAGATATCCAATTCTACACAAAAATCTTACTTCTAAATTATCCATGGGAAGAAAGTTATGTTGTTCAAAACAGATTCACAATCTTGTGTTGAAATTCTTTTTTCTCATAACTAGGAAAAAGTTAGTTTCTCCATTACGACTTAAGTTCCTGTTTTTATTGCATCACATTTGGTTTATGAATATTAATATATGATTAGTTTTGTAGATGCATTTCCGTGTTTTAAAGTACCGTGTGTGCTGGGTTTTTACACTCAATTACCGATAGTTTATTAATAACAACAATGGCATATTGGGCATGGTATCTGCTGATTAGTTCCATCTTGTCTTTTTGCCAATATCTTAGTCTCCTGAAGTACATGTTATCGAAGATTTGTGATGCACATATTCAAAACATGCGGACAAGCTTTAATGTTATTTTACTGCAAAGTGCCCTATATAATTTGCTGGCATTCCTTATTAACAAGTGCATGTTATTTTTTCTGCTGAGGTATTTGAAGCTTCAGTAAGAACAAATGGAGTTTTTTCAGTTTATTTCGTGCAAACTGTGGACTTCAGGAAGCACCAATGTAGAATTCTATTAGTTGAATCTGCCTTTTAAAGTGCAGTTTGCTGACTCATTTGTCTGTATAGAAATCCTGAAATTGGTGCCCGCAGATTTTTGGCAATTAGAAATGAAGTTGCTTTTGGAAGTTTACTTAAAATTAATGACTGAGAGGACTTTATTTTAAAGAGTTAGGATATGAAACCTTCTAGGTGGTCTTAAGTTTTCTTGATTTTAATTGTAATCAAATCATTTCATCATTGCAAATATCCTTAAACCAATGCTTAGCCTGGAATATGGGTGCTTTTCGAAAGTAATTGTATCATGATAAGCGGGTGTTACTCAAACAAGTCTCCTACCTAAGCCACTAGCAAGTCTCTGTCTACAGAGAAGAAATAATTTAAACAAGCTTTCATTAGATTAGTGGTAACTATGTGCAAAAAATCTGAAATTGCTGTTTATTCTAGCTGAGTTTTGCTTATTTGTGCCTAATCAGGGAGACGTGAAGTTCCTTGTTGAAGGACCTCTAAATAACCTAAGCACGAAGTAATGTGTTCAATTTCAGAAGCCAAAGAAGGTAGTTTGTTGAATAATTTTGAAGTTTGTTTTGACTATCATGCAATTTTAATTGCTCTTAAGAAAACAGTTGTTTTCGAAATGTTTGCTACAAAAATATCTCATGTGCTTTTATATTCTCAGGCAGATGTATCATATGAATCTGCAGACTTTTTCCTTTGGAGCTGGTCTGGTTTTATTCCTGGTGATTAGTTTTGTGAGCTGAGTTAGTTCTCAAGCCCGCATTGCTTGACAAGAGAGGCGGCCGAAACTTGAAAGTTTTTTGCACTAATTGAACTATTTTAAACTATAATGTTTATCTCAAATCATTTTGTAGATGCCTTAAAGTTTTTCTCACTCAAGGTGGTCTGGCCTCCATTGTATATTCCTTAAATCATCTTTGAGAACTGTTTGTCTTTCGTTAATGTGTCATCAGTTTCCTAATTTTCAGTACTGGGGATAATATCAAATTTAATAAATCAAGGCCACTCTTACATTGCCATATATGGCACCTCCTAATAGCAAACTCATAAACCTGGATACAGCCAGCAGGGTAATTCTTTTGTCTCGAATTGCCCACTCCCACCATTTCCCCGGGTGGTCCGACTCTCAGCCAATACTGGCCATTCCACCACGTGGAGCAAGTTCAATGGACCAATTGGGCCATGCCCCAGGTTCTTCAACCTGGGAACAGTAGGCTTCTGTGGCTGGACGTGGCAATGCTGGTGGTCCTATTGGAGGTCATCTAACGCATCAGCAATAACTCTCACCAGGCTTTGAGTAAATTTGGTTCTGGATTCAGTTTTCCTGCAATGGAAAATCCAAACAGGCTAGCCTTCCATTGGTGTCCACTCTCCCACAGGGTTTGATGACACAGGGTCTGTTATTTCAT
>KZ451950.1:2815333-2856014 GCA_002786265.1 Apostasia shenzhenica
ATTTTCATACATTTGAAAGCTAAAAGTTGTGTTTGATAAAATAGCTGTGAAAGAAATTTCAAGTTTTAACAATTTGAAAAGCAGTTGTGACAAAAAGCTAAAGAATAAGTTTTTTTAGAACAATTGTTTTTCAGAAAGTTGTTTTAAATAATTTAGGCCCCGTTTGTCTAGGAGTTTAAAATTAACCTGGTTTAATTTTAACCAGGCATATCACATCACACATAAAATTTAATATTAAAAATTAAATTTATTTCACATCCTACACATATTACTAAAATAATAACTAACTTTATATCACATCCCTCACATATTCCAACATAATAACTAACTTTATATCACATCTCTCACATATCTCAACATAATAACTAAGTTTATTTCACATCATTCACAACTTTTAATAAAAAATTATCTCTATCCAAATTTAATTTTAACCCTCTTAAATTTAACCTTACAAACAAACAGACTAAAGGTAAATTTTCCATCACACATGTTATATAATATCCCATAATATCTCAAAGAGTTATTATTATAAATATTATATATAATTAAAAATAATTGTAATTATTATTTATAACTAATAATTATTAGACATATTTCAACATTTTATGAGCAATATAAATTATTTTATATATATATCTATATTTTATCAATATATATTATCTATTATCTATCAATAAATAAATGTAATAAAAAGTAACCCTAGTTATATATGTCTTATTTAGTCAATAACATTAAAAATGGTCAAAAACATGAATTTATTATACAATACAATATTTTCTATCAAACAGTTTTGCTTTTGACTGCAGTTTCTAACAAAAATATACCAAATAGAAAAACATCTCTATTTAATAAGACTTTTTTGTACAATCATACGGTACAAAATCTTTTGGCACAACACAATAATGCCAAGCAGAGCCTTAATTGTACTCTTTGTGCCAACAATTAATTTATCAATCGGAGATTATTCCTATTTGGGATTTGGAGCCAAGTTTCGGCAAACCACTAGAATGTCAAGATTTAGGGCTTCACACCAAGACCCCGACCATTTCCTTTCAATGGGATATCAATTTCATCACTTAAATTGGAATTTTACGCTCAGTATCAGATTTCATTAATCATAGACTGGATTAAAACTGACAAATATGCATGATATAAAAGAGGAACTAATCCCATTGTAAACTAATAAATGATGTCAGACTAAACAATTAATCACATCAAATATCCCAATATATGATAGAGTTGACTTCATTAATTAAAACCAAAGAGACTAGACTGAATCAGGCTAAACTAAAATAGCAGGCTTATATTTCTACACAATAAAATACTAAATTGGTTCAAATTTAAAAATAAATGAATTTAAAAAAATACTAAATCAATTATCATGGTTTATATGAGCCATGATGGAAGATATTCCCCATCTATTATTGATGTAAAATTCTCTTTATAAATCACATTGCAGTTTGTAATTTTTTTTTAATTAAATTAGACCGTATAACTTACTGATTGTGCACATAGAGGTGAGTATTGAAGTGAAATCCATCCAACAGGCTTCCAAGTTCCAAGTAGTTCAGGATTAAGACTTTATTGCTCCTGTTCTGTTAGAACCAGTATTTTACCAAAGTTTATGCTGATAATTAAAACTAAAAAATAAATCACATGAGCGGAAAGCTATACTGCTGACATGTTGAATTCATGACATTGCCATGAAAAAACTTGATAGTTGATTTCTTTATGATTAATTAGGTTGTCAGGCTTTGTGCTAAATCAAGAGAGGCTGTAAGCTCTCCTGTTGAGCACCTAACCCTTCATTATCAGGTACTCATCAGTTTGATATATTTTGAAATATGTACTTCACGGTATCTGCAGCCATATTACTGATATGGTTTTATGAGTTTGTAGGTTCGACACCTGGATACATCGGAGAAGAGTGAACTTCACAAGCTTCAGCAACTTAAAGATGAACAAGGTATTCCAAATTTTGCTGTTATCCAAACCTGTAGTCTTTTTTTTTCTGAATTATGCGTGGATTGGAATCAATTTGCTGCGCTTTATATGTTCTTGATTTCCCTGAAACTTGTACAAAAGGATATTGGTGCTTCTGGGATTAGCTTATACATGCCTTTCTATTTTAATTTATCTTCTTTGAGTTTTCTATTTAGTGAAGTACTGCTCCAAGTATCATTCTCTTCTCTTTAATTTTTCCCTTTGCTTTTCCCTATTTTGTTGTTGTTCAATGAATATTTGTCTCTTTGCAGTTCAGAGCTATGGCTTTTTGTTTTATCAAGAGAAAATTTTTTCTTATTGCTGTAATTCATCTTCTAGGTGAGTTGTCAAGTAGTGATGAAAAGAAGTTTAAGGCATTGAAACGGGCCACAGAGAGGGAGATACTTCAGAGTGCTGATGTCATATGTTGCACTTGTGTTGGAGCTGGTGATCCTAGGTTGGCAAACTTTCGGTTCCGCCAGGTAGGTCGCATTTTATCTGCTATGCATATCTTTGGAAAGTTTGTTTCTGTTTTGTTTTCTTCTGAAGATATACACATACTTTTTAGGTTCTTATAGATGAGTCAACACAAGCAACTGAGCCAGAGTGTCTCATTCCTTTAGTTCTTGGAGTAAAACAGGTACCTCATGGAAAATGTTGCTAGTGTTATTATATTTTATGGTTATATGGTTTTGAGTGTGTGTGTTGAGAGGTTTGCTATTGCCATCTTATCTCTACCTTGATTAGGTTGTTCTTGTTGGAGACCACTGCCAGCTAGGCCCTGTAATTATGTGTAAGAAAGCAGCACGCGCTGGTTTAGCACAGTCTCTCTTTGAGCGGCTCGTGCTGCTTGGTCTGAAACCATTCAGGCTGCAGGTATGCCTAATCGTTAACATCTTTATTTCAAATTTATGTGACTATAGGTTCTCCTAAAAATTTACTATGTAATTAATTGCTGGTAATTTAGTTTGCTATGATCATGTTTGAGTTTATTAATTTTTAAATTTCAGGTCCAGTATCGTATGCATCCTTCTTTGTCAGAGTTCCCTTCTAACAGCTTTTATGAAGGCACACTTCAGAATGGAGTAACAATTAATGAAAGGCAATCATTGGGCATTGACTTCCCTTGGCCTGTTCCTAATCGCCCTATGTTCTTTTATGTTCAGGTTGTTGTTTATATTCTAGTTTTTGGAACGTTTAGCAACTTGTTGGAGATATTGCATGTTTATTAATTTGGCTAATAATTGCTTGGCTAGATGGGACAAGAGGAGATTAGTGCAAGCGGAACATCTTATTTGAATAGAACTGAAGCAGCAAATGTGGAGAAAATCGTTACAACATTCTTGAGAAGTGGCGTTGTACCAAGTCAGGTACTTTTGTTTTGTTGTAGTTTCTTTACTGGATGAAGTATTGTGTACTTGTTTGCTTTTGGCATTTATATTCTGTTCAAAATATTGCAGATTGGAGTTATAACACCTTATGAGGGTCAAAGAGCATATATTGTAAATTATATGTCCAGAAATGGCTCTCTTAGGCAGCAACTGTATAAGGAAATAGAGGTTGTTGCTAATCTAATGCCTTCTCCACAAACTGCATTCAAGCATATTGCTTGTAACATTTCAGCTAACCGGAGAACTTTACTTGTTGCTTTCAACTTTTTTTGCAGGTTGCAAGTGTCGACTCATTCCAAGGTAGAGAGAAAGATTTTATTATATTGTCTTGTGTCAGGAGTAATGAGCATCAGGTAAGTTTGGTGCTATTTTCAGATATTTTCACTGGATTTATGTATGACATAAGCTTCTGTTTTAGAAGTAGGAATCTGATGTTACTCAATGATTATATCTTGCCAGGGTATTGGATTTCTGAATGATCCACGTAGGCTGAATGTGGCACTAACCCGAGCCCGCTATGGCATTGTAATCTTGGGAAATCCGAAGGTTCTGAGCAAGCAGCCTCTGTGGAATTGCTTGCTGACTCATTACAAGGTATTTATTTAGCAGATTATGTTATATTTAGTTTTTGTGATTTCTTTTTTATTTTATGGTGATTGTTTTGTGTAAGAATACTTATCAAGCTACCTCAACTTCTCTAATACTGTTTTGTCTTTCTCTAGTCCTAGGGACCATGGTTTGCTTTGTGATTCATTAAGTTATGGATCCTTCTAACCTTTTGTTTGTAGAAACAGTTTTTTGAAGCCCGTCAACCAAACATTTTGGTTTTTCTCTTTTGACTTTTGACATGCCTAATTTTCCCTGTGAAACAAGCTTTTGACGTACTTCAATTTTTTTCAGTTAATCTGATTAACTTTTGTAACATATGGTATTTAATTTCTCCTTTCACAGATACCAATTCTACAAAATCTTACTTCTAAATTAATCCATGGGAAGAAAGTTATGTTGTGACAAAACAGTTTCAATCTTGTGTGAATTCTTTTCCAAACTAGGAAAAGTAGTTTCTCCATACGCTTAAGTTCCTGTTTATTGCTACATTTGGTTATGAATATTAATATAGATGTTAGTAGATGCACGTGTTAGTACCTGTGTGCTGGGTTTTACACATTACGTAGTTATTAATATCACAATGGCATATTGGCATGGTATCTGCTGATTAGTTCCATCTTGTCTTTTTGCCATATCTTGTCTCCTGAAAAGTACATGTTATCGAAGATTTGTGATGCACATATTCAACACTGCGGACAAGCTTTAATGTTATTTTACGGCAAAGTGCTCCTTATTTGCTGGCATTCCTTATTACAAGTGCATGTTATTTTTCTGCTGAGGTATTTGAAGCTTCAGTAGAACAAATGGAAGTTTTCAAGTTTATTTCGTGCAACTGTGACTTCAGGAAGCCATGTAGCTTCTATTAGTTGAATCTGCTTTTAAAGTGCAGTTTGCTGACTCATTTGTCTGTATAGAAACCTGAAATTGTGCCCGCAGATTTTTGCAATTAGAATGAAGTTGCTTTTAGGAAGTTTACTTAAAATTAATGACTGAGAGGACTTTCATTTTAAAGAGTTATGGATATTGAAACCATATCTAGGTGGTCTTAGTTTTCTTGATTTTATAACTCTGCATGGACAACAGAATTGTATCAAATCATTTCATCATTGCAATATCCTTAACCAAATGCTTAGCCTGATATGGTGCTTTTCGAAGTAATTGTATCATGATAACGTGTTACTCAACAAGTCTCTACCTAAGCCACTAGCAAGTCTCTGTTTTACAGAGAAGAAATAATTAAACAAGCTTTCAATTAGATTAGTGTAACTATGTGGCAAAAACTGAATGCTGTTTATTCTAGCTGAGTTTTCTTTTGCTATCAGGAGCGTGAGTGCCTTGTTGAAGGACCTCTAAATAACCTCAAGCAGAGTATGGTTCAATTTCAGAAGCCAAAGAAGGTAGTTTGTTGAATAATTTGAAGTTTGTTTTGACTATCAGTGCATTTTAATTGCTCTTAAGAAACAGTTGTTTTCGAATGTTGCTACAAAAATATCTCATGTGCTTTTATATTCTCGCAGATGTACAATGATCGCAGACTTTTCTTTGGAGCTGGTCCTGGTTTTGTTCCTGGTGATAGTTTTGCTCCTGGTAGTTCATCATGCCCCATTGCTGACAAGAGAGGCGGCCGATTGAAAGGTTTGCTATTGAACTATTTAAACTATGAAAGTTTATCTCAATCATTTTGTAGTGCCTTAGTTTTTCTTCACTCAGGTGGTCTGGCCCCTTGTATTCCTTTATCATCTTTGAGAACTGTTGTTTTCAGTTAATGTCTCAGTTTCATAATTTCAGTACTGATTATCAATTTATCAAATCAGGCCACTCTTACATGCCATTTGCACCTCCTAATGGCACTCATAAACCTGGAGTGCAGCCAGCAGGGTATCCTTTGTCTCGAATCCCACTCCCACCTTTCCCCGGTGGTCCGCACTCCCAGTCATATGCTATTCCACCACGTGGAGCAGTTCATGGACCAATTGGAGCCATGCCCCAGGTTCTTCAACCTGGGAACAGAGGCTTTGGGGCTGGACGTGGCAATGCTGGTGGTCCTATTGGAGGTCATCTAACGCATCAGCATAACTCTCAACAGGCTTTGAGTAACTTTGGTTCTGGATTCAGTTTTCCTGCAATGGAAAATCCAAACAGCCAGCCTTCCATTGGTGGTCCACTCTCCCAAACAGGGTTGATGACACAGGTCTGTTATTCATATTTTGGTTCCCTAATTTTGTCTAGTGCTGGCATCGAGTCTGAGTTTGATTGAGTTCAGCTCTTGTTGAAATAATTTTATTTTATTACTATTTAGTTTGACTTCAGCCAATAATTTATTCGATTTCTAGTTGATTTGTGTTTTTTAGTTTTTTTGATAGTAGTTTTGATTTGTGTTTATCTCTAGTTTTATATGCATTGCATATCTCAGATACATGTGCCATATAGTGTTATTAATTGAATAAATATTTACTTGTCCATCTTAATCTTGTAGCCTTCAGTCACCTGTTAAGTCTATTGTATTGTGAAAGTCTAAGAAATATGCTTATTCTTATATGGAGTCTATTTTTAGTTGAATTCAATTCATTTCGAGTTGATTTTGATTCATGAGCATATCGAGTTAGTTTATAGTCTAGTAAAGTTCAATCATTCGATACTTCAACATAATCGACAATGCTATTTGCCAACATAGTTTGCTCTACTTCGACATGTTTCTTTCAACCTTTCCTTCCCCAGGCTCCAGTTCAAGGTCTTAGCCAGACATTTCGTGATGGATTTTCAATTGGTGGCATGTCTCAGGTATTAGTTATCAATTTTTTAGCTCTACAACTTAGTTACCTGCATGTGATGTATTGTGAAACTGGCTTTTCTCAGGACTATGGAGATGACTTTAAGAGCCAAGGATCGCATGTTGCATACAATATGGCAGACTTTTCTACTCAGGTTTGCGTGCCTCCTAAGTTTTTCACCTTTTTGAATTTTAACATACACGACTATGTTTTAGAGACTGTGGTTGCATCCAGTAATAAGTTGGCGTATTGGTTAAAAATTAAATATAACATGAATTACTCCAAGTTTTCATAATAGTATAATGATGGTGACATTCTTATGCTATTGGCCTGGATGTTTCTTCTACGTGAAAGAAAAAAATATCAATGCTAAAGCTGCCGAAAGGAGGTTCCTGCTTTCTTGGTGTGATATTTTTTTCTTTGAGCCCTACTAACAAGCACCTGAGATTGTACCGCTATGGCCAGAGTGAATCTCACTTAGGTTCTTGCCTAGTGCATACTTGTACGTGTTGTTAGACAGATCTACCTATCAGCTTAATCAGTTAATATTGTAATTTCAGTTCTTGTTCCTTATTTCATTGGAGCCTGTAGTAGCTAAAACCTCTAATTTCTTGTCTTTCATTTATTTAATTTTCTTGGCCGCCTTGGCTTTAAGAAACTACATAACTTGAGTATTTCTCAAGAGGTCACCCATCACAGTACTACTCCAACTCAAGCATGCTTAACTACGGAGTTTCCCATCATTAGCCTCACGGTTTTACCCTAAAAGGCGCCTCTATCATTTGAGATCACGTTATCTATTTATATAGCTTAAGGTCTTCCTCCCTTTCCTATGAGGGCTGATTTTTTCTGTGCCTTTCTCACCACTATTTATCGTCGTAGAAGCCTGGGGGAGCTACACTTTATCTCGGTGATTCTTTTAGAACATTACCTGACCATCACTCCCCGTCTTCTTCAGTTGTGGGCGTCACAGGCCCACCAGCTTCCGCTTGGTTCGTCCTCAAATCACATTGTACTGTGAAAGATCAGTTTTGATACCATATTATAACATCCCGTGGTCTAAATATAGAGATATTGTCTGCTTTGATTTTAGGGAACTACGTGATTTGAGTACTCCCCGGGAGATCACCCATTCCAGTATTACTCCAACTGAAGCACGCAACTTTTTCTTTTTTTTTTGTTTTTGTTATACTGAGGGTTACAATTAGTAGTCATATGATGGCTGCTTACTTTGAATTCATAAATGTTTGAACTTTGCGAATCACCAATGTTTTTAACAAACTTTTTCTTGCGGATTGTTACCTTTTGTTGAGTTTCCTGATAGCCGTGTCAACTTCTCATGACTACCTAATTTGAGAAGGATATAGTTAGTAAACATATAACTATGAGACGACCTATTTATTTCTTGAACAGTTTTTAATCCTTGTTACTATTGCCATTTAACTGGTTTAACTTAAATTAATATGTAACCTATTCTTATTATTTTTATGCTAGTAATTCTTTTTTTCTGTTATTGGGAGTGAGCTTCTGTTTGCAAGGTCGGTTTACTCATCATGAAGCAAAAAGTAACAATCGATTATTCTTCATGTTGACCCCGTAGGCTTCCCAAAGTGGATATCCTGTTGATTTTGTCGGCCAAGGACATCAAGGTGGATTCCCGAGTTACTTGAATCAAAACACCCAGCCAGGATATAGCCACCTTGGTGCTTCAAATGATTTCATATCTCAGGTAAGTTTTACCTTGTTCACTTGACTTAAATATGCTAGTATTGATATTCACTTCCATTGTAGTACTGAAGACTATCTGTTTATGAAGGATTATATGCAACATGGATCACAAGGGTTATTCACGCAGGCTGGATTTAATAACCCCTCCCAAGATGATTCTTCTCAGAGCCATTTTATTGGCGGACCTAGTCCTCTTCAGTCACAGGTAGGAAATTTAGACAACCCACGCTGCTTTTTAACCTTGAGCTAGATGTGCCAAGAAATTACCCTGTTAGCCCTACCCGAAAACCACATTTTCTCTTGTTTATGTTCTAGTGAATGGCTCTGGAGTTCCTTTGGTTTTGTGGGATTACCCAGACCTTTTTGTGAGTCTGGCTGTAGTTTACCATGATTTTTGACTGGTTTGTTGAAAGGTTGTGTTAGGGATTTGAAGTTATTTGGGCAGACTTGCTTTTGACTTTTTTTTTCTAAGCTTCTTGCGCTGGACTATTGACTGGGGTTAAAACATGCTAGTAAGTTCAAGTTTGCTCGAGTATCACTCAACCCGATTTTGCTTAGAAGCTCACATGACAAACAATTGTTACACAACCCAAGGTAGCTAATTTTGATTCAACCCAAATTAGACCCAGTCAATAATGCACAATCTTAACCCACCTGTTTAAGAAATATTTCGAAAAATGTAACACAACTGGGCTAACAATTTGGTCTATACCTGAATCCAATATGTTTAGGTGGTTATCAGTTCTGGTGGTCAGCTCGAGTCAAATATTGGCACCCCACCCCTACAGTTTTTAGTTTTTTGGATGAAAAAAAAATTGATGATGTTTTTTTTGGGGGAACCTAACTCTTGAAGTGTTTGCAGGGCCTCATGAATCCTGTTTACTCTCAACCATTCAACCAATACAATTCTCAGCCTTTAAATATGCAGCCTCCACAGCAGCAGAGTCAGAGTTCTCCAAACCAAAAGCACCATTACAATGGCTGAGCAAGTTTTGCTTTTTTATCTTCAAAGATATCGATATGAAGTTTCCATGTGATCGATATAATTTTGCCAGTAATTAGCCTTTCTCAGCTCACAAAAGGTATAGAAGTTTGGCGCATCTTGTTTCGGGACATGGAGGACCCAAATTCGAAGACATCTTTCCTATTTGTGTCCAAAAATCTCGGAACATCCAACTGCGATCAACCTCCTGCACAGCCGAGAGCCTGGGGAAGGTGTCTATCCCTGCAGCTTTTCTACTTTCTACTTTACAATAACTATCGAAGCAACAACTCGCATTTCGGGGTGGGGAACTGATAGCATGAAGTCGACAGGCTCACCGGATTCGTCAGACCACAGATCGGGCAGTGGTGGATTTTTGTGTCTATATCGGGTTTGATTCGGAACAACAGAATTCATTAACTTTGCCTCTCCGGCCTCCTGACTTTGAAGGCGGCTGTAGCGCAAAGTTACAGTAATCTGTACATAAAAGCCTGTGAGTTGGCGAGTCTTTAATGTTCGATTGCGTGCTAGACAAGAATGTATTCTTACGGTTCCTCGAAAACGGCTGGGTTGTTTTGTACTCGAAACGATCGGTGCATTCAGTTAGTTGATCATGTCACATAATTATTATGTTCCCAATGCTGCTTAGTTTTTCCCTTTCTTTCTACTTTGATGTCTTTATTCGTCTCTTTAATGAACTGTGTTTAGTCATCTTTTTCCTTTAGGGTGATTGATGTGGCGAAGAATACTTTAGAAGTCGGAAATCTTCTTGGAATGAGGTGGCTCTAAATCGACTCAAAATTATGGAGTCGATTCATGAGTTGGCTGCATTTATAGTACTTGACTTTAATCCGGCTTGAAAAATTCTTGTTTTTACGATGAGAAATCATTGGTACCGGACTCGGTGCAGAGCCACCTGTTTATTTTTGTATCACTAGCTCTCAACCTTTTCTTGGTCTACACTTCTCTGCTGAGCCACGATCAACATTCGAATGAGTGTTCGCAAACTTGCTTGATAGCAATCGACTCGCAACAGTTATGAGCTACTTTTCTTTTTCAATCGTCTAACTCGTATTTTTTTGAGCAGCAAATTATAGTCACATATGTAGGAGTTAAACAAAAATTAAAGTTAAAAGTTGATGTTTTAGGTTTTGTTTGGCTGGAAGAAAAAAAATGATTTGAAAAAAATGTGTATGATGAAAAATAAAGTAAAATAATTATATTAAAAATTATATTGGATGTGGAATAAATTAATTATTTAATAGTAAAATTTGTGTGAAATTAGATGTAAAATCTATGTTTTTTTCTTAATTCTATGAGATTTTCTACATAAAGCTTTTTCTTTATAATTTTTTACATATTAATTTTTGGAATAATTACCTAACATGTTACAATAAATTTATACTTGATAAATAGTATTTCACATATTTTAAAGTATGTAAAAATTGTCTTTATATTATACTCGTGGCGTATTCAATATAATATTTTTAGTAATTTATATTGTATGTAGTATAAAAAGTGTATGTAGTATAATTTATCAGATATAAATATATAATATGTCAAATGATAAATTTACTTGTGTGCTTTTTGATATCTCATCAAATCTCTTTGTTTTTTTTCGAAGCTATATACATATATAATATTTCATTTTTTTAATAGTAATACGATTTTTGATTTAAAATAGAAGATTGATAATTGTTCTTGAATACACTAAATTAACAGAAAGTTGAACTAATTGTAGTGTAGGATAAAAATCAACTTGAAAAACAACGATTGCGAATTGGTGCCGATTCACTCGAACTCGATTCGAGCAATAATTTTGGTAAAATGAAATGCTCGATTTGTCGTAATCCCGAGACAATTCGCACAAAAGTGCAACTAGTAAAGCTATCTCATACCTCCCTTATTGACCACCCTCTTTGAATGTAATGGATACCTTTAGCTCAAAGTGTTAGGCTATAAGCCCTTTGATTGGACTGCTTAAATAGAAAAAGGGTTAAAAGTATGAGCATATTTGTAATTTCCCCTCTAATGTTTCCAGCATTTTTTTTTTCAAAAATCAAAATGTGAAAAGCTGGCTATTTTATAAGCCTATGCTGAAGGAAAAATATTTTAAAAAAATAAAAAAAAATATTGAAGGCCATGAGTTCTTAAATTAGGCCAGTCGAGTTAAATTAAATCTACATACCTTCTAGTTACGGGTCCTAACTTGATTTGACGACTAATTTTTAGAGCGAGCTCGCTTTAGAATCAGATAGAGCTGATTTAGGATTTAAGATTTGTGAAATATTTAAATTTATGTATAGGTAAATAAAAAGTTAAATTATAAATTAGTCTTAAAATTTTAAAAAACTTTCTTTTAGGTCTCTAAAGTTGTAAAAATGATATATTTTGGTCATAACTAAGAAAGAGTTATTGAACTTTTACCATTATATTTTATGATTATTCTCAACAATTATTTTTAATTTTTTAGAATATTATTTTGAAATATTATTTTTTTATATTTTTTATTTCAAAAAAAAAAGCAAAAAGGGAGAAGAAATTAAATTTTAAAATTTTAAAATTTTAAAAGTTTTATTTCAAATTTTAAATTTTTAGAGAGGGGTAAAAACAAAGAATGTGAACAATTCGAATTCGTAAAAAAAGATCAAATTTTGTTTTTTTTATGATAAAAGAACCAATATTGCATCTTTTTTTACAACCTTAGAATAAAATTGTAATTTTTTTAAAAATTATGACTAATTTACAATGTCCTTCCAACTCAAGGGGCTCGGATGCAATTTACCCTAATAAAAGTATTTTTTTTATTTTTAAGTGATATGGTAGCCTATGGTCGGACCATTTTCGTAAGATTTTATTTGATTTGTAATTATAATAATTCATAAATTATTTATATTTCATTTAATCCACCTTTAATTTGAGATAATTACAAACAACATCCTAAACTCTTAAATTACATCTTAAGATACTAAATTTTACTATTTACAAAATTGTCATCAATGTCTATATTTGGCAATAAAACAACAAAATATATGATTTTAGGGCATGTCTGTAATTAGAAAAAAAATAAGAATGTTGATTCGCGTAACTGTAATGAAGCGAGAGAGAAAAATTGAATAACTTTATTGTAAATAATAAATTTTAGAACCTAAAAATGCAATTAAAATAAAATTTTTGGTGGTAAAAATGTAATTTCCTTTTATTCGTTAACATAATTGTCTCAAAGGAACTTATGCCATGATAAATTTTTGCCCAACATAAATTTTAATTATAAAAATTAATTTTATTTTACATCCAACATAAATATAAATATTAAAATTGAATTTATTTTATATTTTATATACTTTTTAATATTAAAATATTTTTTTACATTAAATTTAAAAAATAAATTATTTTTTTCTCGTAAATTAAAATTAATTAATGAGGAATGAGAAATAATCGTATTCTTACAAACATATTTATGGAACCAAATAAAAATACAAAAATAATTTATCGTGAGAACCAATGTTGTGAAAGCAATATTGAACTGTCTAGTCCGATCAGTTCAACTGCGAACCGACTGTCATCTATGCGGATCGACGTTAAAACTAGTCTGCATATCAAATTAAATTAAATTATAATAAATTAATATTTCTTCATAATATTTAGAATTTTATGATGATAATAAATTATATAATAAATAAACTTATTGTTATAAATATTAAATGTTATTTTTTAGTGAAATAATATCATTTCTAATGAATTAATTTAAAAAAAAATACAGATATAAGTTCAACAGGTTCAATAACTAATTAACTAGTTTGACTGATTCAAGCATGAATCAGACAGTGAATTAGTTCTTAATTTAGTCTAATTTTTAAATTATACATTTAAGGAACTGTAAATTTATCGGATCCCGAACACACAGGAAACGGCGAAAAGGATTGCAAATTTGGTTCTCCTGGTTTTTAAAAGTTTTTATAATTGTTTTACTCTATCTTTTAATATAACAGTTTTATTTTTAATTTTTTTATTACTTTACCGTTATTCATATAAAATTTGAATAAACATCATCTAAATTCTTTTTAAAAAAATTTAATATAATAATATTAAATAGATTTATAATTTTAAAAATATGAATTCTCTATGGTTAACATTTAAGTTTAGATTAAATTTTTTTAATTAATTTTTATTTTAATTTTTTAAATAAAATTATAGTAAATATTAATATAAAAATTATAAAATAATTAAAAATTCTCCCTCCTCTCCCTACCTCCCATGTAGAATGGCAACGGGACGGGTTTGGGTCGGGTTTATAAATACCCATACGCCCCGCTATATATCATATTACGCATACCCTCCCCATACACGTTTATCTCGCCCGCCTCGCCCGCCCCGCTTCACTTTTCATAAAACCGTACCGCGCCCGCCCTGCCCGTTTCCTCACTATAATGAAAATCGAATTATTTTATTCTATTTTGAACAACCAAAAAATGTAACACACTATGGTATTAGTGATATTTTCTATAGAAACGCATTTCTTGGTTGTAAAATATATTTAACAAGATCGAGGAATAATAAATTCTTTCAATATAAATTCTTCAAATTGCTAACTTTCTTAGCATGAATTTCTATATAAAGCAAGCATGTGATAATTAAAGAGAAAATCAAATATGAGGTAGTTATAAGACCCTTGTAGGCAACATGTATTAATTGATTTAAGAGCCAACTGGAAATGTCAACTATCACAAGTTAGAAAAACTTTACAGTAAAGAGTACATGCATTTTCTTTTCAAAGTACTATTTTTATTTAGGTATTAAAATTTAAAATTTTTAAATTTTTAAATTTATTAAATCGGGTACGGGGCGGGGCGGGTGTTCCGGGTAAAATTTGAGTACCCATACCCGTCCCATTAGAGGCGGGTAGGGGCAGGTTTATCGGGTACGGGTACAAATTGACATCCCTACTCCCATGTGCACATGCATACTGGAATGTGAGAGCGGAGAGAGGGAAGGGTATCTTGTTCAGTTGTTCATTTATATTTATATATTTAATTTTAATATTAATTTTATTTTAAATTAATATATAAAATTTAATTTAAAAAAAGTTAATTTTAAGATCCCATTAAAAAGTTTTTAAATTATACATCTATTTAATATTATTTTCAAACTTCAATAACCTACATAATATTTACCTTGAAAATTTTTCACTATCTTTTCAACCATTTACAAGTAGAGGTCCGAATTTTTCCCGCAACTCAAATCTCGCTTAATTTTAGCTTATCATAACTCAAAATCAATTTGTTAAAAATGCAATTTAGATAATTCAAAATCAATGAAATATTTTAGCTCTCTAATTTTTAAATATTAAATTACAGAGCATTTATACCATATTATTAATAAATTTAGAAATAAAAAATTAATTTCTTATTATATATTACTTGGATTTTTAAATAAAATTAATTTTATTTCTATTATAAAAAAATATTTTAAAGCTTTTATAAATTTTAAAATAAAAATATTATATCAAAAATTATTTTTTATTTTAAACAAGAATAACTCTACAAACACAAGCTCTAAAACTTATATCTATAAATAATAATTAACTTATTTTACATTAAACTTACATGGACTTATAAACAGGTCAAGTTTAAAAAAGATTAGCTTCGATTCAAATCCGAATCTATTTAAATTTGAATCGAATCAACTTTGACATTTATCCAACTTGAGCCATATCTAGGTCAAGTTGGATCATATTAATGCCCCGCAGAAATACAAATCAAATTTCATATATAAAATCTTAATTTATTTTAAAACAAATAATTAATGTATTAGTTATAAGATTAATATTATTTTCATAGTAAAAAATTTATTCACATCTTTTTCAAAATGTATCTTAACTTTTTACTTATTGATAAAGAGTGCGACGATTAGCATCTACTAGGAAAGCGAGTTATCTTAACAAGAATTATAGTGATTTACTGAATTGAATATAAGAAGAGAAAAATAGTTCGAATACTACGAAAATATATCATTTCACATTATTTTAAGGAATACACTTAAGAAAGTATGTACGAATATAAATAAACTTTTAACAAAAAATAAGTTATCTACAGTGACTCAATCAACTAGTATACAAACAGATCAAATTATGGTCAATTCATAATCCGACCTGGAAGAAAAAGTTATGAATCAGGTTAAATTTCGAATCACATAAATGGTAAGTAAAATGTACCCAATTAATTATATTTTTTTGGATCAATTCTATTTAAAATCTAATTTTTATAAATTTAAAAATATATTTTAAACTACATGTGTCTTTTTACATAAATATCATGTTAATTTTTATCAATATTTGCAAAATATTTTTTTAGATATTTACAGATATAACACTTTATATCACTATATTTATATATCAAATATTTCTTTTTAAAAATTATACATCACATACCTAAAAATTACACTTCACACACTTTTTCTAAAGCTGCAGTGTAATTTTTTAAAAATATATGTGATACACGTAATTATGATAATATAGAGTGTTATGTATGTAATTATTCGATATTTTTTTTAAGCTAGGAGAGGCCTCTCAACATCACAAGCTTCATATTAAATGAGAGCATTCAAAGCAAGTGAAGAAATTGATGATCCTTCACCTCTACTTGAATGCTTGCACATTTAATTCCATCCCAGCCCCGAACAAATTCAATTTTGCATCCCACCATCGCAATTCCTATTTTTTATTACACAAAAACCCAAAAAAAAAAGTGAAATATTACCAAATTTTGATCTCTCTCTGATATCTGACAACCTCCCCCCGGGCTTCTGTGACCGTCCGATTCAGTTAGAAAAGCTTTTCGAGCTTCAGTGGCATGGACCGTAATATTTTCAAAAACCGAAGCCTCTTTTTCTCACATATTTTGCCCACGCAAGAAGCTTCGGAAAGCAGACAGAATTGTAGGTGGAGAATGTTTTAGGAGAATTTACCGTCATACCCCTACAAGCCATCGGTAGAACGCAGAGAACCCGCTCTCTTCCTCCCATTGCACGAAGTGGTTCGCCTCCAAATCCCAGCTCCGGCCGCCGAGGCCGCCGCCGCCGCCGCCGCCGTTCACAGTTGTAGCAGAGACCGAATCGAACCGATGACTTCCGATCCTGCCGGAGAATCGTAGCGAATTAAATGACGATGAGGCAGAGGAAGCGAGCCGATCCACGTAATCCCTCAGCCATCCAAGGCCGCCGCCGCCGGAAGCCTCCACGACTTCGGAGCCAGGCGGGGCCGGCAATCCTCTGTTCTCGGGTTTTTCTTCCTTGGCTCCTTCAGGGGCCCTGTTCAGGCGCTCAAGAACCGCTTCCACCTCCTCCTCCACCAGGTATTCAAAGGAATGCCCTAACGAGTACGATCGGCCGTGCCCTGCCGCCGCAACGGGGATTCCATCTGCTGATGACCTCCGGCGGCTCACGCTACCGAGCTCGACTCGGAAGCTTTCAGATCTGGAAGAATCGGTCAGCCGCGGCGGCGCGGCAGCCGGGAGGTGGATGGACGAGCGGCAGAGGGGGCAGGAAGGCGTGGATCTGAGCCAAGTGTCGACGCATTGGGCGTGGAAGGCATGGCGGCAGGCAGGCAGAAGTCGGAGCTCGTCGTCTGGACGAAAGGTGCAGAGGCAGACCGCACAGTCGAGGGAGGACGATTTCTTTAGGGTTTCGAGGGAGGAGGCGAGGGAGAACATGGGAAGGGATGAGATCAGCCAATCCCGATCGGACAACGGCGGCAGTGCGGGGTCGGAAGAAGATGCTAGGCGGCGGAGTGGGGGGATCGGAGAGGCGGAAGAGGAGGGGGACGATGATGACTGCCGGGAACGGGAGAGAACGCGGAGGACGAGGTGGATGGAGGCGGAGGCTACAATGACGAACGCTACGATTCCGACGATGATCAGGAGACTCAGACCGCCGGAGTGCCCGTCTCCGCCGGCTTCTTCGGCCGGGATTGTTGAGTAATTTGAAAAAGTCGACCGCGGCAGCGGCGGCGGGGGAGGGGAAGAGGAGGCGGCGAGCATCGTCTCAGGCTTTGAATTCCACTGCTCTTCTCTCTCCTCGGGTACGTATTTATATCTGGGAAGTTGTGAAAGGGTAGAATTGTAAATAACTTGGATGCTGAGGATAAAAATTATGAAATATTTCTAAAAAGGAATTTAAAATGATTATATAGATATCTATAGTCTATACTACATGGCTTTCTTGAGGAGTAAAAAAAAAATTAAATGCTGAGATATAAAAGTAAAAAAGTATTTTAATTGATTATATATATATATTAGGACATTATAAATGGCATGAAATAGAAAAGGAAAATTTGCAAAAAATAGAAAGATACTATGAAGATATTACTATCAATAAAAAGATTATTCTTGCTATTTTTAAATTTATTAGGATAAATGGGCTTCATTGAGCTAGAGTAGGCTAGACCAAGGTCTTCAAACTCGTTTTTGGATTTGGTTTCGATCATAAAATAAAAATATTGATTTCGACAGTTTTGACAGTTTCGATAATTATAGTATTGACATTTTTGATTTTTTCTACAAATTATTTAAATTTTATAAATTTAAAATTAAATTTATGAATGATAATTATTGAATATTATTTTTTTAAAAAGATATAAGTTTCGGTAGTTTTGGAAGAGTTTCAATAATTTCGATCGAGTTTTGGCAATTTTAGCAGAAACTCAACTGAAACTACCGAGTTCTAGGCGAAACTAAAACTATCGAGTTTCGTA
Source organism: Apostasia shenzhenica (assembly GCA_002786265.1). Classification (NCBI taxonomy): domain Eukaryota; kingdom Viridiplantae; phylum Streptophyta; class Magnoliopsida; order Asparagales; family Orchidaceae; genus Apostasia; species Apostasia shenzhenica. The sequence continues at coordinate 2,833,547 of KZ451950.1, forward strand.
GAAACTTGTTAGCTTTTTTTGGATCGGTTTCCACCAAAACCAATCCGAAACTACCTAAACTCGATGCTTTTTTTTGTGATATATATAATTTTGTTCCTTCATAGTAGAGTTGGCAATATTTTTGAAACTTAAGTGTTTTATTCAATTTAAAATTAATTTCAAACATTTTTCTCGGGAATCGGTTGATACTTGGAGATAAAAGCGGAACATCTTATGAAGTTTTCAAACGTATCTCGTAAACATTTGAAGATCTCAAGAGGCGACAAATAAATCTTGAATCATATCGAGAACGCAAAGCTGAGTCCAAGGTGCAAAATCCCATAAAAGCTCAAAAGAAAGCTCACTTGAGGAGGCGATATTTCAAAATAAGTCGATAGAATTAGAGAGGCCTGATAGACCCGTGAACAAGATCATGGCCAACTCCAATAGGGATAACATGAATATCACGAAGATGATTGAAATAGAGAAAAATTTCTTTTCGAGTTTCCCGTGTGCCTTAATTCTCTCTTTAAGCCCACTATACTATGAGTTCCGCTAGGTTTTCTTCACATTCGAGATTCTATTGATAGGTGTAGTTTACTACCGCAAACAACAACGATTCTTTTAATTTTTTTCATTCTACACATACAATATATCATATTAGATACGTAAACAAAAATATATAATTAAGCACATATTCTACGTCTAAATTGACTGATAGTTTTAAGTAAGTCATCGTTTACTTTGGCTCGCAGTAATACCGAGGCCATCTTGAATCGATTAAAATTGAAGTTGTTCGAAGTAGAATTACAGCGCAACTATTTTTGTTTAGAAAATTGATTTGATTAAACATCTGGGCATCTATATATATAATATAAATATAATCATAGAAAATTATTGCATGCATAGAATGTTATATGACATACATGATCATGTATATAATTTATATATTATGAATGATATTTTAAAATATAATTCAACAAAAAAATATTTATTATCCATTTTTATTGGTATAAAATTGATTAAACTAACTGAAAGTGGATCATTTTCAGTAATCAGTCTTCAACCAACTCACCTATAGGAGCATTTCTTCATGTGAAGAAGGTGATGGTGGGTGTAGTGGAAGGGAAGAGGTGGGTTTGTTTATCAGTTTCACACAAAATAATATTATAAAGTAAATTACTCCTGAGTCCCTCAGATTAATAGACCTTCAAATTAAGTTACAAATGAAGTTGATATTATTGAAAAAGTAGTGACAGAATGGCTTGGGTGTAGTTATTACTGAGTTTAGTACAATCAATTTGTACGCTACGTTCGAAAGGAATGTTAAATTAAATTCATTAGCGCTGGGTATGCAGTGAGTGAGGGTTATTTGGAGATTTCTTAGTATTAAGGATCCTACTGGTATCAAAGTAAGTCTTGAATTTGAACTCTGATAATGCGTTGAGTGAGGGTTATTAGGAAAAGTAATGATCGGATGGCCTGAGTATAATCATCGTTGGTCATAGTAATATCACTCTGTCTGATAAAATCTTGAGTTGGTGTCACACTAACCCACTGTCAAAAGGAACATTGAGTTCGACGAATGAGCATTGAATGCACAGTATACTATCAACTTAAATTTTAGGAGAGTCAGTATATAGTACCAGTGATCATAAGAGATCTATATGAAACTTTAAATATTCATAAATTTTGAAATTTTAATTTCACGTAATCCCCTGAGATTGTTAAGGCACTTCAGATAGTTCTTTCAAATTCTGCCTTTTGCATAAAAGATTTTAAAATTTATGAATCAATTTAAAGTGTCCTATCAATCTCGTATTTCAGAATTTATTTACTCTCCTAAAAATTTTCTTCTGATCTGGTCGAGTTTACTCATGAGAAATATCTGTCAATATTATAATAATTCAAATTTTATTTGATTTTAAACGTTAAAGTTTCTTAAGACAAGAGCCTCATTTTGTTCGAGGTAAAATCTTTACTCAACACAAATTTTAACTATAAAAATTAACTTTATTTCACATCTAATACAAATATGAATAATAAAATTTAAAGTATTTCATATTTTACACACTTTTTAATATTAAAATAAATTTCTCTCTCATTAAACTTAAAAAATAAATTTTTTTTATCAAAAAAAAAGCTCGAACTAAACAAGGCTGCATCATAAACTTTTGTGTGCATGTAATTTAGAATTAAATTACAGTTCAAATTATATATAAAGGGTAATTTAATTCAGTCTCTTGTAGTATAATTTAAATTCGACGGAGATGCACAGAAACTAAAACATGCCATCAATCGTGTCCCTCTTACACTAAAATTTTTTCTATGCGAGTTTTTTTAATGTATGTATATATATATAGATAGATACTAATTATATCACATAATTAAATTTTAAAGTAAATATAATTTATGTTCAGGGTAATACTAAATTATTGAAATCATGAACATACATAATATTATTGCCTAATTTTAGGAATTTAAATAATATTTATCCTAAATTTTATTTTAAACTTTTTTGATTAAAATTTATGATTATATTGGTTAAAATTTACAACATTAAATTTTTTAAATTTTTTAACATAAAAATTAATCATAATAAGCAAGTTGGAAATTAAGACAGGTAGGTTAACTTGTTTATTAAATTGACCAATATGAGTATTGATCCATTATTCACATTAATGCCATGATATTTATTTATTTATGATATTTATTTATTTATTTGTATGTTTATTTTGATCCAAGGAGGATGTTTATTAACGTATCAAAAAACGGAGAAGTGCAATAAATGTAAAAATATTTGCATTGAATCAAAGTTATAAAGATCGGTTTCGGTTTTGGGGGTTTCGATCAATTCGGTGGTTTTAATATCACCCGATTTAAATTTTTTTCCTAAATAATTTAATGTTATTTTAATTAATTAATGATAAATATTCATAGTTTATTAAAAATATATATTATATTTAAAATATGTAAATTTTATAAAAAGTTATAAAACATATTAATTAAAAGGTTAAATTGCAAGTAGGTCTCTATTGTTTGATCATATGTGCAAGTAGGTCTATTTTTTTCAAAATTGCTCAAATTGGTTCATTAATTTTTGGTAACGTGCAACTAGGTCTAAAATTCAGATTTAATAGTAAAAAACGTATGAAATGATATTTTTACCCTTGAGATTTTCTCTCTCTTCTCTTCTCTCTCTCTCTCTGGCGGCATCGCAGGCAGGGTCTTGTCGGCGCCGCGCGCACCACAAGCCCTGATTCCATGTTCGCCGACTCCGCATCCAGCAACGGCGATGGCGACTCGCCCTACGCCACCATCATACCCCCCTGCAGCTGCACCGCCATCACGTTCTCCTGCACCTACGCTGGCATCATGCTCCCCTGCGACTGCAAGAGAGAGAGAGAGAGAAAAGAAGAGAGAAAAAATCTTAAGCGTAAAAATATCATTTCATATATTTTTTACTGTTAAATCTGAATTTTGGACATAGTTTCACATTACCTAAATCTAATGGACCAATCTGAGTAATTTTAAAAAAATTGAACTTATTTGCACTTATAATCAAATAATAGGAACCTACTTACAATTTACCCTAATTAAAATTATAAAAGAATATATTTATATTTTTTAGATGAAATTTTGGAGGGAAAGAAAACCTATATATTTGATTTTTATTGATTTGAAAAAAATCCTATGATAATATCTCAAGGGAAGTACCCGAAGAATTTTAAGAAAAAAAAAAAGAATTTATGCTGCTTATATTAAAGTTATTAAAAATATATACAAAAAAATTATTACTTATGTTTAGATATAAGTTTAACTAAAGATTTGTTTATTATAGTTGGATTACACTAAGGTTCAGTTTTGAGTTTACATCTTTTTGCTTTGGTTATAAAAATCCTAACTAGACATATTCAAGATGAAGTGCATTAGTACATGCTCTTTACAGATGATATTATCATTGTTAATAAAAATAAAGAAAGCCAAACCGAAACTTCAGATATAAAGGAATATTTTAGAATCTAAAGGTTTTATCTCAGTAGATCAAAAATTAAATATATGTAGTACACATTTAGTCAAAAAAGATACTTATATTAGTGATATGATAATTGGTAATCAAATTGTCAAGAATAGTGAGCACTTTAAATACCTTGAATTAGTCATACAAAATGATGGTGAAATAGTTACTGATGTTATTAGCAGAATCTAGGTAGGATGGATAAAATGAAGAAATGCTTTTTGTGTATTATGCGATAGACAAATTTTATCCAGACTTAAGGTTAAATTTCATAAAACTATAGTAAAATCAGAGATGATATATGATGCTGAATATTGACCTATAAAAAGAAAATATAAAAATAAAATAAGTATTGCAGAAATAAGGATACTAAAGTGGATGTGTGGATATACACGAAAAGTTAGAATAAAAAATGAGTATATTTACAAAAAAATTAAAGTTATGCTAATTGAGGATAAACTTAGAGAAAGATAACTTAAATGATTTGGATATATAAATCATAGGCCGATTGAAGCTCTGATTAGAAAAATCAAGTTATTAGATTTTGCCCATGTACAAAAAAGAAGAGGAAAATCATAGAAGAAATGATAAAAAATTATTAAAAATAACCTTACTAACCTTAGCTTAAATAAAAATTTATTAATTGATAGAGTGTAATGGAAACAAATAATTCATATAGTCGATCTTAACTAGTGAAATTAAGGCATAGTTGTTGTCGTTATTATTAGATGGAGTTTTGGTGATTTTAGATAAAATTGGTCAAATTTGGTTGAAACCACCAAGTTTTAACTTCGGCCAAAACCATTGAATTGGCAGTTTTTCGGATCGATTTCTATCGAAATTGAATCGTAACAAAATATATCATTTAGACCGAGTTTTAAAATCATGCATTGAACGAAACTTTTGCAGAGTGTGTTTGCATGGGATTAAATCGTAGAACTAGAACGGTTCGTGGTAAAATATCAATTAGATTAGATTAAAATATTAGGAATAATTCTTCTCCAAAATAAAAATAATATGGATAATTAAAATGATTTCATCATTTTTAATCACTATTTTTAAAGGCTCTTACATTTTACATTATATATAAGCCTAATACAACCTATAAAGCTAAAAAAGTAATAAAAATATTTACTTAAAGAAATTGATTTATATTTTTACTCAAGCTGAAAAATCTATTTATTTAATTTAAAATTGGAAAAAATATATATATGAAGAACTAAATAAATAAATTTTGTTTTGGCATTTTTGCTTGAACATTTATAAAGGTTCAGCTCATTGTTCGATAGGCCAATGAGAGGAGAACACGTCAACTGTGAATTTATCTGTGATGATGTGGCGATTTCTTATTAGCTGTTCGAATAACTGAAAAAACAAATCACAGATATTCCATTAGCTGCATGTGTAGCCGTCTCTGTAGCCCGGTTGCGGTGTACGTGATTAAAATTTAATATAAATTTAATATCAATTTTTTCCTTCTAGAAGACTTCTTAGTAACATTCGACATAAAAATTTTCGAGGAGAGTCAAAGTTCAATTGTATTTTAATATTTATATTATATTATATTATTTTAAAAAAAATATTTAATTTAATAATATAAATTAATTAAAAAATAAAATTTAAATATAAAGATATTTAAATAACTTTACATAACGTTAAAGATAATACTTAGGCTCTCTTTCGCATTGTTGTGATGTGTTAAAAAGTACTGTATTATATAGCTGTATTAAAAAATATTGTTGAATAAACTTTTTTTATCGATTTAGCAAACTACTGTTAAAAGCTGCTGTCAAAAGTTGAATTGTTTGAAAAAGCTGCTGTTTGTTTAAAAAATTCTTAATTTTGACTAAACTATACATATAAATAACATTATTATTATTACATATATTTTATTATTTATATTACTTTTATATGATAAATATTATTAAAATAATAATTATATTTATACTTTATAAATTTTAAAAATATGCTTATATAATTATTTAAATTATATAAGTTATAAATTAATTTATATTATTAATATATAAATAAATAAATTATATTTTATAATAGCTTGATATTTATAATTATATTTTAAAATATATAATTATTTAATTTTATTTATATATTAATATATAAATAAAATTATATATTTCATAATAATTATATTATTTATATTATATATTTATTATATGATGAATAGTTCTAATATAATTATTAAAATTTAATTATTTTGAAGGTATTTTAGTCTCTGATTAATTATAGAAAAAATATTTTTTTAAAAGCTATTTTTTAGCTTTTTCTCACATATGTTTTTCAATTTTTTAAAGGCCTAAATATTCTCAAAAATTATTTTGCGAAACACAACTTTTAATTTTTAGTCGTATGAAAAAGCAATTTTTTAATAAAAAAAACTTTCTCAATGAAGCCTTAATTTCACATCAATACTTATTAAGCCACAAAATTTTGAATATTTTATTAAATAAAATTCATATACAGAGTAATTACATTCAAACTCCTAACATACACCCATTATTTCACATGCGTCCAAAACCTATCACATTTTTTATCTGGAAATTATTTCACATAGATTTTTTCTTTACCTATTTCATAAAATCTAACCATTAAACTATATTTTTTATGAAAAAAATATATTTAAGTATTTATAATTTTTTTGATTTTTGTAATTCTTCTCAATTTAATTCAAAACTATATTACTGTGAATTCAAACTCAAAATTTTTTTATTTTAAGCAAGCTCCCTCTCAGATCCTAGGATAGGAGAAGCTATTTTAATTATTTATAATTACTATTATAATTTCAAATATCCTTTCTTTTTCCTATAATAGCCATTATAAATGTTTAAATGGCCTTTTAGAAAAATAAAAATACAACTTAATGATTAAATTTAATGAAATTCTTAAGAAAAGATTTAGATATAATATTTTTTTTATTTGTGTATTTGTATAAAATATAGACTTATCACAGGCGCCCAAATGTAATTATATTGCGAGTTTTGTTCACCGGCACCGCCATTAGAGATTATCCCCAGGAAGGCTACACTAACGGCCACAGGGTTCTTTTGGTAATTATTGGCAATGATTCATGCTGACTTGCACCTATTAAGAAAACACCCAAATAGTTACCCAAATTATTACCCAACAGCTTTTTTTAATTATGGAGAAGTTATTGGGTTCGGACGCCCACCGTCCGAACCCAATTAGAGATCGCCACATGTGCAATACAGCTGGGTCCGTGCACACGTGACGCCCTCTGATTGGGCGTCCGAACGGTGCGCCGTCCGCACCCAATATTTTTTTCCGCATTGGGGTACCTGATCTATTTATGAATGGCCTAAAATTTTATGATTAATTTAATTATAATTAAAATATTAATTTTATTTTAAAAAATATATAAAATTTATTTTATATTTCATTTACATAAATTTAAATACTAAACAATCACTTTATTTTACAGTAATTTTCAATAAATTAATTAATTTTATTCACATTTAATATAATTAATTTATTTTATTTTATATCATATATAATTTTTAAAAATAATTAAAAATTCAAATTTAAATATAAAATATCTTATATACATAAAATATATTATAATATAATTTTATAAATTTATGTTAAAAGTTTATATGTATATTTCTAATTAAACCTCTTTAATATAAAAAGAATAAACTTATTGAATTGAATTATTTTTTATTTAAATAAAAATATAAAAAATTTTATTTTAAATTAAATAAAAATATAAATAAATTTTGATTTTCGCATAAAATTGCTGCACTCAGCTTAAATTTTTAAATTTAAACCTTAGAAGAAGTTTTATTTAGAATATTTAAAATTTTAAAAATTATTTTTTTTGTTGATAGTAATAAGAGATGATATTATTTCGAACCGAGCAAATATTTACGATTTAAAAATGCTACACATATTTCAGCTATAAATTAATAATATTTACCTCAAGTCGATAACATGACATAGTGTGCGTGTAGTAACATTCAAAGATATCCACTAATGTTATATGCGAAATCCCGATGAAATATGCTTTGATTTTTTTATATTTGATTATTTTTATAGTTAGATTTATTATTATTTTTTAATTCTGTAAATTGTTATTGAAAACTTTTGTAACTAAAAATTTAGATTTGGGATTATATATTCTGAGAACTTATTTAAAATGAAATAATTATGCAAAAATAATGTGAATTAATTCTATGTCCAAGTGAATTACTACATGCAAGTAAAAAATTTTGAATAAGTTTTTTTTGTTCTTTTAGTTAGTTGTCGTCATTGTTGTCATCGTTGTTGTTGTTGTCATCTGCTCGAGTTATAGGAAGCTAATATCAATTCAAATATTAAAAAATTGATTTAAATGTAGTGAAATCGATTCCAAATTATAAAATAATAATAGTCAATAATTTAAAGGGTAAATCGGTCCCAACTTTTGAACATTCACGATTTTGGTCTCTGCGATTGTAAAAGCATTACAGTTTTAATCCTTTTTTCAAGATTTCACTTTTTTATCTAGCTTTTACTCATAAAAAAATATCAAATTTCGTTATTTTTTTAAATGATCATTATATCTCTTTATTGTCACTGTTCTTTAAATGATAATAAAAATTTAAAATTTAATTTCTTACATCTCCTGTTTTCTAGGCTCTAAATATTTAAAATGTAAAAAATTAATATGATTTACATACTGAACAATGAATTCATCACAAATTACATATTTCACCATCTTTTAGTAAATATTACACATATCATACTCTGCTTATAGGTTTTAAATTTCTATTATAACAATAGCCAACATAAGCAGAATGTGATTTGCGTAATATTTACTAAACGATGGTGAAATGCGTAATTTGTGATGAATTCAATGTTCTGTATGTAAATTCTCTTTAATATTATATTTTGAAAAACCAAAAAGCTAATAATTTAGACTAATCTTACGACATAACGATAAAAAATTAATAATTATGGCACAATCTGGACAAAACAGAAGAAAATCAAGGAAAAATATAAAAAAAGCTTTAATTTTCACATAAAATTATCGCCCCAACTTTGAGCTGTGGGAGATTTTAAATTATGAAATTTTACAAACAATAGAATTCAAAAATCAGGGATTCAAACGTAAAATTGTTCCAAAAATTCGAATTGGTTTTCCTAAATTAACTCTAATATGGATTAAAGCTATAATTACATATCATATTTGTACACAAATATTAGTATTCTCCAATAATCATTTAGCCCCTATTTAGTTGAAGAAAAAAATTATATTTTTTTTCAAAAATATATGTAATATGAAGCAAAATTAATTACCTTCTTCAAACTTAGTAAAATTAATTATATTAAAAGTTTTATTATATATAAAATAAAATTAATTTTTTTATTTATTAAAAAATATATTAAACTTGAAATAAAATAGTTATTTAATATTAAAATTTATATAAAATAATTTTTAAAATTTTTAAACATGATTAATTATAAAAAAATCTATTTTTATTTTCATTATACATAAATTTAAAACATAACACTAAATTTATCTCAAAACTAAACTAACTTTATTTTAAATATTACACCCATTCTAAAATAAAAATATCCCAAAAAAAATTAACATGACTAAAAATATAAATTACAAAATGATAACCTAATTAATTTATGAAGAATGAACACTAAATCATTCTTCTAAATAACATAATTTCGTAAAGGGTAAATTACATTCAAATTCTTAAATTAAAAACATAGTATTATATGAACCTATAGTATTAAAATTTAACATCTAAATCCTAAATCTAACATAATATATTAATCAAATTTATTTCTATTTTTTAATATTAAAATTACTGTCTCTCTTTAGTGAAGCTGCTACTTCATGTGACCACACACGTCCGCTTACAAAGTCTTGCCTACGAACGACCGTGCAGTCTAAAAAGAGAACAAGAGAGAAAAAAAGATAATTTTAATATTAAAATAATTACCTACATTTCACACAATTTAATTTTATTTATGTCTTACCCATCTATTCTTAATTAATTATGTTATGCATACTCAAAACATTACAAAATTTTACATATACGCATTTGAGTTAAAACTTAATCAAAATTTATTTGAAAAAAATATTCTGTTAGTAAATCATTAAAATTATATTTTTACTCTTAATGGTACATATTTTTCTCTTTCTCAATACTACACTAAAGCGCTGATTTATCCTAAAATTAATTCACGTCATAAATGTCTCCTTCTTTTGCTGCCACCTAAACATTAAGATTTTAGGACTTTCACTCAAAATATATTTAAATATCCTTAAAATAATATGATGAACGGCTCAGATTTTTTGTAATCTAACTATAATTAAGTTATTTAAAAATTATAATTACTCATTATAATAAAAATAAATTAAAATATGTGTATATAAAATTGTATAATATTTTGAGTGTGCATAATGTAATTAATTAAAATGAATGGGTAAGACATAAATAAAATTAAATCATATGACATATAAGTAATTATCCCTTTAATATTTTATAAAACTTTAATATAAAAAAACTTAACATAAACTTAATTGATACACCATAACTAACTTAAAATCTACAAATTAAATTTTTAAAATCATAAATCATAAAATTAGATTCTAAATTCAGGAACTTAAATTTAATTACCCTTTCATAAAGTTTTCCAAACTCATTAAATGGAGCTTCATATCATTAGTTTAAACTACCTCAAAAGCACATCATTTTCATCTCAAAAGATCATTTTACTAAACTTACACATAATATCTTCCTCCAATGAGAATTGCACAAAGGGATTGAAAAGCACATAAGCCAAGACAATAAATTTGAAAAGGGAGAAGAAAAATCATAACAAATACAAACAACATCATCATCAACATTAACACAAGTATTTGACAATTAAAAAATTTAACTCATCATCCAAATAGTTTTTTTTTTTACCAAAGATCTACCCAAAATATTTTCTTTCCATTTCATAATAAAAACAATACCTAATTAAAAAAAATTGCAATTTTAGGGGGGAAAAAAATCAAAATTAAAGCCCAGAAGCATCAACAATCACTCAAGTGCAAGCAATGACCTGTCTGAGCTGCCATATCCATGAGTACATCATGCCAATCCCACAATACAGAGAAACCAGCATCAAAGGAAGAAAAGGAAACCTGCTCCCAAAAATGTATGGGTGCATAAATTGGCCCCAAATCTCAGTAAACACTAACCCTAGAAGATAACAGGAAGCAAATGGTCCAATTAGAACATGCTGAGATCCAGAGCTCTTGGCATTCTTCTTCTTTGCTGCTTCAGGAGCTCCACTTCTCCTGAAATGGGATGAGAAGCCTGCCCACATGAGGATTGAGTATGTGGCCAGTAGCAGCACCTTTATGGGGTACTCCTGGGATTCAAAGAGGAGGGGAAACATGGAGTAGCAGGACACTGCATTCACAAAATCAATAAAAAGAGTCATCTAATTATCAAAAAAAAAAAGAATTTTAGGGTTTAGGGTTTAGGGTTTAGGGTTTAATTGATGTCACAAAGAAACAGAAATAGCAGCTACGGGATTCATATTAATTAATCAATTGTGTATTTAATTTATATAGAACTTCTCAACATTGGGGGAGGCAAAGCAACTTAAAAAAAAAATTGGAAGTGAATTTGCCAAACACTTTTTTTTTTATGGGATGAAACTGAATAAAAAAAATTAGCTTCAAGTCATTTTAAAGCAATAAAACCAAAACCATTTACAACTTGGATTCAAGTGAAGCCGCTTCAAGTTCTAAATCCGATTCTATTTATTCCAAAGCCGAATTTGCTGCCAAGCAGGCCCATATTTACTGCATTGGACTCGTTGTGTTGCAATGATTCATTATCATATTTTTATTCTGTTAGTATACGCTTAATAATCTATTGAAAAGCAGCACTAATAAACATAAGCCCTTGTGGTGTTAATGCTAAGTTAATGTAAATCTTTTTCAAACCATTGAATCGAATTTAACTGGCAACCCATTTTTCCCAAAAGCTTGTCCATCTATGTCACACAGGTCGAACCACTTTGATATTCTTTTTTTTTGCAGTATATGATCAGAATCACCATTTGAACATTTGTTATGAGAGTTCAAAACAGGAAAGTAGTGGAGTCAAAAATGACACTAATCCGGTCAGCTGAATCTTTGTCCTTTGCCTGCACCTCTTCTGTCCTCTATTGCATGCAATGTCACTAAGAGATTGAAATGTTATCTAGTCCTGGTGAAACTGGGCTTAAAAATCCGACATTCTTTTTCCAGGATGTTGACAGCACATAAGATGCCTTCCTTGGAAAGGGGGCCCCCCCCCCCCCCCTATGACTCATGAGCTTTGGGAGGAAAAAATCTGAAATTGAACAGGTAGAAAAAATACAGAAGATTTTTCCAAGAACTGTCTGGTCCCGTTACAAAATTATTGACCAGCAACATGCCATGTGTCATATTTGCATGCTAGTCATCCATGTTTTCAATATTACGTCCCACACACTTCCATCACTCCGTTAACTCTGGGTGTATGGTGGTAGGTTATTCCTTTATTTAGGGCACGCGGCGCACACAATATTTAAAATTTTTGAGTTGGAGAAGATTGGAGAGGGAAGAGGGAGGGGAATTTAGAATTCAAGTTGCAAACAAAATATTCCTTTAGTCTCATGATTGTTTGTAGCATTTAAAAATTTTAGGTGTGTGCATTGTAATATTTTAAAAAAGGAAGACTAGTATATAAAAATGGCAAAATGTGTTATATGGGTAAATGCCCATGTTTTAATCATCATAATTGTAGTGTTTGCTTCAATTATTGGTCACTAAATGGACCAAAGATCAAACTAAGATGCTTAATCCACAAAGTGTCCTAGTCCCCTTCGATCGCCAAAGATCATGCTCAAGGAATACTAGAGATTCTCAAAGGACTTTTTGATGCTCTCAAAGAAGACCTGACAACCACTTAGTATAAGGCTTTTGCATCAACAAGCTTGTGTCAAGAAAAAATCATAAAGAAACTCTCAAATAACTTTCTACTCGAGAATTACTTAGAGGAATTTCCATCAAGGGACATTCAAGGAGTTCCCTCAAAGTGAGTACTCGATGAAGCCTCTCTTGAGAACTTCCAAAAATCTACTTGTGAAGCCTACACAAGGATTACCTCAGAGGCTTGTGCAGGCTCTGACGGTGAGCACATGCCAGAAGCTGATGGCTCGGATTTCTTCATCTGTGCCATGGAGAAGAAAAGCACAGAGATCAGGCACACAAGCAAGCTGAAAAATGAACCTTTCTTGAATCACTGCTCAGATCCGCAGAACTGAAGGAGGCAGTGGCAGAGTCCGGCAGGAACTACCGAAACCCTAACACCTTGGGATTTTCAGCGGACAGCAAGAGGAATGAAGGCAGCGAGGGTCGATCGGCAAGGACTGCGACAAATCGCAGCTAATTTCTTTCAACGTCGACGCAGTCACAGGGAAAAGAGGTTGCGCTGTACGAAACATGGAGAAGTCTCAACAGCATGACAACCAATGTCACAACATACACCGAGTAGAATATAGCTTGAGGACGTGATGCGGGACAGATGAATGATGCAAATATCAAGATCAGCTGATTTGAATAGCAGATTAACATCAAGTTACTGTAAAACATAGAATTAATTTTGCGAAGATTAAGAAATTTCTCAAAAAAAATAGAAACAATTCGTTAAAATTTTAAATAAAGTGGATCAGAGGTAATTAAAAAATTATCTACTTAGATTAAGGTTTAGTTCAATTTTTAACAAGTCAAAATTAAAGAAATATGAATAAAGTTCTCACAATAATTATCCAACACTGAAGAAATATTGCTCAATAATATAAGGTCACACAAGCAGAGCATTTTTGAGCAAAATCCTAGCTAAGAGACAATTCCACTCGAAGCAAGAAAACTGAATTACTTGGATCAAGGAAGGTTTTACTTGGATTGGAAAAAAAAAAGTACTAATTTGTAAATTTTCTGCTTTAAGGTTGAGACCAAGGCAAGCAAGTGACAGAGACCCCCTCATGATGAGAGGCGAAGACATATAGTGGACACGATCAAGGTCTAGGGCTTCACTTAGGCTCGACGAATCATGATTATGGTAAGCCTGTGGAGCCGACCAATCACGTCTAGGCCCGACAAGGCATCCGGCATCAGCGAGCCTGGTCGGGCGTGCTCAACTCATTGTGATGCATCGACATAGGTTCAAGTCTCCTTGAGAGAGTGATTTGATTCGACTGGAGAGCAAGGGGCAGGATCGAGGGCTCGTAGTTCCAATGCATGGTTACACTATTTCGTGGGTGCAATGCAGTCTGCAAATGATCGAACTAGGGGAAGAGTGCAGCTGTGCGATGTTGCGTAAGCTATGGTAGGCGGCTTGTGCGACTTCACTTGCGAGGAGTGGGATTGACGGCCACACATACAACAGCATCGACCCAGAGTGACAAGCTCCGCGCATGGGGATAACCACGTAGGCAACAACCTTTGATTGTCCTTCACGTTCACAAACCTAGGATCAAGCGAGGTGACAGGATCTGCAGAGTAAATGCTGAGAGGATTGAGGGAGGAGGGGAAGGAAAAGATCAAGAAAAGGCAAGTTTGAGCGAATAGATGGAGTTTAGGGATTCTCACCCAAGGCCCAAGCCCTTCACTGCCAGTGATATTGATTCACCCCAAAATTAAGGGAGGCAAACTTTTGTTCATTTAGCATTAAGAAAAAAAAATAAGGAGGTAAACATATAAACCTTCATACTGATTAACCCAATAAACAAAATACATCAAACTATAATTTTTTCAAACGAATGGGGAAGAACTAAACACTATACCTAATATAACACACCAAATAAAAAATAACTAACACAAAACAACTCCAAGAAATAAATGAAAATCAATCAAAATAGAATATCACCTCAATAAAATTCAACTTACTATGTCAGCAATCCTTAGAAACCAATTTTCTTAATCCATCTCCCAACTTTCAGTCAACCCAAATCGAAGCAGCTCAGTCACATCTCAATCATTAACAATAAAATCTGCTAGGATAAATCAATGATCAGTAGCCATGATGTCCCCACCAGACTCGACAACAACAAGCATGATTTGAGAGAAAATCACAAAGAGACCCTCGATAAAGAACCCTCTACTCGAGGAATTTCCTTTGAGCTCTACTCGAAGAATTCCTCTTGAGTAGTCAGCTCAAGGAAATCTCTCACAAGAACCTGCCAAGAGACTACTCGGCAGTTCCCCTCTAAGGATTACCTGAGACCCTTACACGAAAGCTTCACTCAAGATCCCCAAAGCCAAGACTTCTTCGACGACCAAGGCTACAATTTCTTCGATGAAAGTTGGGCTAATACAATCAAATTAGTTGTCAATGTTGTGAGCTTGCTCCATGCTGCAAGTTATGTAACCCAAGACATAAATGCAATTTTTTTTTCATTAATTAAAGAATAAGGACATATTTTAGAAAAGAAAGGGATTGTTTGATCTTGCTCATATAAAAAGAGGAAGAATAAAGTCAAAAAAAGACATGCCAAGACACTATAACGAATGATCTTACATATTTGAAGCTAAATGTATATTTATTGTTTGATAAAGTACAATGGAAACAAAGAATTCGTTCGCTAATCCCACTTAGTAGGATAAAGACTTAAATAATACTCTTATGACCAAACCAAAATAACTACAAGGCTGCATGGGATGATGATGACCAGGAGACAGATGAACTTGAGTTGTTAGGATTAAGATGTTGTTTAACAGAACACCGGTGAAACTTAAAAAGGGATATAATGTGGACTTCCCGATAAACATAATCAAAAGAATAGCTGGATTTAAGTTGTAAAGAATCAGGTTCAAGACTAGCCGCATAAAATAAGGATGATTGCCAATAAGTATCAAAATTTTTACAGCAAAATATGATGTAATTAAAGAAGATGTACCAAAGTTTAATACAAAATGGAATGAGGTGCCTTTGTTCATTGAAATTCTTAACTCACTAAGATTAATGAATGCCTATCTTCATCCTATATTAATATGAGACAGATTACCTGTTCCCTAGTCAAGAACAACACTAGTACCTTGTTAGTTAAGGATTTGAACACAAAGGGTTCCCAGTTAATTCAATTCCTTAAGCGAAAAGCCCATACATTCGTTAAGTAAACTAGAAAAATGATCAAGCAATGCCCTCTAATTTTTCATGTAACAAATAAAACCTACGCTATAGCTCTTCGTGATATACGTATGTTATAGAACTTATATCCAACTAAAATCCCCATGAAAGCTCTTCTGGCCCAACATTATGCTCAAAGCGTAATGCAAATTGCCATGAGAAGTTCAACTATATGATTTTTAAGAGAAATAAGTAATATCAATAATATTGCACCAGAACACGTTATCATAGGGTTTTTGCCCATGTTTTCTGCCAAGTCCTTAGACTGACATTGTACCCGCCCAAAAATGTGTTTTGTAGCAGAATTTGAATTCCAACTTAAATTTTAGCTGGAAATAGTGGTGTGTTTGTAGCAGAATTTAAAATCCAACTTAAAACTTTAGCTGGAAATTTTATTTTGGACAAAATGAGTTCAGGTTTTCCCACTTAAGTCAAGAAATCTAGGTTCTGGACAGGCATTTCTGTATAACAACCAGAGCATTAACACAGGTTCTCAGATAAAATTCTATGATATGCATTTTGCAAATATAGAAACTATGTAAATATACATATCATTAGAGCAGATTCACCATGATATCAAAGCATGCTTGTTTGAGAAAGTTTCCAAACAGAGATTAAGTTTAGAGGTAAAAAGAAAGAGGAAAAAGTCCTTCTAGAGGCTGCTTAGAAAGGTGAAGAGGAAGAGAGTTGACCGGCTGCGTCGTCTGGAGAGGAAATACTACCGAGTGGAGTGAGCCGAATAAAACAAACTGGTTGGAGACAGAGTTGAACAAGTGTCCGACAACCCTCTCGTATTGTGGCACCCGAGATCTCAAAAGTCCCCTTACCATCATAAATATAGTTATTTATAATGGTAAGGTGACAGGTGAATTAGGTAAACTTCATTAATGATGGTAGGACATTATGGCAAAAGCAACTATGCAGCTTGTCATAGTCAAATCATGTTTTAATAATGGTCACCTCTCCCAAGCCCATGAGCCAGGAGTCGTACAATATGCCTGGTTATTCTACTTTAGGACCCAATTCGACTAGAACCTTTGAATTATTCGAGAATGCAATTTTAGGGTTAGTGGACAAATTAGTTTTAAACCACCACGTGTCAAGTCAACCTGACGTGGCGTATTTTTTCCTCAATAATACTCTTGCAATTAAAGTGTAAAGACCAATCAGCAGGCCGTTGTGTTAACTTTCCATAAAAAAATAAGGTAAACTATAATAGTGCCCCTGAGGTCAAGAAGATATTGCAAATTGGTCCCTTTAAGCTTTAATCCCTCTTTTATAATCTCATTGTTTTCACTGGTACGTTTTAATAGAAAACTTCTTTGGCTTCATTTGGTTCGAACTTTTTTTTGACAAGAGAAAAAATAATTTATTTTTTAAGTTTAATGAGAGAAAAAATTATTTTAATAGTAAAAAGTGTAAAATATTAAATACTTTCAATTCTAATATTTGTATTTGTGTTGAATGTGAAATAAAGTTGAATTTTATAGTTAAAATTTGTGTTGGGCAAAAAAATTGCCTCGAACCAAACGAGACCAAAATTTGATTATTTTTAACTACCTTAAACCACTTACATATTTTAAAAAACCATTATACCCCTCTATTCTCATAACAATAACAACAACAACGAAGCCTTAATCCTACTAGGTGAGCTCGGTCCTCTATTCTCACAATTCTTTAAAATTTTAACAAAAAATCTAAAATTCAATTTATCACATCTCTTTCTTTTTTCACTCAAAAAATTTTAAATTAAAAAAATATAAATATTAATATTTCAAAATTATATTATAAACACTTACAAAGTATACGATTATGAATAATCTTATACGATATAATGGTAAAAAGTTAACAACTGTCTTAATTGGGATCAAATGACATAACTTTTACAACCTCAATGACTCAAATTGAGAATTTTAAATTTAGGACCAATTTGCAACACCAATTCGACCACAAGGGCCTGAATGCAATTTAAGAGAATCAATGAAATGATACAGTAGACAGCACAATCTTAAAAATAATTTTAAACATGGAATCTGAAGCTGTATGAATACATCAATGTTTACATGATAGTTATGCAATACGAACAATGACAAGATTAGAGAAACAGCAGAATAATAAAGCATACCTATTGACAGTAAGAAATAGTGTCTTGCATCTTCCATGCTATTTGTCGCAATTATACCCAGAGGTATTGTGATATGAAGAGAGGCTTTCTCATGAACATGCCACCCAAACATAAAGCTACAAGTGAAAGCATATGCCACCCATCTAATTATGTTCTCTGGACGGGGCCTTAAAAATGTCTTAACAAGGCAAGGAATCATGGCTAGAAGAACTAAGATGAGAGCAATGATAGGGTTGACCTGTCGCATCAAGAAGTCACCAAATTTAGAAATTTTTTTTAGGGTCAATTTGTAACAGCTTAAACTTAAATTTAAGCTACTTAGATTTAAAGTGCTTCCAAACAATATTGTTGTACTCATATGACTTAAAATTTTCAAGTTGCTTGAGTCTAAAATGCTTCCAATGCTATTTTACACACCAAAAGAATTTAAGCTACTTTTAGCTATTTAAGCGCTTTAGAAGCTAAAATATTCCTTTAAGATGTTTAAAATGTAAGCTGCTTCAAAGGTAGCTTAAAATTAAAGCTGCTTCAAAAGTTAAAATTTAAAAATTTAAGGAGCACATACTTATTAATGTTTTAAAGTTGTTGCCAAATAGACCCTTAAAATTTTAAAATGTTATGAATGTCCAAAGACATAGTCAAATAACTTTATATAGAAATCTAAAAAAAGCATGAAGATAATAACCTGGGGAAGCACAGCGAAAGACGAAGAATCCCCAACTAATCCACCTGTGAAAGATGCCTCGGGTGTTCGAACACTAAACCCAAACTTACAGAGGAGAAAGGCAAGTATTTTATCAAGAAGAATGTAAAAGACCCAAAAGTTTGGAGCCCAGTATGCATGGCACAAGCCCCTACCAAATGGAAATAACCGACGAAAAACCTGATGAATCTGCAACAGAAAAAAAAAAGCATAACTAAAATGGAATTAAGACATCTTCCAATACTATTCAAGCACTTCTAATAGACGAGATTCATGTGAGAAAAAAATTAACTTGTTTCATTACTTAAATGAATAGTAAAAATAATCTTATAAGAGAATCAAACTCATCATTCATCTTCACTCAGTATGTTTAAATTACACTAACATTATTATAAAATAGTACCTAAAAAGTGCGAAATATAGAACATAACCTTCAATAGAAGTCACCAAACACAGTGCATAACCGATAATTAGTTGTAATCATAAATAATGTCACAAAAGAGCAATTAATTTCAAAGATTAATTATGTGATATTTTAGAATACTCGGATTTAACCTTTAAAAAAGACAGAAATTAACCGATTTAAAATACAAATTGAATTGGATCATCTGTAAAAGAATTTACCAAGTTATATTAGAGAAATAAATCGCTTCAATTAGATCCATCAAGAGTTTCAGGAATTAAATTAGGCCTCTCAAATAAATCTAGCAATAACTTCACATAATTAAATTTTAGGTTTCTCAATACGAGACAAATCGAATAATCCAATCAAATAAATAATTCAAATTAAAATCAATTAATCAACACTAATGACATTCAGAAAAAACTATACCTAATTTGAATAAATATGGAGAAATTAAGAAGCAATGAAGCTAGATCATGAATTTTGGGCTCCTCGTTGGCTATTCGTGAACACTTAGTTGAATAAGCAAAAAGAGCTCAAACACAACAATGAGAAGCTGAAGGGTGAAGAGGTAATGCTAGGAAGGCTTGTTGTTCAGCACTACCTAAGTTCAGCTTTGACCGCACCTACATGTGGGTGCTTACCTTGCAGGAGGAAATGTGAAGATGTGGGAGGCTGATAGGTAATGTGAGTGAAGGTTTTGGAATTTGAAAATTGAAAAGGTTTGAAAAGTGACACACTGGTCTCTCTTTATGAAAGGAAATGAGGTTCACAACGGTGGACCTACCACTGGACTCAAAGGAACTGATGGAATAAATACTGGATAATTCCAGGCTAAGCTAGAAATATTCTTTCGATGGTTTTCTGCTTAAAAATATGAATTTTTTGCTTCAGAACACCTTGTTAAGTTACAGACTTGCTCTCAAAGCTTTGAGGTGATTTCATCTTTAATTCTATTGATCTTCCGGAAGTGAATCTAAAACAAATGAGAAAAAAAAATGATTTTATTGGTTCCCTTTTATTTGTGTACCAGAGGAAAATAATTTTCTTTTCAGACATCAACTGAAACTTTGTTTATATGTTGTCTAGCTTTGCAGGAAAACTTTAATCAAAAACATGCTTTGCAGGATAATAAAGAATCAGCAGCATATGAAGATTTGATTACAAGGAACATTCATTTATGAGCTTTACGCTTTACAGGGCACAGAAGACACCAGTGGATATGAAGATTTACTTATGTAAGGATCTTCATTTATCAAGTTGTATCTATCCTTCACTATGGGGATGATGCCATCTAAGGTTGGGAAAAATCTTATGTTTACCATGACTTATTTTTTATTTATTAAATTAATTAAATCGTGAACTGATTATTAATAAATGATGATGTGTCACACATTGGTTGAATTCACAGAGGTTTGCATAACATGAAGGGTTTTCTTGAATTGTCACCGGAGTCCAATTATATCACATTCTTGACACATACTTCAGATCCTTTAAATAGTAAAATGAATTTGCTCAAACTAGGCTTGATCTTAGAGTTTTTTTATTTAAATTATTACGCTTGAGGCTTGTTTTACATCTAATGCCCAAAAAAAAGTTTGGGAGTCATTAGACTAGTGTAAGAGCAAAGAGCTTAGAAGATTAAGACATTGCAAGACTAAACATTATAAATTATTAATTAGATCAACAGAATTGTTATGATAGGTTTATCTTTCTACTAAGATCAAAACAAATCATGCCCACTGGGTGGTTTTGGACCCATACCGAAGATGACTTAGCTAAACTTTAGATCATCATTGGTATCATCAGTCCAAATCAACCTCACAGGAATGATTTTTTTTATCTCAGTACAAGCAGATCCACACATAATCTCAGCAATAATACTTATTAGCAAGACCAACTAAATTGATAATGACAGGTTTACAAAAATATGTGCAAATGGGAGTTACGATCTAATTTTAATTAGTAGCCTCCTTTTTATTCAAGCTATGAAGCATTAAGGGGGTTTTTACATATAGTGTCCTAAAACAATTTGTTTAGGAGTTACTGACCTGATGCTCGTTATATGCACCAATAAAAAAATTTAAGGTATCAAGACAATGGGGAAGTGAATCTATAAGAAATAGTAATTTAAATAGGTTTTTGGGGGTGTTGATCTAGTCTTGATTCGTAGCCTTTAAGCCTAACATTTGTTAGTAAGCTGAGATGTTCTTAACACCTACTCCCTAAAGTCAACTATTTCAGGAGCCATTAGCCTAACACTCATTAGATAAACAAATTGAAAAGTTTAAGAGATCAAAACACTGCACATATTAAAGCAATAAGCTTAGAGCTAATTTTTAGTAAAATCCTATGTTTATCTATTTAACCAAGCTTCGAATGAAATCAATGTCCTAGTGATTTTCCTATCAATGGAATTGGTTTGGAGCTAATAAGTTTTTGAATGAACTTACCTAAAAGAATAACGACATAAGATAAGAAAAACTTTCTTTAATTCTTCAAAATTAAGTTGGTGGTGAACTATCATCTACAAATATAAATTACGGATAATTATATATATGACAATTCATACTAATATATTTACATATTTCACACTCAATCTTTAAGTACTACAATGAGCACACCATGACTTTTTAAACATTACATCTCAAAAATTAAAAAGTGTGTCAAGTGTAATATTTAAAATAAATGTGTAACATGTAAATATGGTAATATGAAGTGTTACGTATGTAAATGTCCCTATAAATTATCATCCATAGGTAAAGTTAAACTGTGGTATTTATTATCATAATTATGTTTGCACGACAATGTCATGTTTCGGAGAGTAAAGGATGAAGTTTACAGCTAGGTAACATATCTCTACTAATCAATATTGGCATGCTGAAATAACAACCACCAAGCCTTACTCTCACTAGGTGGGGTCGGCTACATGAATTCTTTCTTTCCATTGCGCTCTATCAGTTACCAAATTCTTACCTAAGTCTAAGTAACTAAGATCACTCTTTATAATTACCAAATTCTTACCTAAGTCTAAGTAACTAAGATCACTCTTTAT
>KZ451950.1:2860976-2902415 GCA_002786265.1 Apostasia shenzhenica
TAAACAATCTAATGAGCCAAGAAACTTCATTTTCTCCTAAGCACTTCCAAACATCTATTGAGATGTTATCTGATCCTACTGCTTTTTTATGCTTCATCTTCTTTAAAACTTTCCAGACTTCAGTTTCACTAATACGTCGGATGTAAGTAATTTTTACTTTCTTTTGAGGCGCTGACTTCCGTAAGATCAATTGAATTTTCACAACTTTCATTGAAAAGCTGTTGAAAGTAACTCATCAATTTATCTTTGATATCTTTTTCCATGAAAAATACTTTTTGATTTTCATCTTTAATACATTTTACTTTAATTAAATCTTTAGTTTTTCTATCTCTTATCTTGGCAATTCTATATAATTGTCTTTCTCCTTCTTTAGTGTCTAGCTTCTTATATAAATCGTCAAGAGCAATATTCTTTGCATTATCTACTGCTTTCTTAGATTCTCGTCGAGCCACTTTATATTTCTCACTTATCCTTTTTTTTTAATTTTTAAACCAATCTCTATAATAAATCTTCTCCTTAATTTTTTTTGTACATAACTTTCCACCACCAAGTATCTTTATTATTTGGAATCATTCCTTTGAATTCTCCCAGCACATCCTTCGCCACCTTACGGATATAGTTAGCAACTGTCAACCACATAAGATCAAATTCCCTATTAATGTTCCATTGCCCAAGTTCTAGAACCTTCTTCTTAAATATACATTTGTTCTCATTCTTTAGATTCCACCATCGAGTCTGAAGATAGAATTTTGACTTATAATTTCTTCTCCAATACTTTATCTCAGAATCTAAAATCATTAATCGATGTTGAGTAGTCAAACATTCACGGAAAATCCCTATTTAAGACTCCTAAGGCACAAGCTGAGAGAGCCCGCAAAGCAACACATGGCCGACGATGACCCAAAATCTCGTTGATCCAATATAGGACATCCTCCAAAACTGAGATATTAGGGACTGAAACAAATCAAAAATAAATCTACTTCAATCTATCAACGACATGACGTAATCTGATCTAGATCATTGGTGATAAAGGTGCCACCATCACTTACCACGCTGATGTTTTCACACATTTGTTTCATACATTGATTTTTTTCCCCCATAGCAACTAAAAGCAACAAATAGTTCACATAAATTGTTCTGAGAATTCTTTTTCAACAAGAACAAGAAAGGAATAAGTTCTTACAATATACAAAAATAACACTCCTCAATTTATGATTCAATACTTTCGAAGTCAATATAAATGTCACTATAGAAAGGGCCACATTGGCGTACAACCAAATACATAAACCAGTAACCATGAAACACAAAAGAAACATAATGCTAGTACTTTCAATGGGGGGAAAAAAGACATCCAAGAGCAGGAATAATCTTTGGCTAAAAATATTATTGTTTGACTACCAAACAAAAAAAATGTGTAACAACTGTCATGTCATTAAAATGTACAAATTTTCCAATATTTACCAAAACGAAGGCATTGGAAGTGACTATAAACACGTTGTTTGCCTGCATTAATATGAATATCTTTATCTACAATATTTGAAGTTTGCTTTTCAATTATTTCCTTTAACAGTTGCCTAACTTTAGCATTCCTAAATCTAATTGCACTTCCAGTAGTTTTCATGCCAAAACTACATAAATGTACTTACTATAACCTTTTCTTCGTTCATACTCAACAAAATGAAAGTTTCATGATATACAAGCACAAAAAAAAAATGGAATATGTTAAATCCCTGGCAGTTCAATCATACTACGAAGTTAAACTAACTTAAGTGGAATGCCTAGACATACCTATTACGAGTGTGCTTGAAGCCCATGAGTTAGTAGGCCAGCAGTTTCTTGGCCTTGTCTGAAAAGTGTGTATGTTTGTGTATATCAAGGAAACAGAATATTAAGAACATAAAGAATTAATAAACAAATCTTACTGAAAAAATGCACCTTGTTTACACGAGGTTTTGAAATTGTATCTCAATCGTCCACTTGACATTGAATCAAACCAACTTAGATCGAGGTTATACTCCACACACCGACATCAAGGTTCCACCCCAACACGGGATTGAGGTTCCACCCAACATGAGGTCGAGGTCACATCTTAGCACAAGGTTGAAGTTCCACTTCGGAAATAGACTTTATCTAGATTCGAGTTTCAATATCTTCGCTACAAAACCATGGCGTCATTCATGAATATGTCAACCTTGGATCTTCGCAGTAAATTATTTTGAAGAATTCATAAGATCTTAGAAACCGGAAGCAATCCAAAGGGAAGAAAGCAAGGAGAGATGGATCCCACCCAAGGATTATATTAAGGTAAACTTTGATGCAACCATTAATGATCTTCAAGAACGTATGGAATTGGGTGTTATAGTGAGAAACCATATTGGTGAGCCACTTGCTTGCCTCATATCTAGCCCTTGAGCCCATGTATACTGATTGTTTAGCAGTTAAGAAAGCACTATATCTTGCAAAAAAGGTGTACACGCATGTTATGTTTGAAGGAGACGCGGCGGAGGTAATTCTAATGCTTCAATCTAACAAGTCTGATCTATCCCTCATAGGTTTAAGTATCTATAACATGAAGAAAGACGAGGCTCAATTCATAAGCTGTCGCTTATCCCATATTAGAAGAGAAACGAACCATGCGGCGCATAAGCTTGCTAGACACACACAATCTATTACAGCCATAGAGATGTGGGGAGACTCCTACCGAGCTTTATTCATAATGAGATCTATATTGACAAAATCAACTTTACTAATTGCTTTGAATGAAATGCAATGAAATCTACTTTATGATCAAAAGAAAAACTTATGCTACAAAATTACAAGTACATTTTCAATCAAAATCATTACTAGAGAAAAGCAATGTCAGCCAATTAACAAGTCTGAAGTATTAATAATTGGAATAATCATAATTGTCCATCTCAAATATACTAATATGCTCCCTATTCGTGGTTAGTAACAATCAGTCTCCTGGTTGCCAATAAACTGACCACTTGGAATGCCACATGTCATTACTCTCATACATCATAGCAACATCAGTGACTAGAATCATCTCCATTATGACTACAAGTTCCACCTCTACCATCTACCTCAAGATGAAGATCACCACCTTCATCTATAAATAGGATCCTTTGTCTCATTTTCTCTCAATCAATCAAAAGTAATTCTAAAATGGGCCCAGAAGATCACTACTCCAGGTCATCAATCACCATGGCAATCACTACCACATTGTCAGTTGCGTCGACGATCCTTAACCAAACGTAAAAGGCACACCTAGCTCTGATCCCGCCAAGATAGCAACAACTCCCTAGGAGATGCGAATAGCTTCTTAGGTTCCTCCTCCGATGGCTCTGTAAGCAAGTCCCGTACCAGCGCAAGCAAAGCGAGCAATTCCCCAACAGGCACAGGCAATGCCAATAATTCTTGAAGCTCTACCAATTCCTACGATCGACTCCTATAGCAGCTCCAACTTTCTAAGGGTCTAGAGTAAGCAATGCCTCCCTGACCCAATCGGACACAAGCAATCCCCCTTAATCAACACAAGTAGTGTCACCTTATAAGAGACAAGGGATATAAATTCCATTTTAGGCCACCAAAGATAAGACACCTACAACTGGAAGACCAGCGAGCAAATACAAGGATTCAATTTGGTAATCAGGCACTCCAATCCTGATTATGGTACAAAATGCCACCTCCTCTCCAATTCTTTCAAGGAACTAGCTTCAACTGGTTCATCAAACTCCCATGAGATTACATCCAACCCTACGTTCATTTGAAGCAGGAGCCACTAGCCCATGTCATCAGCAAAAAAAGATGGTAATCTATGGCATGGCTCTCTTTGTCTTCATGCAAGAAAAAAATGAGCGCCTGCAGGAGTGCACCAACTGATTCTTACCCACCACTGCCGAAGCTGAAGATCTTGTTCTCATAATAGCCATGTGCAACTACCATAAGACAGTAAAGAGCGATGACTTGTCCAAGTTCCTTTAGCTCATGAAATCTCGAAGCTATCCTAAACTAGTTTTAAAGCCAACTAGTTCATCATTCTTAAAGACACCCTATGAGGCAATCCAAACCTTCAGAAGGGGAGGGCCCATTAGATGCTAGAGAGACTGCAACGTAGGCACCCACAAGTGCTCCTTATTAGATTTGAATTGTCATGGAGTCAATATCTCACTTAGAAGCAGACTTCATCTAAATTCGGGGTCTTAATATCTTCACTATATAACTATATTGTCATTCATGAATATTTCAACCCTATGCTACAAAATTACAAGTAAATGCTCAATCAGAATCATTACAAGGGAAATGTCACGTCAACTTGTTCATATTCTTGGCCAGTTAATAGTTTGAAGTAGTAATACTTGGAGTAATCACAAATTCACAATCATCCATCTCAGATATACCAATCTGCTCTGTATTCCAGGTTAGTAACAACAGGTTTCCCAACTTGCAACGAACTCACCATCTAGGATGCCACGTGTCATCCCTCCCATATGTCATAGCAACATCAATAACTAGAATCATCTCCATTAAGACAAGCAGCTCCTCCCTCTACTGACTATCTCTAGGTGAAGTTCACCGCCTTCAACTATAGATAAGACCCTTAGTCTCATTCTTCGCAGAAGAATCAACAATAATCATTCTTCACAGAAGAATCAACAATAATTCAATTAGCTCTACAGCTAACCTTCTTCTTCTTTGTAATCCTAACCTCTAACTGGAGAAATTTCTTTAACCACCTCCAACAAACAAACTCCTTCATTATAATGGAATTCTTTCCTTACAGAGCATGTCATCAATCTTTGGGAGTTTAAATTTCTCTATCATCACACGTCAAAAGAAAAATTGTATCTTAGCAAAGATAGGGAGCACCTTCCATGCATAATAAACAATGCTTGGCTTTTAAATATGATAATTCAAATTCTCACTGCAAAAAATACTATCAACGTTGATGCAAGCAAAACCATTATAGACCATGTCATCCACATTACTCAACACTCCATCATTGCATCCAAGTTCCCTTCTCTTCTCAATTATTTATTTTGTAAGCCTTAGCTAGATAATGAATCAAAAAACTTCTTCCATGGCACATAAAATGAGAAAAATGCAGATGTTGTTCTCAACAGCTTTGGTGAGACTCGCTTTTCTGTGAGGGTTGATGAGTATTTAGCTTCAGCTAGAGATCCCACTTGGAGCCTTCAAAACATTGACAGAGATGCAATTTTGAGCAAAAGAAAGCTAGCAGGCAAGTGCTCAACTGCTAGTGTTGCACTCGAGTGGGATGTAAGAACCACAAAGGGGAAAAAATAGAAGGTTGTTGCCAACAATAGTAATTTAAATTGTACTAACATCTCTTTTGCAAGTTCCTGTTCACTTAGCGAGAACTTGGAAGCTCCCAACTAACCCAGCTCCAGCCATAGAACTGGAACTGAGGTTGGAAGGATGGAAACCCTAGCACAGCTAACATCGCAAATGAAGCTCCAGCCGAACTAGCAAACTCCTTTATTTGAATCGATGGACCCAATTCCCTGGAGTTATTTTGGCATTTCTTGAAGGCTCAAGTAATGAAGAGACTAACCATCAAGCCTCCAAACTAGTTATAGCTTTGTACCTCATTTGGCGGGCTCACAACGACCATGTTTATGGAAAGCCATACCAACCCCAAAGATTATCACAACACTCATTTGCTTTACTGAGCCTATAAAAGACTTGAGCATAATTTGGGGAACTAAAATCCCATTGGAATCCCCAAGCCTAAAATTGGATAATAGTAAACTTTGACGGCTTCGTGAGATTGACTGGTGAGGCGGGAAAGGGTGGAGTGATAAGAGATGATCACCTTCCTCAGAGCAGTTGGCACCAAACTCTTCACTCATGCGGTCATTTTCATGAAAGCGAGAGGACAATAGGAGGTAGTCAAATTAGCTTGAGACTAGGCAAATAGGACAGAGGGGATTTGGCTTGAGGGCAACTTGACACTAGTGATAGCAAACACTCTTCATGCAGTCAAAGGGGAACCATGTGGCAAACTCTTTGTTGATATTCTTGACATGTTTTGTGCCTTTAAAGCTTTTATTATTACTCATGTATACAGAGTTGCCAACAAAACGACCTATTATATAACTTCTCTTTTTTGTCATGATGATGTCAAGTGTGAAGAGGGTTGTCTCTCCCGCCCAATTTTTACTCGATCCTCACTAAGAAGTGATCCTTTTATACTTGATGTATATGTTTTTGCTTTTATAGTATTATAGGCTACAAACTGGTTAAAAAAAAGACTTTCTTCCATACATGTGGCAAATATAGATATAAATACTAAATTCTTATAAAACAACATTTTGGTACACAAAATAAAATTTGCAAATGGAAAATTCAGAAGAAAGAAGAAGCATGAAATCAAACAAAACCTATTGTTCTCAAATTTACCTGGCCATAATAAGCAAACGGCCCAAAAGTAGCAATAAAGACAACACTGACTGCAGAACCCATCACCAAAAACCTAGAAACAGCCCTCCCCCAATCTCCATTGCAATAATGCCTGAGCAAATACACAAAGTACACCGGAGCAGCCACCATGAAAAGATGCTTGGAGCAAATCAGCACTGCAAAAGTGACCCCCCCAGCAAGATCCCACCCCTCCACCAGAAACGAGAGTGAAATCAGCAGAATTCCTAATAAGAATCCATTATACTGGAAGTGAATATGATCGACAATCAGGAGCGCGGGAGACCATAGAACAAGCGCGAGGGCCAGCCGCCGGCGGGGATGGGGAAGCTTTCTCGTAACCCGGTGGATTCCGGCGAGAAGGAGGAGATCGGTGATGGCGACGGAGAGGCGGAGGAATACGACGGCGGACGGCGCGGCATAGTTCTGGCCAGCGACGAGGTCCGTGATGGTGGAGTCGATGAGAGAGGCGGGGAGGGATAGGAGGAGGGAGAAGTGGCCGAAAAGCGGGGGGTAGTCGAGCGTCCAAGGGCTTGAGGTGTCCAGGTACCAGCGGGAGAGCGGGAGGGAGGAGGTGAGGGCCAGCCAGTGGCGGTGGACCTCAAAATCCGTGCTGCGGTATGCCGGGATTAGGAGGAGCTTCACGCAGAGTGATACGGAAAAGATCCACCACAGATCTTCCATGGCGGAGGGCGGAGAGCGCAAAGGCGGGGTTTTGCTGCCGTTCCGCCGGCTGCCAGATCTGACATGGAGGAGTAATTTAGGGGTTCCGACGGAGCCCCAGCTCAGAAGTTCGAGAAGTTATTGGGTGCACCGTTCACAACCAGAAGGCGTACAGCTGGGTGGGCACACGTGGCATCCTCTCTAATTGAGTTCGAAAAACTATTTTCAACACTAAAATTAATAAATAAATAAATAAATAAATAATTTTTTATGTAATAAATAAATAAATAAATAAAGACCATTACAAGAAGAAATTCATGAACTGAGCAAACCCAGAGCCAAGAATGTCTTCTAGCAAGTCGAAATTAAATTTACCAGAAAGATTTTTTATATATCAGTGCACAGACTCAATTAGCGCGCATCATATTAGTGCATGAGACTCATTTTTATGCACATAGCGCACACTAATTGGCATGTGCATCATACATCGATGCATATAAATACAATTTTATGACTTTATTTATCAAAAAAATTAATTTGATCTTACATGAAATGATAAAAAAAATTAATTAATTATATTAAAAATTATGCAGAATATAAAATAAAGTTGATTGATGTAATATAAATAATGTAAAATGTGAAATAAAATATTTTTTTTGCATTAAAAGATATGTAAAATGTGATAAAAATTAATTTAATAATATTTTTATTTTTTACAATGAAAATGATTATTTTGATCTTTTATAAGATCAAAATCTATTTTAAGTCCAACCAATACAACTCAAAAAACTTTTTTGTCTTTATTTTGTTGGATTATGTTTTAGGTGTTTAAATTTTTTTTAATATTATAATATAAAATAAAATTATTTTATTATTAAAATTATATTTAATATGAAATAAAATTAATTTATTTTATTAAAATATGTATAATATAAAATTAAAATTATTTTTTAATGTTAAAATTTATATAAGATATTAAATAAAATTAATTTTAGATTTTTAAATTGATGCATGATGGGAGGGTCATATTTAATATATTAATTTGACCTTTCTATAATTTTACCATAAATATTTTATTAAACATCTATTTTGCTTTTTATACCTTCCTCTAAATTCATCATTGATCCTGCCCTTTAAAAAATTGTATAACTTGAGTCTTTACATAAGGTTATTTATTTTAATATTATTTCAATTCAAATACGTTATAAATTTTTTTATCATTAATTTTATAATTTTTTTAAAGAACGTATTTACTATTAAATTATGTTATTTACTTAAAAACTCAGGTATATACTTTTCTCTCTTTTTGATGTGATACATATTTATATTCTTCTCACAAAATATTTTTCAATTTAGAATTTTAACAGAAGTTGTTTTTTACTTCAGTGATTCTTTTCTCAAGTGGCATTAACAGGCAATCACGCTCCGCCCTCTCAACAACGAGCTGTCAAATATACTTTCAAATCTCTTTGTAATGCATTGATACATTCCTAAATCACTTATATTATAAAATTTATATTATACTTATTAGTCTGTTTGTTTGTAAGATTAAATTTAATCAGATTAAAATTAAATTTGGATAGAAATATTTTTTTATTGAAAGTTGTGAATGATGTAAAATAAAGTTAGTTATTATGTTGAAATATGTGAGGGATGTGATATAAGTTAATTATTATTTTAGTAATGTGTGTAGGATGTGAAATAAAGTTAATTTTTAATATTAAATTTTATGTGTGATATGATATGTTAGATTAAAATTAACTAGATTAATTTTTAACTCGCAGACAAACGGAGCCCTAGAGGTAAAATTATCACAAGATTTAAGTCGAATTTAATATATATTAAATAAATAGATAACTATTAATTTAAAAGCTTAAGCTAATACATAAAATCTACTACTTATATATTAATATCACATTTTATTTAACTACTAATTTCAGATAATTTTTTTATATACATTTTCAATAATAAAAAAATTAATAAATTGAATTATTACTTCTAAAATTTACTTTGGAATTCTGATTATTCACCTTCATTTGCACTCAATAAGTTAAGCAATAATGTGGTTCATGAAGTACATTGAGAGCTACACTTAATTTCTTACGTTGAAATTTTTTGATATATATAATTATTATATTGAAATAGATTAAAAAAAACATAAAATAAAATTATATTTAATTGACATGAGAACTTCATTGTACTCGAATCAATAACGATACCTAATATTTAAGTCGTGTATTGTGTAGAAGCAATAACTACCCATTTTGGGTGTTTTTCATATAAAAATTATCTTTTATATTAATTCTTTTGTGTTTTTTTATCATTTTTTGTTTACACTTTATTTAGTTTTATTGAAATTAAGTTGACTTTGTTTAAAAATTTGGATGAAATCATGTTCTCTACTACCAGCCCATTACAGCCCAGCTATATACTTAATGGGCTACAAATGGGCCTTAAAGGCCCAACAGCTAGAGTTTTTTATTTAATGGAACTACTACATTTTAGAAATAATTAGAACCCAATGAACTATATTATTTCGAACCTGTGTGACATATTTTGACACTCGTGAACTTTTATAATAAAAAAGATAAAACTTAAGAACAGTAGAATTACCTTAAATATGTACATACCAAGTTAGATTTTAGTGATATTGGCGAAATTTTTAACTACAAGAAATCTGCATATTAACAAATAAATTTTTTTTAAAGAAAAAACAAGAAATATTAGCATCAAATAATATAAAAATTTAACAAATGCATCAAAAGTCTTTTGCAAAATTTTTTACAATCAATTGAAGAGAGTTTTTTTCCATAAGTATATGCAAATATTTATTTATATCAGCATATATTTTAAATATACAAATATAAATTGAACCTCTTCATATTAATAAATAGCTAAATGTTTCTAAATGTTTCTCTTTTTAAACAGATAAAAGATTAGATCTTTTAAACTCGATAAAAATATTGTAATTCATAATTATACATTTAATTTATGAAATAACATGTAAATATCTATTTTTGAAAATAAAATAAGTAAACTATTATTCTTTAAAGACAATATATGTAATTATATTATATTATATTATATTATAACTTAATTAAAAAAATTAAAATTTAAGTAGGGCCAACTCGCTAAAACTCCACTCGATATAACTTAATTCACTTATTTATATATTCCACATTAATCAAACATCAGCACTTAGGATGGTGATATATACATAAATATATATATATATATTAAATTAAAAGGATAATTACGTACATGTCACATCATTTAATTTTATTTATGTCTTACCCATTCATTCCTAGTTAATTACGCTATGCACACTCAAAACATTATAGACTCTTACATACACACATTTTAACTTATTTTTATTATAATGAGTAATTATAATTCTTCAATAACCTAGCTATAATTAGATTACAAAAAATTTAAGTCGTTCATCATATTATTTTAAGGATATTTAAATATATTTTAAGTGAAAATCCTAAAACCTTAATGTTTAGGTGACAGCAAAGGAAGGAGACATCCACGATGTAAATTGATTTTAGGACAAATCAGCGCTTTAGTGTAGTATTGAGGAAGAGAAAAATATGTACCATTAAGAGTAAAAATAAAATTTTAATGATTTTCTAACAGAATATTTTTTTTTCAAATAGATTTCGATTAAGTTTTAACTCAAATGTGTGTATGTAATATATAAAAATACTCTATAGCTCGCTGTTGACAAACTCTTTTCTTTTAATAGTGGATTCTTTTAGGCTAGGCCGAGCGATAGACGTACGAGTATCTCTACAAAACACGTTAAATTTTCATATCAATTTTCTTTTCTTTACGGCTCTTCTATTTTTCTCGAACTCCGCACAAACAAAAATTTTCATTGATAATATAATAACATTAAGACAAATTCTACATCAACAAAAAACAGGAGAGACGCGAATTATAATATATGCAAACGAGTCCTTAAGTTCTGTAGGCATGTTTTAAAATCATGATGTCGATTGAACCAAAATAGACAACCCCTACAGTGTGTCGGGCGATTACAGGCAACAAGATAATCGAATTCTCACGTAACTAAATATCACGATTCAAAATTCTTGAACTTAGATTAAGCATTTTACCCAAAATTATACCTAATTTTTTTGGATCAAGTGGTGATAGGATGAAACATGCATTCATTGAATAAATGTGGAAGTTTTTGATTGATCATAGCAAGTCATGATCAAGGTTTTAAATTAAATAACCTTGGCCGGTTCTGTCGGCAGTTCTATTAACTGTTTATTTTACTAAAATGAGTTTTTTTTTCCCTCAAATTGTAATTAAATTCTCAATTAGTCTTTAATTACTAATTAGTTAATTTATTGCTTCATATATGTGACGGTTCGGGGCAGGAGAAGGCGGAGAGTGATCGTCGGGTTGATGTTCAATTGAATTGAAATTACTCAGATAAGGAGTGGCTTTTGACTGACTTATGAGTGAAAGAACGTAAGAATCAAATTGTATAAGTAAATAATGTGATTTTAAATTAGGACAAAATTATGAGTTTAATAATGAAAAACTTTGTAATTAGGCATATTTGAGCATATATGTGACGGTTCTAGGCAGAAGAAGGCGGAGAATAATCGTTGGGTTGATGTTCATACAATTGAATTGAAATTACCCAAATAAGTAGTGGCTTTTGATAGACTTATGCGTGAAAGAACGTAAGAATCAAGTTGTATAAGTAAATAGTATGATTCTAAATTTTAGGATAAAATTATGAGTTTAATAATAAAAAATTCTGTAGTTAGACATACTTGAGCAAGAGCAGTACTGAGATTGGTGATCTTCTTAAAAAGTACTCAAATTTCGTGACCTAATCATAGATAGATTTTTCTTTCTAATATTATCATCATTTCATCAACTTGTATTGAAGAATGAAAATATTGAAGAGATGAAATAAGCTTTTTCAATTCTCCTGGCATTCTATTTGACTTCATTTCTTTATTGAGGCTTAATTAACTACTGGATTTAGGATGCTTTATTGAGGCTGATTTTGATATATAGTTGGTATGAAAAAGCCTTCCTACAGAAAAAAAAATGACGATAATGATATTATTAGTAGGATTCAAGTAAGATAGGTAAAATGGAGGAATATTTCTGGTGTATTATGTGTGATAGAAAAATTTCATCCAAACTTAAGAGTAAATTTTATAAGATTGTAGTAAGAATAGCAATAATATATGGTGATGTATGCTGGCCTGCAAAGAGAAAATATATAAATAAAATAAATATTATAAAAATAAGGATACTAATTAAGGTAGATGTGTGGATATACACGAAAGAATAAAATAAAAAATGACTATATTTGAAAAAAGTTGATGTTGCACCAATTGAGAATAAACTTACAGAAAGTTAGCTTAGATGGTTTGGACATACAAATCGTATGCTGATTGAAGCTCCAGTTAAAAA
This sequence comes from Apostasia shenzhenica, assembly GCA_002786265.1. Lineage (NCBI taxonomy): Eukaryota > Viridiplantae > Streptophyta > Magnoliopsida > Asparagales > Orchidaceae > Apostasia > Apostasia shenzhenica. The sequence goes on from KZ451950.1 coordinate 2,873,532, forward strand.
AATCGAGTTATTAGATCTTGTCTGTGTACAAAGAGAACAAGAAGAAGGCCAAAGAAAATATGAAATAAAATATAAGAAATAATCTTAGTTACTTATACTTAGATAAGTATTCGTTAATTGATAGAATACTATGAAAAATATAAGGGATTCATATAGCCTACCCCACCTAGTAGAATTAAGGCTCGGTTATTATCGTTGTATAAAAAATAAATATTTTTTTATCTAGTTCTCAATTATATTTCTTTTAATGTCTCAATATTTACATTGCCTTCTCTCATCAATAAATTAACCTTTGCCATCTCTTTCTCTTTGGAGAAAAAGAATATTAGTTTGAAGCTTGAAATGATGTGCCCATCCCTTGGAAGATCCCTTGAATCATGGAGAGGTTATAACAAAAAAAATTTAAATATGCAATTTATAGTTTTAAATACACTAATGACATTGGATCTAACATTAAGATCATGTTTAAATAAGATTTTATATATTATCATTCATGTTTATGTGTGAGTGGGTGTGTAGTGTTAATCACTTGTCTCACATGTATTTCATTATCGTGTGTGCCAAGACCGTAAAAAGTTATAAAGTGATATAATAAAGGGATAATTACCTACATGTCACATCATTTTACTTTATTTATGTATTATCTATCTATTCTTAGTTAATTACGCTATGCACACTCAAAATATTATAAAATCTTACATACACACTTTTACTTATTTCTATTATAATGAGCAATTATAATTTTCCATAACCTAACTATAGTTAGGTTACAAAAAATCTGAACCGTTCATCATATTATTTTAAGGATATTTAAATATATTTTGAGTGAAAATCTTAAAACTTTGATGTTTAGGTTGTGGAAAGGGAAGGAAATATCCGCGACGTCAATTGATTTTAGGACAGATCAGCGCTTTAGTGTGACATCGAAGAGGAAAAAAATGTACTATTAAGGGTAAAAATGTAATTTTAATGATTTAACTAATGAAATATTTTTTTTCAAATAGATTTTGACTAAATTTTAACTTAAGTGTGTGTATGTAAGATTTTATAATGTTTTGAGTGTGCATAGCGTAATTAACTAAGAATAAATGGGTAATGCATAAATAAAGTGAAATGGTGTGGCATGCAGGTAATTATCCCTATAATAAAACAGTAATAATAAGAAATATAATGGTAATTAATTATATATAAGTTTTTTTTAAAATGATTTTAGTGTCAAAGAAAAATGCCAAACAAAAGAGAAGATAACTATATCAAAATAAAGATGTTCATAAGAAGAAACAGTAGCTGCAAATTATTTAAAATACATCAAATAAACCCTAGACCTAATATTGGATCAAAATAGAACACGATTCGTGCCCACTACTTCCATCGCCTGATCCTAAATTTTAATTTTTATGTTTTTTTTTTTTTTATTATTCCACCACAAGCTTTTCGGACTGTAGATCAAATAAGATTTGGGTTACTAAATTCTAGCATATGTTTTCAATAAATATAATTCATATATGAAAAAGCAAGATTAAGATTTGAATGTAAAGTTTTTTTATGAAATTTTATATATGTTTCTTGAGTCTAATTAAATTTAAACTGAAAATTAATACATACATTAACTCTCTAACTTCTGGTTGGTTCGTGCCCAAATTGGCAATAATCGTTTTTCAATTTTTTATAAAAAAATATATAATTTTTTTAGATATAAATATGATAAAAAATAAGTTAATTAATTAAAAAATATAAAATAAAATTAATTGATATATTAAGAATTTTATAGGTTATTTAAAAAAAAACTAATCAAATAAAACTTATAAAAATAATTTAAGTTTTCTTATTCTGTTGTTCATAATACATTATATAATATATATAGAGAGAGAGATTTACATGCATATTCTTTAATTCATCTTGAATTATATATTAAACTCCTTATTTTTTAATTTTACAACTTCACCCCTCAAAATTTTTAATAACAAAAACTAGTAGAATACATGTATTTGCAAATATATTCATAATATTTTGTATATACATATTATTTATAATAAATATCCAAATAATTATAATCAACAAATTTTTTTAAAAAAAATTATGAGAAAGGCCTAAATATGTTATTTTTAAATGATTTAGGGGTGAAGTTATAAAATTAAAAAATAAGAAATTTAATATATAATTCAAAATGAATTAAAAGTATGTACAATATATCTATAAATAACGCAGTCATGCGAGTATCATTTCTTCATCATTAAATTTATATTTCAATATTGTAAAAATTCATTATTATCTTCTAATTTGTGAGCAGACATTATGCATTGATCCCCATTATTTCTCATGTGGATTTGGAACTTATAATTAAGGATGCTCTTAATTTCATAATTATATATTAATAACTAAACCAAACTATTGTAAAATTTTAATATAAAAAAAAGAGTGCATGCAAGTGCGTTTAATGGTTTTGGGTACACTTAACTAAGCTCGAGTCAACATAACCTAAATTTTTCGAGTTCAAGTTGAAGTTGCACCTAATAATTATTTAGATCAAATTATAGCTAAAATTTTAACCTATTTATTAAATAGATCGATCCACTCAAATTCAAATTCAAGTGATTCTTATTGACAAATTTTATCATTTTTTCATATTTTGTGCTATAAATGGAATGATTTGGTGGTTTATAAAACCCAAAATGAAACCTTCCTCAAATTTTATCACATATAATATATATGAAAAGGGAGAGGAGGAGATCAAAAGAGATGAGAGAAAGAGTTTTCTTTGCACGATGTTCGGTTCAGTAAAAATTCGTTTATGTTCGGTTTGTTAATATTAATTAACAAACATACTTGAATATTATTTTAAAAGCTTGTTAGATAACTGAACGAGTTTGAATATATTAGCATTTGACTCGCACATGTTCATAAATTGTTTGTATAAAGCTCATGAAAAAGCTCAATTATAAGCTTAACAATGAGACTTTTTTTTAGAAATTTTGATATATCTTGTTTATTAAGAAGAAAAATAATTCGTGAATTATGATGTTGAATCCGTTCATGAACACATTAATATTGTCAATATAGAAAAACTTGTCTATAATTTTTGTATTCATAGACAAATTAGAGAGCTCATTCATGAACCACATGAACTAATCCCAAATATGCTTTCATGTTCACAAATCAAGCTCAAGCTCAGTTTTAGTAAATGAACATAAATTTGAACAGATCATTACTCAGCTCAGCTCGGTTCATTACAACCCTAGAGAGAGAGAGAGAGAGAATTTTCTTTGCAACCTAACACTGATCAGATGTCACCATGATCATGACTTTTGCACAAATTAATTCATGCATGCCATGAATAAAAAATAATAATAATTAAAACACCTATACTACATATATTATAATGTGATCATCAAGTTAGATATACATAACAATCATGAAAAAAAAATAAGTTGCAAGATTTCTCTCTTTTTTTTTTTTTTAAATATATATATATATTTTCAAGAAGACCAGTTTTTCTTCACAATTATTCCAAGCACTACGAAGCATCTCACACATAATGCTAACAACAAAAACATCAAATAATATAATAACACATCATAGCATTACAATAATTTGCTATAAATTAATATTGCTCAACTTTTAAAACAGATTTATGACTTCATCTTGTGTTAGAATCAAACTCATTTTACACGTTATTGCGTGCATATAATTGACGTATACAATATTTTCAAGAAAATTGATGTCGTTGATAACGAAATTTAAATTATTTAAACATATTAACGCAAGTATTTCATATGCTTTTCAACAATAATCGTGGTATATCTCATGTAATATGCCATTGGTGTGCTTAGAGAGGAGCCCAAAAGGCAAAGGACAAGGCAAATGGTAGGTTCTTCCACCTTTGGTTTGGCTCACAGCAATTGTCACAATCAATTATTTATTATAATGTTTTTTTATTTTATTTTATTTTATTTTTTTATGTTCTATCACTTCTATGGGTTGGAATAAGGAAGAAGGCAAGTTGCAATTCTTTTTTACTTGCACCACTCAAATGATATTGAAAAGCTTGAAAGAATCTCATTAATCTACTTAATTATATAAAAACATAAATAAAAAATAAAAAATTACATATATTAGATTTAAAACTATTTAAATATAAATGTTTTGAAAATTTTTGTTTTTTCACATCTCTTAGATAAGTGCATATTTTTCAATAAAGTATTCATAAATAATTAATCACAATGCTATAAGAAAAAAGTTTAACAATATGGTCAAATTATAATATCAAATAACAAGTTATAAATATTGAAAATTAGTGTTTAGTATGCAAATAAATAATTTAAAATATTATTGAGGTATATATAAAACAAATTGATTTCACTTTAGAGAAAATTAAAATTGAAGAGCTAAAAAGAAAATCAACTTGTTTAAAATAAATTCTCAAAGTATGCATATGCATGTATACACTAATTTATATATTTACCTACATATGTATGCATAAATATTTTTATAGGCTGAATATATTATATATTTTTTGCAATTAAATTCTAATTAATCGAGTCGATGAGTTAGAATTCGATTTACCTACTAATTTCAATTTACGTTTAGATTTTTACAATAAAAAAATGGATGATTAACTAAAACCGTTTATCCCGGCTAATATATTAGTTAGACTATTTTATTAAATATAAATTAGATTATTATTACTATAAAATTATAAATAATGATAATATAAATATATTTATTTTCTTTCTATTTATTTACATATTACATATATAAGAATATCGCAATCATTGGCTATCCATGTATATTTCATACATATTTAGATTTTATTGTTAAATTTTTAATTAAGAAAATACCTTACTTTAATGTAAAAAATGTAATATTACCTTTTTTTTTAATTTAAGTATAACTTTTTTATATTGATAAACATTGTCCATTAATATTATTCATAATATTTATATTTAACATTTTTGTCAATATTTTTTAATAAACTAATACAAAAAAATTTAGTTTGGGTTAGCAATAACTAAAAAATTTACTTAATGGAATAGCAAGTTAACTATCAAATTATTTGTGATTTAAGTTTTAATGTCAAAAAAATTAATGAATTTGATTTAGATTTTAATTTTTTATATTTCTAACTGATTAACTAAAGTTTATCTCTCCTAGAAAAGACTAGTTGAAATTATTATCATTATAATTAATATTTTTTTTAAATTATTATTATTATTAATTAAAATTATTATTATATATTATTATTATTATTATTATTATTATTGAGGAGTGAGTTATATGCAAGGTGGGCAAGAGAGCAAGTTGCCATCAAGAGGTAGATTACATCAAATGAAAGCTTCTTTACACACAAAAAAAAAAAATAGTGGCAGTTGAATGCATTTAAAATGACATAAAATAATTAACTTTTATTAAGTTGAGTTATCTATCTCGAATCCCTAAATTTAAATTTTAATCAGTATCATATACAGATACATTTAAAGATATGGAGGCAGTAGATTTTAAGGGTTCTTCGATTGGGTTAGGGTCATAATTATGACTTCTTCTAATTTTTTTTTAAAAAATACCGTCAGTTATTCTAAATTGCTCATACGTCATTATTCAATTTTATAATTCTAATTTTGGACTTCATTAATATCTATTGAGATGACCTATAGTTGAAGAGGGAGGTGAATGATTATCGAGTAATGTTCTAAGAAGAGAATCATTGAAGCAAAGCTTGATTTCAATCAAATTAATTTTTATTATATTGAGTTATCTATCTTAAATCTCTGAATTTAAATTTCAATCAGTATCATATTCAGATACATTTGAAGATATGGAGGCAGCACCTTTTAATTATTCTCCGATTGGGTTAGGGTTAGGGTTACGACTTCTTCTAATTTTTTTTAAAAAAAAAAATACAGTCAGTTATTCTAAATTGGTCATACGTCATTATTCAATATTGCAACTCTAATTTCAAATTTCATTAATACCTATTGTGATGACTTATAATCAAATATGACAGTAAAGTGCAGCTTTTAGCAAGCTTCTAGATCGATAGTGAGTGATAAGAGATGCGGGAATGAATCATATCACATTGGAAAGAGAATAGAATTTTTGAACTATGTAACTAACAATAAAGGCATCTTTTAAGGTAAAATCATAAAGCTAATGATGAAAAATTCTGTAATTAAACATACTTATACTGGAGTAATACTAGGATGAGTGATCTCTTAAGAAGTACTCAAATCACGTGATTTTCTAAATTAAAGCTGACAATACTTTTGTATTTGAATTACTGGATGTTACATCTATGTTTACGTGTAATTGATCCCTAATTAAGTTAAGTTTTTAACTTATATATATATATATGTACATGAAATGAGGTTAGTTAATAAAAGAGTGAGTGTGCATGTAGAATTTGAAAGTTCATAGTGAATTTTGATGATATTTAAGATGACTCAAATGTCACAAAGATGCCATTGGATCCCATCTCCCATTAATGTTGGTTGATCTTCTGACATTTATTGAAGAACTCAGTGGCATTTAATTTGGCTCATTCTTTCATCTATATGGGTAAAATTTCTCTATTGTAACTCCTAAACATTTGGGCAGGAATATGGGCCAATTTGTAAAATTTCAAGGAAAATTGCAAAAGTAGACCTGAAATTATATGATTTTGTATACTAAAGAGTCATTTGGGAAAGCATTTTTACATATATTTAATTTATTTATGTATTAATATTCGTATATGATATGAAATAAAGTAATTTTTGGGTGTTCCTCTTTATGAGAAGGGGGCGAAGAAGGAACTTCAAAAGTCTGTTTAAAAACAATTCTCAGAAATGACGTCTTTACAAAATCTTTTGAGAATGTGAATTTGTTATCGGAAAGATTGGTCAAATTTTTTGATAAATACTGAGAATGATCCTCGACGAGAGAAATCTCGATTGAGGTTTGAATCTGAGGGTTGAAACATAAACAAAGGAATGCCATGAGTGAGAATGGGCGATCCTCATATGAGGAATTTCTCGAAGAATGTAATATTCGAGGAAATTTTACTTACGTCACGAAGCTACTTGTTTACATATCTTCAATGAAAAATTTTCTTAGAGAGTTGAACCTGTGTTTTAGAAATCCAAAATAATCATGTTCTATTATTAAAAAGAGAAGTTAAATGATGAAGATTTAAAATAGAGATGATCTAACTAACTAGTACAAGAAGAATAGAGATCACAACTGAAGAAGAGGAAGAAAAATGAATAAAAATTATCTATTTCTATTTCTGTAAAGTAAAATAAAAATTGTTATAGCTCTTTGACAAGCCACTGAAATGAGCTACTCAAACTGTAACAATTAGTTATCGGGGTTGTACCAACTGTGAAGCTATTATAAGAGCCTACAAAAGTATTTCATTATTTGCCATCAGTTTAGTAATCGAAGTATGTGTTAAAAATTTTATGGTTAATGTTTGACGAAGTTTTCTTCACAATGCTATTACTAGTTGAAATGGGTCTACTTTTGAAATAAGCATAGGATTTGAAATAAAATTTTTAATTTTTTTGAGAATTAGATTGCATTTGGAAGATGATTAGCTAATTTGAGGAACAAACTCGACAAAACATATGTTTTTAATAAACAGTAGAATTGAACTATCACAAATATGCTGAAGAACAAATTCCTAAAAAATCCTAACAAATTACCTACAAGAAACTTTATAGAAATATCTTGGGGGAATATGTTGTTTATCTTCAAATTTTACGAAAACTTTTATAATTAGACGACAAGTGAAAAAACAGATATCAAAAGGTAGATTTTTTTCTAAATCTACTATCATGCGATATATTTCAAATAAATCATATATGTGTTCACAAGTTATAACTAAAAAATATATATATCATTAATATGCAAAAAAAAATTTAAATACAAAACTATATTTTTGTGTGTGATATGAATGTATATAACCAAAATAATAATAGTGGATGGAAGTTAAAGACATGTCATAATGCATTTACATGCTCATTGAAAACAACCAATGGGCTATTCAATCCTTTCCAACATTCTGTGCAACAATTAATGTGGATTCTTGAAAGATACATTAATTTTGGATTGCAAATTTTAAAAATTAATTTTTTATTCAAGTTTTACCATTTGTTTTTTTTTTTTCTACACTGAAGTCAGTTGAAATCGTGTTCAAAATAGGGATGTTTGCCGACATTTCGATCAAACTAGTTCCTCCGGTTCTACCGAATATGAATCGGCTCAGTTCTGTGATGCTGTGGCCGAAAAGAGCGGGGACTGACCGCCAGGTGATGTCTCAAGAGAAGAGAATCAGTAGAGCAAAGTGCAGCTTCCTCCCAGCAGTCTTCTAGATCAATAAATAGTAGTTAGAGGAGCATAAAAATGAATCATCGTACATCAGAAAGGGGAAAAAGATTCCATACTGTATAAGTAAATAACATAATCTCAAATAGTAAATATGTCTTTTGAAATAAAACTATGATACTAATAATAAAAAACTCTATCAGTAAGTACGTTTGGGCTAAACTAGTACAAGAATGGATGACCTTCCAAGAAGTGCTCAAATTATATAATTCTCTATAGCCAAAGTATATAATTTCTTTATATTTAAATTATGGATTGTTACGAGTTCAATTTTTTAATACGATAGTGGTATTCAAAAAGTTATTCAATGAACTATTAAAAGTAGTTAGTAATTCAAAAACTTAATTACAACAATCAATTCAATTGAGTGGTTGAAAGTTTCATTCGGAATTTATGTTCCAACTTCCGATTTTTTTTTTAAGTCGGTTTGATAGCAAGCAATTTTATACCAAATCATAAATTTTGACTCAAATTTTGGTGGAAATATCACTGTTCTGAATGCAAAACTCTCAAGTTTGATTGTTTAAGGTTAAGATTAATTTTGGCAAAATTTTTGAAATATGGAACTATTAATTTTGAATCAATTCAAAATTAACTCATTCTAGCATGAGCTAGAAGGAAATCTAAACAAACTCGAGTTTTAATTGATCATGTTTTTGTTGTTAATTATAAGAGCACCAGGATTAATAAATAGACATGAAAAACGAAGATTGATCGAAAGTTGAGTCAAATTTTAAATCGAAACGAGATCGACTTGATTCAAGTGAGCATACCCTAGTTTTTAGCTTGATATTTTTATCATTTCAATCTTGAGCCAATAAAGAATCGGATTGAACTAGCTCAAAATCGGATCGAATAAAAAATATATATAACTTTCTTTATTTTTATCATTTCATGATCTTTGTTCAAACTTTTTGATTGTGTAATTTTTTTCATTTTTAACAATTAAATTAAGATTGACAGTCATAAAACTTTCATTGAAAAATCAAAAATAAAATCAAAAGTCGGATTAACTTTTGCTTGGATTGAGCTTGAAACGGTAATAAATTAGCCGGCTTAGCTCGAATTGAAATCGAATCGAACTTTTTCTATTTATATTTTGGGTCAAATTAAGATTGAATCAAAAATTTTAAATTCAATCTTTACCCGAAATTAGATCATTTGGTAATTAGATTATTAACCAATCCTAATTTAAATGAATTAGAAGCATGGGAATTTGAGAATCATGCAGGATATATCGTTAGCATGTCTTATTTTCAAAATAACATGTATTATTATATTTTTCCTTCTTATTTTTAGAAGGGTTCATTATTTTAACTGAAAATTTACATCTGTCGTTCTAAAAAATTTATTATTTTCAAGCGGCTCCCTCTAAAATCAAAGTCCATTATTTTCATGCAGGGCCCTTATCTAACTTCAAAAGCGGGATGATGACTGTAAATTTATTCCAAAATAAAGTACTGACTAAAAATAATAAACTTTGAAGGTACTGCCTGAAAATAATAAATTTTTAAAGTGACAGACATAAATCTTTTTATTTTAATTGTAGTTACAAAATGCATAGAGTTAAGAGCTTCTAGAGACCACTTCTATACTTTGGCCCCATTCCATTCAAAGTTAATCTACTGATTTGTTCATCAAAAAAATAAAATATTATTTACTTGATAAATATTCCACACTTGATCCAACATGAAAATGTAACAAAATAAATTCATCGTACATGAAATCAAGAAAATATAAGCAAAGAAAACGTGAAAGATCTAGAAAAATGCTAGAGTTTTCTCTCCTAAACTAAAGTAAAAGATTAGAGTTTTTCTATTTTGATCGAAGGGAAGCAAAATTATAATTATATATTTAAAATATAAGATTACATGTACAAATATTTCATTTTGAGAACTAAATAAGAATATTTTTTTTTGAAATAACATATATAATTTCTTAATGCATCTGTATATGTGATTTAAAGAGGAGACAACAATTTAAAAAAAAAAAAAGAACGAAGAGGAGACAACGTCTTTATAGGTACTTACTGAACAACGGATTATGATCAAGAGATATCACAATAAAATTTGGATAAATTCTGTCAAATTTATCTCTTTTTTTTCTAGAAAATTACTGCGTTCGACATCTGAACGTTCGAGATCCAACCCCTATCATCACGTGCATCATGGACCGCCTTATGCATGCGTGGTGGGCCGTGATTAGACGTCTAAACTCTATAATATATATTTTCTGTGAGACCAATCCGCTCGATAGAAAGACTTGAAAAAATGTTTCCCATGAATTCAAAGGTGAGAAAAATTTTCAAACCGGCTCCTTGAGAAGAGATTCACATATTTGGCATTCTCCTTCTTTAAATTTAAAATTTAAATATTTATTTCACATATTTTTATAAAAATAAAAATATATTATGCGGGTTTCTCTCATTTAAAATTTTTTTCACGTAAGTTCTTTTTAATAAATTTTATTAAATTTGATCACTAAATTATTATTTAAAAAATTTAAAAAATATTTAAATATTAAAATTTATTTAATTATTTTCAAATATTATTATAGTACCTACTTTTTTTCTTCTTTATATTCTAACATAACAATTTAACGATGAAACTTAATAAAATTTGTAAAAATAATTAACTTGAAAAAAAAATTAAAGAAAAGGACCTAGATAGCTAGTACATTTTTATGTAGTAACTTATGTGAATTTAGAGATCTATCATATGAGCTCTGATGTAATTAGTCTTTAAAACTAAAAATCTATGCATAATTTATATAATCTCATTTTTCAATAATTTCGTATTAATTCTCTATAAAATTCATATTACCTTTAAATTTAGGCTCCGTTTGGCAACTGGCCAGAAAAATGACTTATTTTAATCATAACCAAAATTTTAAATTTATTTTTAAAAAACTATAAAATTTATTTTATATCTCATTCTACACAAATTTCAACATTAAACAATCACTTTATTTCACATCTAATATAATTTTTAATATAACTAATTCACTTTATTTCACATCATACATACTTTTCTAAAATTTTTTCAAATCATCTTTTTTTTCCAACTAAACAGAGCCCAAAGTTTTTTTTTTTTTTTTTGCTAAAATTACACAAATATTAGGATCAATTTTGATGACTCGAGTTTTATCCCATCTAAATATCTAAAATTTTTCTTATATCCCATTAAATATGTTCTTCAAGAAACTTATTCTTCATAAATCACATAAGAGGTAATACATATTTTAAACTTTTGAAGAGGGAGAGGGGACCCCTCTATTAATTGCTTCCCACTTGAGCTTTTTACACATTGGCATCATTCTTTGTTGTTTCACCCCCATCCCACTTCCTTAGTTTTATCAATTTAATAGCAAAACAAATTAGTTTAATATTTGAAAGTGTGTAAAAAGTAGATTAAAGTTAATTTTAATATTTATTTTTATATTAGATGTGAAATAAAATTAAATTTTACAGTTAAAATTTGTGTTGAGCAAAAAATATAGCTCAAACCAAATGAGCTAAGTTCTACTCACCAATAATTCATGAATAAGTTGGTTCCCTTCACACTCAAATTAAAGCACCTCCATCAAGCTATCAATGGCAATGGGGGAAGAAGATCTAGAGTCCTTCCTCACACCATTAATTAATATATGACTAACAACTTTTGATCAATTTGTGGAATCATTTCCCAATGCTCATAAACAAACAATAGCATCACAATGTAAGAATGATATTTCAATATTCCACCAAGTTTGTAGTTTATTCTTTTTTAGTTCACATGAAAAAATACAAGTTGAACATAACATTCTTGTGTTTCTAGGGTTAATTTTTGTTTACAAATATTAATATGAAGGGCCAATTATCAAAATGCTATAAAAAAAATTATATGTTATCTATTGTAACATTCTGTAATTTAAATGTAGAGGTATAGTTCACTTTGGCTTTTGAGAACTGCGTATTTTAAGTACTTCTCAAGAGTTTTTTATTCATTTTAATACTACTATATCTTAAGCATACTTAACTATAAAATTTCTCATCATTAGTCTCATGATTTTACCCTAAACGATAGCTTCTATCATCTGCGATCACGCTATTTACTTATACAACTCAGAGACTCCTCTCTCATTTTGATACGAGACGATTCATTTCTGTGCCTCTCCACTTAAAAGCCTGCCAGAAGCTGCTTAATATTCAGGTAATTCTGATTTACTTATATGTGCATCACTCAAGTGATCAGTCTTCACTATCTTTAGTTTCGGGTCATCACATCTACTGGTCATAAAAAAATTTAAATATTACGATCGTGCTACCCTTTTTATAAAATTTGAATTATGGGGTAGTATGTATCTAGATAAGGGTATAATATTTAAAAATTTGGGTGACATGTATGTAAATATTCATACTATAAAAATGATATCTATTAAGCAAAAATATACAGAGTGATGTGATTGAATTTGCTTAGAGAACTATGAAATCTTAAAAAAAAAAAAAGGAAAAATGAAGAAAGTAAATAAAGATTAATTTATATGATTTATAGATGGATTATCTTATATCTATAAGAGGTTGAAATAAAAGAGACCATCTATATGTATGAATTTCATATGATTGATGGAAAGTCGTAGAAACAAATTAAGAAGCAGCAACTAGATCCGAGAAGAGGAGACCACAACTTCTCTTCGGTCTAGCCTCTCGAAATCAACTCGATCTCTATGCTTTTAGCTATTCCATTTCTTTTTTTACTCGAAAGTATGAAGAAACTCGAGGAGTTTGAGGGCTTTGGGTTTCCTTTTCTTTCAATTTCCTACATGTTTGGAGCTCTTTGCATCGAGAGCATAACAATTCTCAAGAAAAGATTACCTCATAAAAAGTAAAAATCATTATTAAATTTAAGTCAGTACTCATGTATCAATGATTTTAAAGGAACGAGAGCATCATTTTGGTAAAAAAAAGTTTTCTCATTATATATAAATTTTAACATTAATTTAATATCATATATATAATAATAATGTTATATATATATATATATATATATATATATATATATATATTTCTAATAAAGCTTATACATATTCTAGATGAGCAACTCCCTTTTTTGCTATTGCTCTATTTTATTATTTAAAATTATTGATTAACTCCTTTCAAGATGTGCCCTATAAATATAAGACTTTTATTAAAGTTAAAATTTTTAAGGGTGCGTTTGGTTCAGTATTATTTTAATATTATATTGTCCAGAGAAAGTAATTATTTGATTTAATGATATCTATAAATAATCTTCAATTAGATTATAAAATTATTAGTTAAAAGATGATATCTAGATTATATAATATAATACTAAGATAACAATGAACCAAACACTCACTAAAATAAATTTTCATAAATATTATTTTTAAGCTACAAAGATTACATATATATTTATATATTATACACACCAAAATATTAGTCATAAATTTGTCATTTAATCTATAGAAATAAATATTTATATATATTATTTTTAACTTTCACGAATAATTACAGTTCACTTTCAAATGAATCAGTTATGTATTTTTTTTTTCCTTAATGGCAAGAAAAAGTTATATTTATTTATTAGAATAGGAGATGCATATGTAGACATTTATTTTTAAAAATTAAATTAATAACAAAAATAAATTTTAGATTGGGAACTAATTATTTCAATATTTTAAGATAAATAATTTAGAATTTTTTTTTTGATGGAAGCTAATGCCATTATTGACTTTATGTTGAGTGGTCCATCAAACCATAGCAATGCCAAGATAGTGATATATAAAAATGTGTACATTGACATAATTTTGGAAAATCATAGCATTGAATTATGTTTCTTAATTTTCCATCATGTTCATAACATTTAGAAGATAGATTTGATTTTTACCAAAAATAGAAATAGGGTTAAAATTTTTACACACAATTCAAAGACAAAGATATCCGTGAATCTGCCTAGTAAAAAATTTACATCTGTTGAACTCAAAGAAGTCTATTTTATAGCAGGTACGCCTTAAGTTAAATATTTTTCAATCAGTATTCCATAAATCAAATATTACAGGGAGCACCTCCTATTTTAAATTTGAATTTACAAGTACTACTCTGACGCTAATTTTTATTTACTATTTTTTTAACTCTACTAGACTTAACACATATAATTAAGATTATATTTAGGGGACGTTTGGTTCAATGTTATCTCAATGTTATGTTATGTTATCTTTAGAAATTAATTGTTTGGTTTAATGACATCTTTAAATAACATTACAATTAATTACAAAAATGCCATTACATGATGACATCTAGATGTCATTCCAAATTGGGCGACATCTCAAGATAACACCATCAATTTGTCATTATAATGCCAATAACTTCCAACTAAGCAAAAATAATTTGGATAGCATTGATATTTTCTAATATCATAACATTGAACCAAATAAATGTCTATTGATGAATAACAATGACATTTAGATAACATGACATCTAAATAATATTGACAGATAACACTGAACAAAACGCCCCCTTAGTATGTTTCAAGAAGAATATTCATAATAATGAGTTATAAAAAAAATAAAAATCATAAAAATGAACAAAAATTTGAAATAAAAGAATTTAGAAACGAAAATTAGCATGAAGTACAGCCTGTAAATTTACATTCAAAATAGGCATGTTACTTATAAATATTCAACTTAGTAGGTCGTACCTGCAAATGTCTTCTTTAAAGACGAGAAATATAAATTTATTAACTTTATTATAATTGCATATGATATAACGTCTTCATCTGTAATTTATTTAAAATTTATCATAGTAAGTTTTTATTTATTTAACATTTATAATTATCATATTAAATAACTATATAATTAATATTTTATATATAAAAAAAATTATATCTGTCATCCTCAATAAAATATTTTTACAAGCAATATTCTCTAAATTAAATATTTACAAAAAAAAACTCCCGAAATTTAATATTTATAGACGACATTCCCGAACATAAGTTACAGATGATGTTGCTTGCAAATTTACGTTCAAATTAGGGTATAATGGGGTAGTGCCAGTAAATTCACATTCAAAGTAGATGGTAATTTTGTAAATATTAAATTTAGGGAGATAAATTTTTTTTAGGATAATAAATGTAAACTTTCAAAAAAAAAAAAAAAAGTTTGACTTGGGCTATCATTTATTTTTAATAATACAACTTAAATTACAAATATTTGATTGATCATTGAATTTTAATAATATAAATTTAAGAAATTTAAATATAGGATACAAAATTATATTGAAATTATACATTATTCAAATTATTTGAAAGTTACATATTTTACACTTAATTTCAAAATTACATTCCATTTTAGTTCCATTGAATAATTTTTAATTACAATATATGTAGTATACCTAATGTAAGTTTTTAAATATATCCTATAATAAATTTAAAAATATGTGATTTTAGGGGAATTTAAGTGAAATGTGCAATATTACAAAAATTATATATGCTATAAGTAATTTTTAAATTACTTTAATAAAAAATATAATTTTGATAAAATTTTATGTACTACATCTCAATCCATATAAATTTAGTAATCATAAAAAAATTTTGTTTTAAACAAATCAAATAAAATTAATGGGATTTTATTTGAATGGATCTTTTTTTTTATTTGTAATTTTGTTTAGTTTGATTGATTTTTTTTTGAATCATTTAAATTGTAAAAAAGTAATACAGTTTTCTAGATATAAATTAAAAAAAAATTGGCTTAACATATTAAAAATATTAATTTCAAGCTAAATTTGATTAGTTATAAATCTAAGCAATTAAATTCAAAAACAAATTGATCATCCTACTCTTATTACAAAATAATTTAATATTATGTTCAATATATTATTTTTTTATTTTCATATATTATGTTAAATATATTATTAAAAATTGCCATGAATACATATTTCAATTATGTTTCATAGTGAATTATGGGACAATTACCAAATATACTATACAAAACATAAATATTATTTTTATCTCTTTTTCACTAAATTTGATCTATAATATATTTAAAAGATGGTGTAATATTTAAAATTTAGATGTATTTATATAAACTCTCATGAACTATAAATTATAAATTGCACCTTGAACCTCATGGTTGGACCACCATTTCACATAAGTCCATAATTTTTAAATAACTTCATATATGTTGTTGTGCTAACTTTTACATCAATTAAAATAGACTTAAATATAAAAATAAATGTATTTCTCTATTTTGTGCTTTAATATTTTGACTATTTTAACTAATTTTTAACTATGAAACCCCGATCGCCTACCCTACTTCACTCTTGATCGGGGAAAATGGGACGAAAGCAACTGGAATTTCATGCTCGTGTGTCGAAGATGAGGAAGTAGCCATTTTAGGTAGGTGATGGGGCGAATGCGGGTTGAGATATTTGAGATGCAGTATAAATTTAGATTTAAATTAAAAGAGAGAGAGGAAGACGTGTTTCGCAACTAATGTTGATTAAGCTAAAACAATGAAAACTATTGAATGAATTAGATTAAACTAAAATTCAAAACTCATAAATTACAAAAAAAACATTATAGGAAAAGACCCACATGTGCCAATTTAAAATAAGGTCCACTTAAAATATGACTAAAACTTCAGAGCCTAAATATAATTATCCAATAATATTATTAAGATTTTTCCGTTAATAAAAGCTCTAGAATAAGGATAAAATCTTAATAGTTGTAATTTCTACTTTTCAAATATCCAACCAAGCCACCAAATAGGGCATTAAAATTGGATCAACGCTCGAAGTTCGCTCAAAATTTGGTCGAGTTAGTTCGACTCAATTTTATTTTAAGTCAAAGTTAACTCGTTCAACTAGAATACATATCATATATTTTAATTAAGAAAAATTATATATTCTAATGTTAAATATGAATATTATATATATTACAATGCAGTCTTAAAAAAATAAAAATTCTATATTATTTTTAGATAAAATTATACTGTACTTTAAATTTTGATTAGCTATACAACTGTAATTTAAATCATGTATTCTAAATTATTTTAATGCTGAAAACTAAATATTAGACTCTAAAATTTTAATTTTTGTAAATTAATTATATATAAAATTTATTTTAAACTAAATCTAGTGAGATAATATTTTTTATTATGGACTTATGAATTATATAAAATAAGATAAAATTTATAAATATATATTAATAGCTTAATTTATATATTTTTAAACATATATAAAATATATAATTTTAAAGATTTTAATGCAACAGAAGTAATATTTTAATTTTATAATAAAATAATAATTTTTATAATTAAAATTTCTTTTATGTAATTTTTTTAAAAGGAGACTACGGATAAGGAACTCTTGATGAGGATTGAGGAGCGTTTACGTAGATTTATACGGATGCTCAACAGTCTCTCTACTCTCTCTCTCTCTCTCTCTCTCTCTCTCTCTCATTTCAGCTCTCTCTCTCTCTCTCTGCTGTGTGGGAATTGGAGAGAATAAGAGGCCGGTGAGACAGGAATCGTTCTTTTCGAGCGATGAGCGTGCGAGCGAGGAAGACGAGGTGGAGGTCTGCGAGAAGCTTTTCTTTGCCATCCCCCTTCTCTGCCTCTTTCCCCTTCATCTCCTTCAACTGAAAGAACACACCGCACTTCTTTCCCCTTTTCTCTCTCTCTCTCTCTCTCTGAGAGGGAGCGCATCTAATGGCCGTCGAAGCTCAACACCCTGCGAACGTTCTGCTGCCGATCAATCGGTACAGTTTCCGAAATGGGTTCTTGGAATTAATGGACACTGATCTTCTTCCTCCTCCTTTAGCGATTTCTGATTCTGGTTTTCTTGCCAGCAGAGCGGAGTGCCAGAGAAACGACAAGCGAATGGATCGATCCCACTTCTTCTTCTCCTCCAATGGAGGTGTCGTCCTCTCTCTCTCCTCCTCTGGTTCTGTGTTTCTTTCCCCCCATTTCTTTACTCGTCGTTGTTTTCACTGATTGGGGAAGAATTAATGGCGCAGGAAACGCGAACCCAACGAAGAGAAGACGAGATGCAGTGTCGGCTCCGGTGCCGGCGCAGTCGCAGGGGAGCGTGATGCCGGCGCAGGTGCAGGAGAACGTGATGGCGGCGCAGGTGCAGGGGAGCGTGATGGCGGCGCAGGTGCAGGGGAGCGTGACGGCGGCTCCGGCGAGGATGGGTCTCCCGGTGCCCTCGACGATCGCCACTGGCCTTGCCCTTGCCTTCGATGGGCAGAACCGGAGGAGCTCCTTCTCCGAAGAGCTCTCTGCCCTAATCAGTCAACAGCAGGTAGAAATCGGGCAGTTCCTCCTAGCTCAGGTAGCTGCAGATTTATCTCATCTTTCTCATCCTCTTATTTCCTCTTCTGACATACTGGTGATTTGGGTTCTTCTTCTTGTTCGTCAGGAAGAGCAGCTCCGACGAGCTCTGGCGGAGAGTCAACAGCGATTGCTCAACGCCGTTGCGGAATCGATCGACCGGAGGCTCACGGAGAAGGAAGCAGAGGTCGATTACGAGAAGCGCCGGAGCACCGAGCTCGAGGAGCGACTCGCCCTCCTCCGATCCCAATCCATGGCGTGGCAAACCAGGGCAATAGCCGGGCAGGCCGCCGTCTCTTCCCTCCACGCCCAAATCCGCCAGGTGGTCTTGAGGCCTCCCGTCGATGAACTCACTGGCGAGTCGCCGTCGCCGTTGCCGGATGCCGAGTCGGCTAACATGGAATCAGGGCCGACAGGGCCGGCGGGGCCGGCGGTGCGCTCGGCGCCGGCGAGACCCTGCCTGCGATGCCGCCAGCGACCTGCTTCGATCCTCGTCCTTCCCTGTCGCCACCTCTGCCTCTGCTCCGATTGCGCCTCCCCCGGCGCCGGCGAGGGCTGCCCAGCGTGCGGCTGCTTGCGCGCAGGAAGCGTTGAAGTTTTCTTCTCATAAAACCAATTTATGAAATTTTAAAACAAAAAAGGAAACTAATTAGAAAAAAAAAATAGAAATAAATTTTTCTCTATTTTTTAAGAATAAAAAAATTAATTGAATTTTTTTATTTTATTTTGAATTGAATAATAAAATTTGAATATCTATAAATGTAGAAATTCTTTTATTGGTTGAAATTTTCTGTGGTAGGTTCATCTCTTTTTCATGCATTATTAATTTTTGGAATTAATAATTTATTACTAATTAAAATTAAATTAAGAATCGAAATATGTGTAATTTATTTCAAATATTATCAGATCATAATTTTTACTTCATAAAATTTTCAAACAAATTGAATATGTTGTGAAATTTAATTTGAAGCCCTTATGTCTAAAATCATTACATCAAAGTCTTATTTATCTATTAATCAAATAATTATTGAACATGTGTATGTTCTTGTACATAATAATCATATAAATAAATATATACATGCACTTATATCTAATCGATTATATGTTAATTGAATGATTTATAGAGATGTCTATCGGACCAATTAAAATACGTTCTACTTATTCCGATAACTAATTAGGGAAACTAGGGGAATTTTTTATATTTATACTAAAAAAGGATTCGTTTTTGTGTCCCTTTAATTTTATTCTCAACGAGTTACCTTCTAGACTGGTGATAGCTTCATCCTAAGATTAACACATCAATATCGCACATTGTGCAAATCGACTTTTTAGATCAAATGAGTTTAAGTTGAATTTATTGAGCGAGTCATTTTTTTCAGATAATTCTCAATTTTTTGGTGTGTTTAAGATTCAAGTCAGCTTGAACTCATAATTCGAGCTTAAGTCAACCTGTAAATCAACGAGCCAAGTTAGAGTGATATTTAACTCGTCTCAAAGTCAGGTCATTTATTATCACAAGCCATTACAAATTTGTGCTAAACTCAACTCGAGTATAATTTGAGTGATTTTTGACTGAGCATGTCGGTTTGTGAGTACAAATGACTCGAATTCAAATCCCATCGAAGACGGCTTAGATATTTATACAAAATAATTTTTAATTCTTTGAAGGGCTCGAATTAACTTGATGAGGAACATGAAAGCTGAAAATCGACTACTTTTCAGACAAAGTTAGCACAAACTCCACCATGCACGATCTAATTGATCTGAAAATTAACACGCTAAAATTAAAGCTAAACTCGAGTCAAGTATAATTTGAGTGAGATATAAACCGAGTTAGGGTGAGTCATCCCGGCAGACCACGGCACGGCTCATTAATTTTTATTATAAAAATGTTTTTAGAAAAAATGTGTTTCTTCTTTAATTTTCATTTATCTGTTTATAATAAATAAATAGAGTAATTTCATTGAGGCCCCGAGTTAAACCACTAAAAAATGAAAGTATTTTTCGACGATTTTGATATCAACAATTTCATTTTATATAAATTATTTAAATATTTTAAATTCAAATTTGAATTTATTAATAATAATTATTGAATATTATTTTTTAGAGAAATACAAGTTTTAGCAATTTCGATCAATTTTCTAATTACAAATCAATGAGTTAAAATTTATTGAAACAAAAATGCTAATTAATTATCAGTATTTTAGTATAAAAAAACTAATTATCAGTATAATAAATTATGTCACTTTAGTTATACAATTTCATCATTCCATTCAAGAACCATCAAACGGTAGAAATTTCAAATGGGTAAATTACACCCAGGTTCCTTAGTTTAAAGCTTAATAACTTACAGGTCCCTTAGTTTTAATAAATATCAAATGGGTCCTTTTTATTTTTTATTATTACTTTTTATAAAATTACCATTATACTCCTTCCCTTCTCTCTCCTCCCGATCCTGCGCACGCGGCCACGTAGAGAGTGCAGGGGATCGGGAGTAGAGAGAGGGGAGGGGTATAATGGTAATTTTAAAATATTTTAATAATAAAGAAATAAAAATGACCCATTTTATACTTTATTAAAACTCAAGTATCTCGATGTTATAATTTTAAAAATATAGACTTGTGCGTTATTAAGCATTAAACTCAAAGACCTGGAAGTAATTTACCCATTTCAAATTTATATGTAAACATTTTGTTTCACTACCTCTATTTTTTTTTTTTATCACTACCCCTATCATGTACTAACCTTATTTAAGCATGACCAAAATTGCAATAATAAAATTAAAGAGAAACAAATTTATAATAATTGATATTTATTTTAATAATACGAAGGTTAAGATGTCTACTATATATGTTTTATGTTAGTAATACTGATCCGAAGCTCGGACAAATTTTTCAGTATCTGGGGAAACTCAGTGCTTCGATAAAAATCTTTCAACTCAAGCTAAAACTAGCCGAAATTCCAAAGGTTCAACTAAATTTCTCAAACTATTTGTTGAAATTGTCGAAGCTATTAAAATTATCGAATTTGATACTTCGACCGAAAAAAAGTTTTAAAACCTTAGGAAGAGAAGTGAAGCAATATGAAATAAAAAAAAATGGCCACAAATAACTATAATGGGCTTTTGCTAACTAATATGGGCCTATCAGAAATTCAATTGGCCCATTTTGAATTGTGTGAATGCACATTCAAATAATCATTAAAAAAAAACGAACAAAAAATCTCGAAATAAAACACGTCAAGAGAAGACCGTTCTTTCCCGTATTGAAAATACGCAAATGAAAGCACGACAATAATCTCAATTGTAGCTGATAATGATAAGATTGAATACTGAAATACGATTATCCGTGCTAAAAAAATACGATTATCCGTGCTATACGAACTACATCATTTCTCAAAATGAGCACATTAAAATCGTGGGGAGCGCTAAAATTCTCATTTTCCTTCTCTTCACCATTTTATTTATTTTTTTTCTAGAGAATTCTCAGTTTAGGCATAAAATAATTTCTTAATCATATATGGATCTTGTAAACATTTCAACTATTCAAAAATGAAATTTTCTTTAAATTAGATTAATTAAAAATCAGATTAAAAATAAAGAATGTAAAACAAACAAAAACTATTGATCGTAAAATTTACGTGCTAATTTAACTGGTATACGTGCCAATTCGTGCCACTATTCACATGACAAATGAAGAAATTTAGTCGATACTTAAGCGAGGACTGATCGCTAAAGTTCAGCCTCGATCAGTAGCCTGTCCTTTGTCTCTAATTTAGACTCGTTTGAGGGCTTAAGCTTGTTATTAGAAGCTTGATTTTGGCCGAAAAATTTACTAGACACGATCTATTTTAATATTAAATAATTTCACATCTTACATAAAGCTTTATATTAAAATTTTATTTTATTTTTATTTAATATTTTTTTAAATAAAATTAATTTTATATTATATTTTATATATATTTTGATGTTAAAATAATTTTATTTTATATATCTTCATATTACATTGAAATAATTGTAACACATTTTTTTTATCAAAAAAGAAATGTTTACATATTTGAAGCACATAAAAAATTAGGGGTGGCAATTTGTACCCGTACCGGATAAACCCGCCCTGACCCGCCCCTAATGGGATGGGTATGGGTACTCAAATTTTACCCGGACCCCGCCCCGCCCCGTTATGAAATGGGGCGGGTTCGGGTATGAATCATATAGACCCGCCCCGCCCCGTACCCGATTTAATAAATTTAAAAATTTTAAAAATTTTAAATTTTAATACCTAAATAAAAATAGTACTTTGAAAAGAGAATGTATGTACTCTTTACTGTAAAGTTTTTCTTACTTGTGATAGTTGACATTTTTAGTTGGCTCTTAAATCAATTGATACATGTTGCCTACAAGGGTCTTATAACTACCTCATATTTGATTTTCTCTTTAATTATCACATGCTTGTTTTATATAGAAATTCATGTTAATAAAGTTGACAATTTGAAGAATTTATATGAAAGTTATTTATTATTCCTGATCTTGTTAAATATATTTACATACAAGGAATGGTTTCTATAGAAAATGTCACTAACACCATGTGGTTACGATTTTTGTTGTTTCAAATAGAATAAAATAATTCGATTTTCATTAACTGAGTGAGGAAACGGGGTGGGGCGGGGAGGATACGGGTTTATGAAAATTAGAAGCGGAGCGGGGCGGGGTGGGGCGAAAACGGGTATGGGGCGGGTATTGGTAATGAATGATATATAACGGGGCGGGTATGGGTATTTATAAACCCGACCCAAACCCGCCCTGTTGCCATTCCTATAAAAAATTCTTGCTCCTCCCTTTAACATGCCACTTCAAACTTATTTTCTTGAGTAAATTGCATTCAGGTGCCTCACATTGAGAACCATTGCATACAGGTTTTAATTTTTTAAAGTAGATATAGGTTTAGTCTTCCATTTTACAGTTTGGCATTCCTTAAAGATCCCACCATCAAAGTAGCCGTTAAATTTGATGAATTTTAAAATTTTGCCATCATCACATTTCCTTCTTTTCTTTCTAATGGAATCAACACCCGTTTTCGCCCCGCCCTGCCCTGTTCCTAATTTTCATTAACCCGTACTCGCCCTGTCTCATTTTTTATCTGTGGGCTGGGTTCGGGTGGGTTGGGTTACCCGACCCGACCCACTTCTATTTTGTAATTTAACTATGAGTTTATCTATGTACGATAATAAAGATTATCTAATATCAAAATATAATATCATATACATAAGTTGAAATACTATAAAATTTTACATACTAATTTCTTGAATAACTAAATTAAAATAAAATTTTAATTATATAATAAATTTAAAATTTATATACAAATCTAACTATTTTTTTAATTCTGAACATCTACAAGTAATTTTTCTCATTCTTAAAAAGGACAAATATTTTTTAAAATAATTATAAAATTAAAAAAATAACTATTACAACTTTAAACATAAATACTTAAAAAAAGTTGATTAAGATTACTATAAAAAATAAAATAGATTAATTTTTATAAAATGCATTATTTGGGTATCAAATTTTTAAAATTTTTGAGTTGCATTGAGTCAAGTACGGGGCCAGGCGGGGCGGGTATGATTGACTCATACCCAAACCCGTCTCATTTCATAACAGGGCGAGGCGGGTCGCAGGTCGCGAGGAAATTTGAGTACCCAAATGCGTCCCATTAGGAGCAGGTCGAGGCGATTTAATTGAGTATAGGTATAAATTGCCACCCCTAGAGTCTATTTTAATTCAAACTTAAACCTTTCGAGTTTGAATCAAGATTGCTTTTATTCGTTTAAAATTTCTTCAAGTTTTAGTCGATAAGCAAGATGAATTGACCTTTAAATTTTATTTTAAGCTTTATATATTCTTGTAACATATATTACATATAACAAATACTTTAATTTTATTTATGTATGAAATATGTTTTTAATATTTTAATCTCTTCGATATTACATACATTTCAAAAATATAAATATATATATATATAATATCTCAAACATAAATTAGAAAAGCATACATGTATCTCAAAATATAAATATTAAATTAATTACGAGTTAAATTAATTTTACTTCGAGTGAATTGAGTTTAAACCAATTAAAATGAGAACACGTTTCAGTAATATAAAATAGAGATTTTTACCCGAATGACACAAAAAACTTCAATATTTACTTATTAGACACCCTAAAGTTAAATATTACATGACACACACTTATTTATTTTAATTTTACAACCAACACACTCTAGTTAAAAAATTCTTACATTTTATTTAAGTAAATCATACTTAAGTTATGTTTTAACTTAAATAAGGTTCATAGGAATAAAATCTAACTCTCGGTGCACCTTAACTTAAATCTTACATGTTAAAAACTATTTAAATCTATTATTTATGTAGAATATTTTAAATCTAATCGTTAGATGCTCATCTTAACGATTAGATTTAATTTAAGATACAAAAGGGGTTAGATTTTATTCCTATGAACCTTATTTAAGTTAAAATATAACTTAAGTATGATTTACTTAAATAAAATGTAAGGATTTTTTAACTTAGGGTGTGTTGGTTGTAAAATTAAAATAAATAAGTGTGTGTCATATAATATTTAACTTTAAGGTGTCTAATAAGTAAATATTGAAGTTTTTTGTGTCATACGGGTAAAAACCCCTATAAAATAACTATTTCTCCTTCAATTGAGAAAAATTTAATTATGATATCAAATTAGCAAAAATAGGAGTCTGATTGGAAGAATTTCAAAAAATATAATAAATCCAAATGTTTGTACAAATAAAAGGACCCACCTGTAATTTACCTTAAATTCATTTGTCATTTTAAATACACCTCACGTCAGTAATTAATATTGACTTGACATAAATAAAATTTTATTATATATTTATATTACATTAAGATATTATGAAAAAATATGTTTTATATGATATCAAATTTTGAAATTTGAATAAGTAGGCCTAGGGTTAGTTATAGTTCAATTTCATGAAAATTATGGTGAAATCTTAAATATTTAAGGATAATTTGCCTACATGAGCCCAAATATTATCTAATTTACATGTTAGTCCAATTAGGCTTAAAGATAATGGTAGCCAACATTATTGTTTACATTGTGCCTCCTTCTTCCAAGAATTAGACAACTATAATAGTCGAAGAGTTCGCTTGATTCTGATCGTCGATAATTTAAACTTTAGGTTTTGTCGAATACCTCTTTGAGGACATTATCAAAGATTCTATGTCAACATCATCGAGTTTATCTTTAGTCTCGTTTAATTCAAGACTTAAAAAAGGATATATCATTTATTTATTCAATTTATGACAAAAGGATAAATTGGTCACAAATATGTATTAGCAGATGATTTTTACCGTCGCTAAATTTCAGACGATTGATTTAGTTTGATCGCTAATTAAGTGATCAATTAGTGACCAATAAAACTCAACCACTATTATAACAACATTACTGAATAGCTACTATTCTTGTAGTAATATATATATCAATTTTATCACAAATTTTAATATTAAATATAATCTATAATTTACACTCAAGCAATTTTAATATTAAAATTAAATTTATTTCACATCAAAATTCTAAATTAATATATTTTTCTTGTTTTATTTAACAATAATCGCCAGCTTTGAGTATATTTTTAGAATAATTTGGGATCTTTTAGAGCTTTAGCCAATGCTGGCTCACTCGACATAACCTCCAATCGACTTGAAAAATTATTTTGCACGTATACATATTTTATATTTTTTACATTGTATATATATAGATATTTTTTTAAAAAAAGCAAATATCCTCGAAATGGATTTTGGGCCACTCGAGCTCAAAAAATTTCAACTCGAGCTAATTTAAAATTATTTCAAATTTGTGTTGAGCTGAACTCGAAAATTTTGAGTTCGAACTAGCACCAGCTCGCTTGAACTCAACTCGTTTACATCTCCAAGATAACTTAAATTAATGTGCCAAGCTTGTATAAACCAAAGAACTCTTAATATAATAATGAGTGAAATTAAGGACCAAAACATAAATATACAAGTTACATAATTTCATTCATCATGAATTAATTTTTAATAATTTGCTAAAGCTTTCAATATTGAAGAAGCCATCAACTAAAATGAGTAAAAAAATGTGAATTAGTCAAATTATTGTTACTTGTCATTATAACATTATAATTTGATCTTGAAAACACAATTCATTTATTAAGTTTTTTTAATTTTTATTTTGAGGTCCTTCATATTTTTTTTCTTGTTTATTTGGGTCAAGCACGCCGGTGCGGGTCAACTTGGGTCGATAGTTGGGTTGATCTGGTTGATTTGGGTTAATTTGGATTCGACCAACTTTGAACCATTTTGGCTTAACGGGTAATAATAAGTTATTTGATCAATTCGATGAACAAATCACAACTCAAAATTTTTAGTTCAATGAGGGTTTTTTTTCATCATCAATTCATTTTAATTTACATATAATATTATAAAGTATATGAAATATGTGAAATATGTGAAATGTATAAAATTTAAATGAATATGGTATGATAGTGATAATATTTATGAATTGATGATGAAATGTGTAATTTCGTGTAAATTTCATGTCCTGTATGTAAAAACCCCTATAAATTATTCAAATTTCATATTTTTTATATACAATGGCTTCTGAAAAAAATGAAATAGAGATAAAACTATTGTTCTTTTATAATTGCAAGATTGAAATGGAGATTTTGAAAAATTAGGACCAATTTATAATATTTTTTTAATATCAGGGGCCCAGATATAATTTATCTTTTTTTTTATATAATGAAATTAGACTAAATTTTTTAGTGAGTTCTTTCACAAGTAATGCCTAGAGGAAATTGCCATTTTGGAGTCCTCCTTGAAGTAAATAAATTCTTCCCCCAAGTCTTTGGTCATAGGTCTTTTTTATTAATAATTATTTATTTATTTTTTAAAAGCAACTTATTGAAATAAATATTAAACACGTTTGTACTATTTCATTATATAAGCAATTCATCATTTTCAACAATTTTTATTTATTTATTTATTTATGCACATCACTAAATAAATCTTTTCAAGATTTTTTTTTTTTGAGTGAATTACATTTAGCTCATAAGGTAGAACTTCATATTTCACACATACATAAAATTAAGGGATAATTTACCTACATGTCAACGACAATTTAATTTTATTTATACCTTACCTCCATCTTCTTAATTTATTAGCGCTATAACATACTCAAAACATTATAAAATCTTACATATACAGCATTTGAGTTAAAACTTAATTAAAATCTTTTTAAAAAAAAAAATATTCTGTTAGAAATCATTAAAATATTCTGTTAGTAATATTGAAGCTCCAGTTAGAAGAAATTGAGTTTACTGGATTTTGCACATGTACAAAGAGGAAGAGGGAGGCCAAAGAAGACACTGGGCAAGAAACTATAAGGAGTGATCTTAGTTTATTCTTAAAGTTAGATAAGAATTTTGGGTAACTGATAGAGCGCGAATGGAAACAAAGGATTCATGTAGCCGACCCCACCTAGTGGGATTAAAGCTTGGTTGTTGTTGTTGTTGTAGTAAATCATTAAAATTAAATATTTTTAACTCTTTAATGGTATAGCTATATTTTTCTGCCTTCCTCAAATACTACACTAAAGCGCTGATTTTGTCCTAAAATCAATTCACGTCGCGGATTCTCCTTCCTCTTTGCGCTACGCTACCTAAATATTAAGTCTTAGGATTTTTCACTTCAAAATATATTTAACAATATCTTTAAAATAATAACGATGGAACGGCTCAATTTTTTGTAATCTAACTATAGTTAAGTTATTGAAAAAATTATAAATTAATCTTCATTATAATAAAATAAGTTAAAGATGTGTGTATATTTAAGATTTTATATAATATTTTTGAGTTGTTGCAATAGCGTAATTAAACTAAGAATGGATGGGTAGGCATAAATAAAACTAAATTTGTGATGACTATGAAGTGAATTTATCCCTTTTAAAAATCATCTCCTAGCTTTACCTAATTTAAAAATTAATTTAGTTAATTTTAGAATAATATATTATATTATTTATAAAAATTTAATATAAAATAATATATATTTCATTATTACAATAATTTGAATTTTAAAATTAAAAATTAAGTTTATTTTATCAAATTGCGTTTTTGAGCATTAT
>KZ451950.1:2902425-2913504 GCA_002786265.1 Apostasia shenzhenica
AGTTAACTTCTAATTAGTTCTACGATGCTCACTAACTTAACTTTTTTTACTATTGTATTCTTGAAATTTAAATATATTTTATTAATACTTTTTTTATTAATTATTCAAAAATATTCAAAATACTCTTATCTCTCTTAAGAAAAGCAGCATTGGGGGCTTTCGGCAGTTTTCATTGTCATTGTGTGCTCGTTCTCTCGCCTGTTGCACGTCATTGGGGGAAAAGATTTTGACCTCCGAGCTCCAAAAGAAAGGACAAGGGTGTGAGAAATATAAAAATAAAAATATTTTAGTAATTATCTAAATTTAATATAAAAAATTCATGTTTTAATGTGAACCTCACAAAAACCTTAAAAAACCTAAGTGAAATATTTTATTCTATTTGAGAGTTTACTTTGATAAATTTTGATAGAACTTAATGCTGCTTATTTGTAAAATTTAATTTTAATAATATTAAAATTAAACTTAAATAAAAATAATTTTTATTAAAAAGTATGAATAATATGAATTAAAATTAGTCATTATATTGAGGCGTGTAAAAATAAATTAATTATTATTTAATTATATAAGTAAAATATGAAATAAACTTAATTTTTAATTTTAAATTCAAGTATGTGATATGAAATATAATTATTTTTTAATATTAAATTTTATGAATAATATAATATATTATTCTAAAATTAACTAAATTAATTTTAAATTGGGTGAAGCTAGAGATGATTTTTAAAATCTTACCTTTAAGACGACGCGAGAGTTAAAAAAAGTTATCCTTGTGCAGTAACACGAGAGAAATCTTATTAGAAGATTTGAGAGTTTACTTTGATAAATTTTGATAGAAGTTAATTTTTTTTTTTGTAAAATTTAATTTTAATAATATTAAAGTTAAACTTAAATAAATTTTTTTTTTTTAAAAAATTGTGAATAATGTGAATTAAAATTACTCATTATATTAAGGCGTGTAAAAATAAGTTAATTATTATTTAAGTATGTAAGTAAAATATGAAATAAAATTAATTTTAAATTTTAAATTCAAGTATATGATATGAAATATAATTATTTTTTAATATTAAATTTTATGAATAATATAATATATTATTCTAAAATTAACTAAATTAATTTTAAATTAGGTAAAGCTAGGGATGATTTTTAAAATCTTACCTTGCGACGCAAGAGTTAAAAAAAATTTAGCCTTGCGTAGTAGCACGAGAGAAATCTCATTAGAGGATTTGGGAACTCTGTAGAGAGACTCCCGCGACACACGGAGAAGAAGACCATAAAAATTCGAAAGTTCGAACAAATAAGTCCGCAGTATGCAATTGATAACCACTGTTTATCAATTGCGTTTGAGCGTTTATGTCAATTTTTTGTTCGTAGTTAGCCAACGGGCTGTATAGTAACGTGGTTATTTTAAACGTGTTTTAAAAGTTTGAAATTTATTTCGAGATATGTGTATGATAAAGAATTACTTAAATTACGTTAAATTATGTAATATATAAAATAATTAATTAAATAAAAATAATAATTATATTAAAAATAATATAAATTTTGAAATAAAATAAATTGTGTATCCTTTCTTTAACTTGAATTAAAATTACTTTTATAGTTAAATATCATTCTGTAAGTTCTCAAGTTAACTTCTAATTAATTCTAATAATTTTTTTATTAATTATTAAAAAATATTCAAAATACTCTTATCTCTCTTAAGAAAAGCAGCATGAGGGACTTTCGACAGTTTTCATTGTCATTGTGTGCTCGTTCTCTCGCGATTGTTGCATGTCATCGGGGGAAAAGATTTTGACCTCCGAGCTCCAAAAGAAAGGACAAGGGTGTGAGAAATATAAAAATAAAAATATTTTAGTAATTATCTAAACTTTAATATAAAAAAATTCAATGTTTAATGTGAAACCTCACAAAAACCTTTAAAAACCTATGTTGAAATATTTTACTCTATTTGAGAGTTTACTATTGATAAATTTTGATTAGAACTTAATGCCTCTTATTTGAAAATTTTAATTTTAATAATATTATAAAAAAAATTAATTATTATTTAAGTATATAACGTAAAATATAAAATAAACTTAATTTTTTAATTTTAAATTCCAAAATATGTAATATGAAATATAATATTTTTTATATTAAATTTAATAATATAATATATTATTCTAAACATATACTAAATTACATTTTAAATTAGGTAAAGCTAGAGATGATTTTTAAAAAGGGATAATTACTTATATGTCACACAATTTAATTATTCTTATGCCTTACCCATCCATTCTTAGTTAATTACCGCTATGCACACTCAAAATATTATAAAAATCTTATATACACACATTTTAACTTATATTTTCATTATAATGAGTAATTTATAATTTTTCAATTAACTTAACTATAGTTAGATTACAAAAAATCTGAGCCCGTTCATCGTATTATTTTAAAGATATTTAAAAATATTTTGAGTGAAAATCCTAAGACTTTAATATTTACGGTAGCGGCAAAGGCAAGGAGAATCCGCGACAGCTTGGAATTGCATTTTTAGGACAAATCAGCGCTTAGTGTAGCCTTTGAGGAAGAGAGAAAATATATTATACCATTAAGAGTAAAAATATAATTTAATGATTTACTACAACAACAACAACAACCAAGTTTAATCCCACTAGGTGGTCCGGCTACATGAATCCTTTGTTTCCATTCGCGCTCTATCAGTTACCCAAATTCTTATCTAACTTTAAGTAACTAAGATCACTCCTTATAGTTTCTTGCCATGCTCTTATTTGGTCTCCCTCTTCCTCTTCTGTACATGTGCAAAATCCAGTAACTCAATTTTCTTTAACTGGAGCTATCAATGATTTACTAACAGAATATTTTTAATGATTTACAGAATATTTTTTTTAAAAAGATTTTAATTAAGTTTTAACTCAAATGTGTATATTGTAAAGTTTTATAATGTTTTGAGTATGTTATAGCGTAATTAATTAAGAATGGATGGGTAAGGTATAAATAAAATTAAATTGTGTGACATGTAGGTAATTATCCCTTAATTTTATGTATGTGTGAAATATGAAGTTCTACCTTATGAGCTAAATGTAATTCACTCAAAAAAAAAAAATCTTGAAAAGATTTATTTAGTGATGTGCATAAATAAATAAATAAATAAAAATTGTTGAAAATGATGTGAATTGCTTATATAATGAAATAGTACAAACGTCGTTTAATATTCTATTTCAATAAGTTTGCTTTTAAAAAATAAATAAATAATTATTAATAAAAAAGACCTATGACCAAAGACTTGGGGGAAGAATTTATTTACTTCAAGGAGGACTCCAAAATGGCAATTTCCTCTGGCATATTGTGAAAGAACTCACTAAAAATTTAGTCTAATTTCATTATTAAAAAAAAGATAAATTATATCTGGGCCCCTGATATTAAAAAAATATTATAAATTGGTCCTAATTTTTCAAAATCTCCATTTCAATCTTGCAATTATAAAAGAACAATAGTTTTATCTCTATTTCATTTTTTTCAGAAGCCATTGTATATAAAAAATATGAAATTTGAATAATTTATAGGGTTTTTACATACAGACATGAAAATTTACACGAAATTACACATTTCACATCAATTCATAAATATTATCACTATCATTACCATATTCATTTAAATTTTATACATTTCACATATTTCACATATTTCATATACTTTATAATATTATATGTAAATTAATGCATAAATTTATTAATATTTAAATTCTAATATAATTTTTATTTTTACTGTAAACATCCAATTTTCTTACTTCAATTAAAAATTATAGTCATGTGAATTTAAATTCGGCACCCTAATTGAAATTTTAAATAGGATAAATAAATTAAAATACATAAATTCATAAATATTTAAATTATTATTTATATAAATTAATTTATTTATAGTATTTAATTAATATATTAACAATATAGTTAAGATCAAGGCCAATTTAGAAATGTTAAGTTCACCATCAAAGAATATGATGTGAAATATGTGAAATGCGTAAAATTTAAAGGAATATGGTGTGATAGTGGTAATATTTATGAATTGATGATAAAATATATAATTTCATTTAAATTTTATGTCCTGTATGTAAAAATCCCTAAATTATATATGTTAAAGGATAATTATATTTCTTTATGCTTTTACTTTTTTAAAAAATTCAATGAAAATAGAAAATTTAATTTTTCTCTTTTTTTTTTACTCTAAAAATTTTAAACTAAAATTATAAATATTAATATTTTTAAAAATCAAAATGCTCACTATTGGGAGTAACTTTATAACCTATTGGTAAAAAATAAATAATTTCATGTTAATTAATACAAAATGAAATTTTATAAATTTAGCATTAATTTGCAATACTCTTTAGGAGTGTGTATAGATTGGGTTGCGTAGATTCTATAATTTTTATGGACCCGACTTGAGCCAAATCGGTTCTACTATATATGAAACTGGAATCGACCCATGCACTCATAGACCCGACTTAGACCCAAACCATTGGATCTGGGTTCGGTTCGGTTTGCAATTCTTAACTATTTTTTTTACGGAGCTAATTTAATGCAAGGTCGGAGCTAATTTTTTTTCTTTTTTTGATTGTAATGTATTAGAGCTAAATTTAATAATTAAAATACCAAAAAACTTTCATACTATAATAAAAGAATAAATGAAATTAAAAATAATTATAACAGCAAGATAGCATTTAAAAATATGTGAATGTATAAATGACTCAATGAAATTTTATGTAATATATAAAAGAGTTTTTATAAAGTTTATTAAATTATAAACGTCAGTATGCCAAATTCAGTTCAATTCGCTAAATTTAACAAGGTTGAATAAAAATATTTTTTATTAAATATTATAAATGAAGTGAAATAAAGTAAATTATTTTGTTGAAGTTTTTAATTATATATATGATGTAAAATATAATGAATTTTTAATATTAAATTTTATATATAATGTGATATGTATGATTAAAATTAAGCAAATTAATTTTACTTGACTAAATAAATGAGTCTAAATATTTTGTTAAATAGTAATTTGACGTGAAAACTTAAAAGGTATTCATGTGAAACATTTGTGTAAAAAAGACTATATTTTT
Source organism: Apostasia shenzhenica (assembly GCA_002786265.1). Classification (NCBI taxonomy): domain Eukaryota; kingdom Viridiplantae; phylum Streptophyta; class Magnoliopsida; order Asparagales; family Orchidaceae; genus Apostasia; species Apostasia shenzhenica. The sequence continues at coordinate 2,907,542 of KZ451950.1, forward strand.
TTATTTTTTTAGACCTACTATAAATTTAGGGTTTAACTTAGACGTGTAAATATGATTATCCCTTATTTTAAATTTAAGAGAAGATATTGTCGAATATAATTTTAAATTTTAAAAATGTTTTCTATAATTCTTGTAAGCATCAAAGAAATTTACAAATTTAAATGTATTATTTTATTAGAATATTGAGTAAATTACATCCAAATTTTTAAGTTTAAAATATAATAAAATTCAGGTTCATATTTTTTTAAATTTTAATATTTATGTTTTTTTTAATTTTTTATTATTAAATATTTTAAAATTATAAGTATATTCTCTTCTCTTTCCATTGCTAGAGCATGCGGTGAGAGGGTGAGAGTATAATTGAAATCTTTTAAAAAGAATAATTAAAAAAATTCAAAAAAAATTCAGATATTATGAATTTTAAGAAACAAAAATCCAAATGTTAAGTCTTTGACGAGTTGCACTTGAATGTTATTATACTCTAAATTCAGAGACTTGAATGTAATTTATCTTAAAATTTTTATTTTCTAAAATCGATATCATAGTATTATTAACATAAATTATTAGGACATTTACATGGTGGACACAGAAATTAGACTAATTTACAGATTTTACCATAAATCTTAAAATATTACAAATATCACATCTAAAACAGTTATTTTTTTATTTTTCACATCCTTCAGTAAATTCTATCAGAAGATTTAACTATGTCATAGTTAAATCTCAAAAAAGTCTGATGCTCGCTCATGATGCCCGAGTAAGAGGAAGATGCAAATAGCAGAGTTATGCTCTCGTGAATACGTTGTTGCCTCATGAGAATACGCTGCTGCTCGCATGAATATGCTGCCGCCGGAACCAATGCAGCTCTGGGATGCCCTAACATGAAGGTCGATGGTTAAACGATACGATCAATGGCTGAAATTTTGTTGAAATTTAACTACAGTTAAATCTTCTGATAGAATTTACCGCAGGATGTGAAAAACGAAAAAATAACTGTTTTAGATATGATATCTACAATATTTTGAGATTTATAGTGAAATCTATAAATTAGCCTAATTTCTATGTCCACCATGTAAATGTCCCTAAATTATTTTGTCAAAAATCCGGAATTTGTAATGAATGCAGCCAAGTTTTTCATAGGCAACTCATCTGATTAACGGTCATATCGGTTTTGATTTTTAAAGTTTCGGTTTTTATATTTGTCTCAATTTTCATTGGAAATTTAGAAATTACAAATATAAATAAAAAAATATCATCATCTTACTAATAATTTAATTAATTAATAATTATTGACAAGAGTGTGAGAGTTTACTAATTTTATTTTATTTTTAAGCTAATTAATTACTTCAGACCTGATAATTAGAGAACTCACCCAGAAGCACGTTTTATAGTATAATATTTATTGAGATTTTTTTTTACTTATTATCACTTTAAAATAATATTTATATGTATAAATATATATATATATATTCCAAAGAAAATATTATATATATTTACGCACGTGTCATTAAAACTCAAATATTTTGTTATACTGCTCTGTGACAATTTACCTTTATAGTTATATATATATATAAGTAAATAAATATACATAATGCATATTTTAAAACGTTTGCTATGTTAAATATGTAAGTAAATGGATATAATTAATCGTATATAAATAAACAAAGGGTAAATTACATCCAGGTTCTTGAGTTTATAACTTAATAACAAATAAATTCAAGTTTTTAAAATTATAACATCGGGATTCCTAAGTTTTAATGAATTATCAAAAGAATTTTTTTAATTTATTATTATTAATTTTTTTAAATTAATATTATACCCTTCCTCCTCTCTCTCCTCCCGATCCCTGCTCATGCGCAAGGCCGCGCAGCCGTCGGTGGGTGCGCCGCGGCCACCGGCGGGTCGCATACCCCGCGAGGCCGCTGGCCCTCGGGCGTACGCAAGGATCGGGAGGAGAGAGAGGGGGAGGGATATAATGATAATTTTAAAAATTTTTAATACATTTGATAATTTATCAAAACTCATGAACTCCGTTGTTATAACTTAGACCTGTGCGTTATTATTTATTAAGCCTTAAACATAAATCCAAATATTTAATGCAAATCATCGACTAATGCTAATATTTAGGTTTCGCGGACAGACGAGTGCGTAGTAGTAGGTGGCCTCCCTGTCTAATAAAAAGGTGAAACAACATTGTTTCCACCTCGTTCTTCGACCTAAATAAAGTATATAAAAATATATTTTTACAGCATAAAATATTTTATGCCTACAAAAATGTTTTCACTTACGATGACGACTAGCATACAAAGACCAAATGTGAAATCAATGATAATTACGTAACACCGACTTATATTTTTTTGAAATTTTTACCCGTATGACACAAAAAACTTCAATATTTACTTATTAGACACCCTAAAGTTAAATATTATATGACACACACTTATTTATTTTAATTTTACAACCAACACACCCTAGTTAAAAAATCCTTACATTTTATTTAAGTAAACCAGTACTTAAGTTAGTTTTAACTTAAATAAAGTTCATAGGAATAAAATCTACTCTCTGGAACCTTAAGCTTAAATCTTACATGTTAAAACTATTTAAATCTATTATTTATGTAAATATTTTTAAATCTAATCGTTAGAATGGCTCATCTTAATGATTAGATTTAATTAAGATACAAAGGGATGTTAGATTTATTATCTCATGAATCTTTATTAAGTTAAAACATAACTTAAGTATGCGTTTACTTAAATAAATGTAAGGATTTTTTAACTAGGGTGTGTTGGTTGTAAAATTAAAAATAAATAAGTAGTTGTGTCAATGTAATATAAATTATAGGGTGTCTAATAAGTAAATATTGAAGTTTTTTGTGTCATACGGGTAAAAAGCCCTATTTTTTCGGTCTTTTTTATGGCTGCGTATAAAAATACTTACGCTAAAAGTATCTACATAACAGAAATATTTTATTTTATACAGAAATGAAGAAAATGACGACGTTTCAATTTTTGAGTCACACGTAAGGCTGCCTGCTTTTGCATTCACCGTCTTCGTTACGTTCATCTGAATCTAATAATTTTTCTGGTCGTGTTCAGCAAGTTTTTCCACTGAGTCTTCCAGCAGGTTGAAATGGTCGTACGATGACCGAGTTTAGCAGGTGAAAAGCTTAAAGCTTCAGAAAAGATGCATTAATCAGTGGTTTATTATAAAATAATAACAAAAAATAAGAAAAAAATTACATTTTTATAATAATTGACAAAATTTATGTTTGATAATGTTAGAAGGAAAGTAGTTAATTTTTTTTTTAAGTGTATAAATATTTTAAAAAATTTTATAACATAAAGTTTATTGATTTAAATTTTTTTTTTAAGATAATAAGATCTACAGGGATTGGTAGTAGGTTTTGGAGTCAAAACAAAATTTATATTAAAATTTGAGGTACATATTGATAAATCTGTATTTTTGTCAATAATTATATTTTAATACATTTTAAAAAAAATTGTAATTAAGTTTCTAATTTAAATTATAGAGACCTTTTTTTGCTTTAATTTTAGATTCTAAAGACTTAATTAAAGAATTTTTTAAAAATATTTAGGAACTAAATAAACAATTTTAAAAAATATTAACTAAAATGTAACTATGCTTAATTTGTAAGAACCTATTAGTAATTTGCCTATAAAAATTTTATGAAGTAACTTTAATTTTTATATTAAATTTCATAATTGACCTTCTTCATTTCACTGAATATAAATTAATTTTAGGTGATTTATACTTAAACTTTAGCCCAATATAATTCAATTTAACGATAACAATTAACTTAAAACTTATGGCTTTATTTGGCATTAATTTAGCTTTTTAAAAAAGTGCTAATATTGTTTAAAAGCTATTTATTTTATTTGATAAATTACTATGAAAATTTATTATCAAAAATAATATTATTTGATAAAAACTGTTGTGTTGTAGGTCAAAATTATATTTTTGATCAAATTAGATAAGCATAAGATAAATTTGATATTATTTATACTTGATTAAAATACTAATTATGTATAATAATATATTTAATTATATATATTATATAATTATATGTATATTTTTTATAATATTTATTTTAATTTTAAATATTATTATTATTATATGTATTTTTTATTTATAAATAATAATTATATTATTTTATTAATAAATATTTAAAATATACATATAATTAATATAAAAAATAAATATTGAATGATTTGTATATATATATATATATATATATATATCTTATATTAATTATATTAAGTTTATTTAATTTATTATAAAAAATTATTAGTTAATATTATGTAAAATAATTGACGGTAATTTTATCTTTTACAAATTTGAAAAGTTTTTTTAAACTTATTATGACTGTCTTTTGTTTTTCGGAAGCTGAAATTTTAAAAAAAAAAATTTTTAATTTTTAATCATATGAAAAGTGCTTTTTTTTTAAATCTTTCAAAAAGATTTTAACTATATAGATAATGTTCATCAATTATATATTATAATCGTATAAAATTTTCTTTCGCGGGATAATTTATTCACATAGAATCTTTTCGATCCATTGAGACGTTCAAGGGCACACATTAAGAGTCGGCCTATCACAATCGAAGTACTTTCTCTTAAAATTTTCATCTAAAATATTACAAGAATATTTATTAGAGTATAATTTGTATGAATCACTTAATTAACTTATTGTCGAGCAATTAATCATCACCTATTAATCTAAAAAATTTAGATCAATGAGAAATTATATCAATTGTATATATTAACATTATAACTTCCAAATAAAAAATACTATAACTTATTATTAAATATTTAACATAGCATAGTTTTTATTTATATCTCAATAATTCATTTTCCTAATAAATATTTATAAACACTAATATTTCTAAAACTTCAAGCAAAATATTGGTTATTTTAGTGCAAAATTAGGAATAAGCATAATAGAATATTAAAAATATTCCTTTCTTGAGAATTGGCCTCACTAATAATGTGTTATTTAATTAATATAGGGTATAAGATATTAGTGATAAAAATGATTTCTTTTATTTCACATTAAAAAATGGTGAAGGTGCAACAAATCACAAATGTTTCAAAATATTAAATTCCCTTTCATTATTATTATTTTTATATTATTTGAATGAAGACAAATTTAGCCTAGATGTTAAAAGGCCAGAAAAAAATAATAATAATAAATAAATATATATATATATATATATATATCAAATATATATAATATATATATATATATATATATATATATATATATGGCCCTTTTAACATCTAGGCTAAATTTGTCTTCATTCAAATAATATAAAAAAATAATAATGAATGAGGGAATTTAATATTTTGAAACATTTGTGATTTGTTGGACCTTCACCATTTTTTAATGTGAATAAAAAGAAATCATTTTTATCACTAATATCTTAATACCTATAATAATTAAAAACACATTATTAGTGAGGCCAATTCTCAAGAAAGGAATATTTTTAATATTCTAATTATGCTATTCCTAATTTTGCACTAAAATAACCAATATTTTGCTTGAAGTTTTAGAAATATTAGTGTTTATAAATATTTATTAAGAAAATGAATTATTGAGATATAAATAAAATTTATGCTATGTTAAATATTTAATAATAAGTTATAGTATTTTTTATTTGGAAGTTATAGTGTAATATATACAATTGATATAATTTCTCATTGATCTAAATTTTTTAGATTAATAGGTTGATGATTAATCGCTCGACAATAAGGTTAATTAAGTGATTCATATAAATTATACTCTAATAATCTTCTTGTAATATTATAGTTGAAAATTTTAAGAGAAAGTACTCCGATTGTGATAGGCCGACTCTTGATGTGTGCCCTTCGAATGTCTCAATGGATCGAAAAGAATCTCTATGTGAATAGATTATATCTGTGAAAGGAAAAAAATTTTAATCGAT
>KZ451950.1:2919055-2950685 GCA_002786265.1 Apostasia shenzhenica
CGATCATAAGTATTGCTCGTTGTCGCTGTTGAATGTCACTTTAAGTGTACAGGTTATATATTAAATATGATTTAATTATGATAATATTGATAAGATATTATTTTTTAATATTAAAATATTATAATATGATACACATGTAAATAAATTTTAATGCAATTAATGTAAAAATAAATATACAAAAAATAAAAACTAAGTATTTAAGTTTATCTAATAAAAAAATAAACAAGACGGAGAATATTAGTTAATGAACTTCACGACAATAAGATGAGGGTTATTTAGTCTTGAGATTTTATATTTAAGAAAAGAGAATTTTTTCCCATAAATTTTGACAAAAATAGTATTTATACTTTAAATTCTGCATAGAAATTATAATACTATAATTATATGCACAAAAATACTTACATTTTTTTTTTAATTTAAGGTACGTATGTTTATTAATTGTGAGTGTCAAAAAAGAAAAAATTACGGTATCATTCAATCATGGTATGTGAACGAATATAACCACCACCATGCTTGTAATATTTTGTGATCCAAATATAGGAAGTATTGTCTGTTTTGGCTTTAGAGAACTGTTTGGCTTGAGTATTTCCTAAAAAGTTACTCATCTCAATGCTATCCCAACTCAAATATGCTTAATATAAATTTTTTATCATTAGTCTCACGACTTTGCCCTGTAGATGCCCTCAACTATTTGAAATTATGTTATCATATTTATACAGCCACAGGATTTCCATTCTTTCTGATGTGGAATGATTCATTCTTACACCTCTCTTATCACTATTTATTGACTCAAAAGCCTACTAGAAATTGCACTTTACCTCAGTGATTATTCTCTTATGATATCATTTGGAGATATTCTTCGCTCTCTTCAATCACAAACGTCATAGGCCCACCAGCTTCCTTCTAAGTTGTTCCTCGAACTACATCATACTATGAGAGATCGGCTCTAATACCATATTATTTTATCTTGTGATCCAAATACAAAAGTATGTCTGCTTTAGCTTTTACAAAACTATGTGATTTGAGTACTTCCTGGAAAGTCGCTATTATTATTCCAGCTCACGCAGAAGGACACTTAACTATAGAGCTTCCCATCACTAGGCTCATGATTTTCCCAAAAAAAGCATATCAATCATTTAAGATCATATTATTTACTTATATAACTCAAAAATTTCTCCTCTTTTAATATGAAATGGTTTTATTTTCAACTCTAAGGAAAAATATTACTCTCCTTCGTTTCTTCAATAATTCATTTTCATTCTCAAATAATCTTAATAATTCAATTAATTTCCTTCCTAATTCCTAGTTTTGATTTTACTCAAATAATAAGTTAAATTAATTTTTATTTTAAGCTAGATAGTTTGAATTATAAAAATTTATGATAATTTTAAGAGACATTTATATACATTAGCATTCTATATCACCATATTTACATATAACACACTTATTTTAAATATTACACTCGCATACACTTTTTTTAAAACTGAAGTGTAATATTTTGAAAATGAGTGTAATTCATGTAATATGATAGTATGGAGTGTTATATACGTAATTATTTCATAATTTTAAATAAATTTAAAATGTGAAGGAGTTTTTTAATTTCGAACAAAAATTGGCACCTTTGTGCAATGAAAAAAAAAGAGATTCTATCAAAAATCATGATCAATTTTTAACATAAAGTTGCAAATATTTTTTAATAAAAAAGGATAAATTTGCCATTCAGGTTCTTTTGGATGGGAGAGCATTTAAAAATAGATCTTAATTCTTAAAAAAAAATCTCAATTTTGATTACTAAATCTATAAAAATATTATAAGTTTAATCACTTTTTTAGAATTTATCTTTCACAGTGACTTTTCTTTAAAAAAATTTATTTGAATAATTATATATTTGAAAGAAATATTATAATTTTCTATCAAACGATAGTTTCTAAAAAATTAATAAAAATTCAAAATTTCTCATTTTTCCTTATTTCCGAAACTCAAAATTATAAACATTAATATTTTAAAATTATATTTTTTAAAAGTCAAAAGTTAATTATCAAAAAAAATTTAAAAACATAATGATAATAATTATGTTTTAATCAGGGATAAATGACAGCACTTTTATAAATTAGAATGTAAATTATGATTTTTAAAATTAAGATTAATTTATAATATCCTTCCAACTTTAGACCTTGATGCAATTTATCTTAAAAAATTTAGATATACTTTGATATAATTTCTCAGAATTATTATTTTAAAAAAGTTACAACGACATGGTTTCAAAGTTATTTATTAATACTAAATTAATAAAAATAATAATTTTTTTATTCAATTATGTAAATAAATAAATGAATATGATATAGTGTTGATACATATATACACGCACGTGCGCGCGTGTGAGGGATTATATAAATTGCATTGCACACCTAAAGAAATAAGCAATTAACTAATTATACTTGATAAAAATTTAATTCATTTTAAACAAAAATATATTTAAAAAAAAGTAAATTACCAATAATTCCCTATAGCTACATACTCAATAATTTTCAATAAAATATATACTTATTTCACATTCTAGATAAAAATATTCGAATCGAGTATTTTGGAGTAGGATGTAAATAAAATTAATTTTTTTATTTAAAATCATTGAGTATGTGAAGTAAAATAATATTTTTTATTATTAAAATTTGTGTAAAATAATAAAAAAAATATTTATTATTATTATTAATATTTTAAAATTAGTATGATTTTGATCTTGATTTAAGCCTTTGACTCATATTTTTTGACACTTAAATTAGATGTTATAGTACATATATATATTATATATAACATCTAATTTAAGTGTCAAAAAATATGAGTCAAAGGCTCTGTTTGGCGTGAGGATTAAATCACAACCAAAATAATACTAATTTAAATAATAATAATAATAACAAATAATTTTTTTTAATCATTCTACACAAATTCTAATATAAAAAATATTATTTTACTTCACATACTCAATGATTTTGAATAAAAAAATAAACTTTATTTTACGTCCTATTCCAAAATACTCAATTCTAATATTTTTGTCTAAAATGTGAAATAAAGTATATATTTTTATTAACAATTATTGAGTATGTAAGCTATAGGGACTTATTGGTAATTTACTTTTTTTAAATATATTTTTATTTAAATGAACAAATTTATATTAAGTATAATTAGTTAAATTGCTTATTTCTTTAGGTGTGCAGAGCAATTTATATAATCCCTCACACGCGCGCACGTGCGTGTATATATGTATCAACACTATATCATATTCATTTATTTATTTATACATAATTGAATAAAAAATATTATTATTTTTATTAATTTAAGTATTAATAAATAACTTTGAATCATGTCGTTGTAACATTTTTAAAATATTAATTCTGAGAAATTATATCAAAGTATATCTAAATTTTTTAAGACAAATTGCGTCAAGGTCTAAAGTTGGAAAGATATTATAAATTAATCTTAATTTTTTAAAAATCATAATTTACATTCTAATTTATAAAAGTGCTGTCATTTATCCCTGATTAAAACATAATTATTATCATTATGTTTTAAAATTATTTTTGATAATTAACTTTTGACTTTTAAAAATATAATTTTAAAATATTAATGTTTATAATTTTGAGTTTCGGAAACAAAGCAAAAAAATGAGAAATTTTGGATTTTTATTAATTTTTTAGAGACTATTTTTGATAGAAAATTATAATATTTCTTTAAAATATATAAATTATTCAAATAAATTTAAAAATAATTAATTTTTTTTAAAGAAAAGTCAATGTAAAAGATATAATTCTAAAAAACTGATTAAACTTATAATATTTTTATAGATTTAGTAATCAAAATTGAGATTTTTTTAAGAATTAAGATCTATTTTAAATTCTCTCCCATCCAAAAGAACCTGAATGCAATTTATCCTTTTTATTTAAAAAATATTTGCAACTTTATGTTAAAAATTGATCATGATTTTTGATAGAAATCTCTTTTTTTTTTTCATTGCACAAAGGTGCCAAATTTGTTCCAAATTAAAAAACTCCTTCATATTTTAATTTATTTAAAATTACGAATAATTACATATATAATACTTCATATTATTATAATTACATGAATTACACTTATTTTCAAAATATTACACTTCAGCTTTAGAAAAAGTGTGTGGAGTGTAATATTTAAAAATAAGTGTGTTATATATAAATATGGTGATATAGAATGCTATGTATATAAATATCTCTTAAAATTATCATAAATTTTTATAATTCAAAGCTATCTAGCTTAAAATAAAATTAATTTAACTTATTATTTGAGTAAAAATTCAAAACTAGAAATTAGGAAGGAAATTAATTGAATTATTAAGATTATTTGAGAAAAAAAAATGAATTATTTGAAGGAAACGAAGGAGAGTAATAATTTTCTTAGAGTTGTCTCTGAAAAAAATGGAAGAGAATAGCAGTAAGTTGCTGACTGTGTAAGGACTCTAGAGAATAAGGATACTAGTCGAATAAAACTACAGAGTTGTAGGAGAACAACTGGTGAATAGTATGCGGTAAGCCACTGAATTTAGAATCTAAGGATTTGAACCCAGTTTTTACAATAAATTAAATGAAATAATTTATGATAAGAAGTGAGTGGGCATGATTTAGTAAGTTAAGTAGACTTTATTAATGAGGAACTAGCTAGGCGGCATTGTGATGACCAAGATCGGAAAGGGTAGGGAGTGATTGTCAGGTGATGTTCTAAAAGAACTAAACCACTGAGGTAAAATGCGGCTTTTAGCAAGCTTCTGGGTCTATAAATTGTAGTTAGAGGGGAACAAAAATAAATTATTTCACATTAAAAAGTGGAAAAATTCTGAGTTGTATAAGTAAATAATGTAATCTCAAATGATTGATATGCCTTTTTTTGGGAAAAATCATGAGGCTAGTGATAGGAAGCTCTATAGTTAAGTGTGGTTGAGCTGAAATAATAATGACGACTTCCCAGAAAGTACTCAAATCACATAATTTTGTAAAGCTAAAGCGAACAATATTTCTGTATTTGGATTACAAGATAAAATAATATAATATTAGAGCCGATCTCTCGTAGTATGATGTAATTCGAGGACAACCTAGAAGGAAATTGGTGGGCCTATGACGTTTGTAATTGAAGAGAGCGAAGAATAATCACCAAATGATATCGTAAAAGAATAATCACTGAGATAAAGTGCAATTTCTAGTAGACTTTTGAGTCAATAAATAGTGGTAAGACAGGTATAAGAATGAATCATCCCACATCAGAAAGAATGAAAATCCTGTGCTGTATAAATAGATAGCATAATTTCAAATAGTTGAGATGCCATCTAAGGCAAAGTCGTGAGACTAATGATAAGAAATTTTATAATTAAGCATATTTGAGTTGGAGTAGCATTGAGATGGGTAACTTTTTAGGAAATACTCAAGCCAAATAGTTCTCTAAAGTCAAAACAGTCAATACTTCTACATTTGAATCACGAAATATTACAAACATAGTGGTGGTTATATTCGTTCACATACCATGATTGAATGATACCGTGATTTTTTCTTTTTTGTCGCTCACAATTAATAAACATACGTACCTTAAATTTTGAAAAAAATGTAAGTATTTTGTGCATATAATTATAGTATTATAATTTCTATGCAGAATTTAAAGTATAAATACCTATTTTTGTCAAAATTTATGGGAAAAAATTCTCTTTTCTTAAATATAAAATCTCAAGACTAAATAATCTCTCTATCTTATTGTCATGAAGTTCATTAACTAATATTCTCCATCTTGTTTATTTTTTTTATTAGATAAACTTAATACTTAGTTTTTATTTTGTATATTTATTTTTACATTAATTGCATTCAAAATTTATTTACATGTGTATCATATTATAATATTTAATATTAAAAAATAATATCTTATCAATATTATCATAATTTAATTATATTTAATATAACCTGTACACTTAAAGTGACATTCAACAGCGACAACGAGCAATACTTAGTGATCGAAAGTGGGCAGCATGGCTATCGACAATGACCAATTGGTGATTTTCTGTGGTAGTAGACGGCTTATGGTGGATGGGGGTAGCCATATTTCAACATTTGGTGCTTGGTGGAATGGCGTTGAGCTGACGGTGATCTACAGATAGAATATTTTATGCATATTTTGATTATTCTTAATTGATATTAACTTAAAAAAAAATATGTGATATTTAGAATTATTAGGTATATCAATGCAAATAAATTTTGAATTGGATAGTTAATATATAAATATAATATCATAGAATAATTTATATGAAATTTTTTGTAAATATTTTACATATAATATATATAAATAAAATTATAATATTATATCTTAAAATATATAAATCTATATTGTATATTTTTAATTAAAATTATGCAGTATAGTTAATTAATTAGGTACGATTTAACTTAAAAATTCATTCAAAATTGAAATAAAATTTGCCGATTAAAATCCAACTCGAATCAAATTTAAAATACGAATTATGGTGATCTGGATCATGTTTATTATTTAAATTTAAATATAAAATTATATATTTAAAAAAAGTCAGTTAAATGTGCTTTAGTACGTGGCTAAAGTCGGACCAAACTAAGATTATCACCGTCGAGAACCCAACTTAGTTATTGTTAACACGTGGATCATGTGCTGCATCCCGGCCGTACACGTGGCGCCTGGCTGGCTTCCAGTTACTTTCATTCATTTGCTAATTCCTTTGTTCTTGCAGATTTCTAACCGGGTCTAACCCCGACCACGAGGGTTCACTTAGCCTCGTCCACGACGAGCCAGGATCATCCTTGGTAACATCGGGCACGAGGTTACAAAGCTGTGCCTGTCATCAGCTTGACCTAACCGCGTCGTTCCCCGTACAAAGCACTTTTTTCCAGACCCTCAAACCAAGGATCCGCATGCTTCAACCATCACGAATCCCAAAAGAAGTACCAATATTAAAAGATATCATCCTCTTTTTGCGACTTTCAGCTCCTCCGGCGGCCGACAGACGGCGCAAACTCAGAGCTTGTCCACCTTCTTTCTTCTGGAAAATCAGGATAAAGCTATGCACTCCATCGCCTACAAATACCCTGAAACAGTTTCCAAGCAGAGGGAAAAGAAAAGATCAATTAGAGAGAGGACAAAAAGATCAGAAATCAAAGGAATATCTAGGGGTGCAAGCAACGCAGGAGATTCTCCCACTCTCATTGTATTAGAGCCCCAACTGAGGAGCTCTCTTTTTTCTTCTTCTTACTCTTTTTCTCTTTCAGAGCACTGTATTAGCCTTTGCGGCTACTTTCTTCCATCAGAAAACCTTCTCGGTGGACGTAGGGGATTTCCTCCCTGAACCATCTTAAATCTCTGTGTGTTCTTCTGAATGTTCCGAACTCTATCTCCCCCTCTCTCTTCCTTAAGCTTCCATTAACAGGCTTATCCCCTTGCGAGCCGCCGTCTCCTGGAACTCTCTTTCTTTTCGGTGTTCCTTAGGATCCCCTACATCCTACGTCAACATCTTCTGAAACGTTAAAATAATCTTATTTTCTACTCACATTATAAAAATAAATTAAATTATTGTCATTTATTTTAATTTAATGTTTAGTTTGATTTTAACATCGAATTGAACTGAATAATATATCGAGTCGAATGTGAGTTTTACAACACTGCTAATAAGTATGTTTATGGCCGAATGGCCCGAATCGTCGTGTTTATGAACAAGTCAGGTCATTTTGATCTTGAGTTTGTGCCCAGTCTAAAATTCAACACTTCTAGAATAGTAAATATATGTGGCATGCTAATTATGTGACTTGGACCAAATTTATTATTTTTAATATATAAAAATGTAAAATTATGAGACTTTTAAGAAAAAAATAATATATTTTAATTATTTTTATTTAAAATTTGATCAATTATGAACAAACTTGAATTTTTAACAGAATGCTCTGCCCCACCTTCCCACTCTCTACCCTTCGCTCTTTATAACCCACACCCCTCGTTCTGCGATCCCACTCTCCCGGAACTGACGACTTGATCCGCCATGGCCGCGCCGGTGCTCTCCTCCCCTTCGTCGTCCTCCGGCTCCTCTCCCTACCGCACGCGGCCGAGCAACCTCCAGGCGCCGCCGCCCCTGTGGTTCTTCTTCCACGAGTTCTCCGACGAGGAGCACCGCCACTTCCTTGATTCCTGTTCCCTCTGCAAAAAACCCCTTGCCGGAAACGGCGACATCTTCATGTATAGGTTCGTGCTTCTCGCTTCCGATTTGAGGGGGTTTAAGGATCTAGGGATTTCAGTTCAGGATCGGTTTTGATTTTTGGGGAAATCGGATGCAGGGGGGACATGCCGTTCTGCAGCGTGGAGTGCCGGCTGGAGCAGATCGAGATTGATGAGGCGAGGGAGAAGAACTGGAAGAAGCAGAGCAGCTCTTCGATCCCCCAGAAATCTCAGAAGATGCACGTCCGTGCAGGCACCGTCGTCGCCGGCTGATCTCCGAAATCTAGTGAGAAATGAATCTGGGAAAACTCGTGTGAGGGAAGGAAGGAAAAAGGGGCACTAGGGTTAGGGTTTAGTTCTCCTTTCTCTCTTCCTGATCGGATCCGGTGGCCGCCGCCGGCGATCACCGGGATCTGTCGGAAAATGGAAATGCTTTCCTCCTTCCATTTTCTTTCTTCGGTGTGTAGAAAAAGCCAAGGGGGAGCCGGCGTCATTTTCTCTGTTAAATTTGTGAATTCGACAGGGGTTGTTTTTGTAATTTCGTTTTTTGTGTGGATGTAAATGAGTAAAAACGAGATTTTTGTTTCCAAAAATTGCGCATATTTTTATAATGGAGTTTTTACATACATTACATTAAATTTATACGAAATTACGCATTTCACCATTAATTCGTAAATATTACCACTATCACACCATATTCATTTAAATTTTATGCATTTCACATATTTCATATATTTTATAATATTATATGTAAATTAAAATACATAAATTTATTAATATTTAAAGTATAATATATATTTTTATTTCTTACTGTAAATACATTAATTTTCTAACTTCAATTAAAAATTATAGTTATGTAAATTTAAATTCAGCACTCTAATTGAAAATTTTAAATATGATAAATAAATTAAAATACATAAATTCATAAATATTTAAATTATTATTTATATAAATTAATTTATTTATAATATTTAATTAATATATTAATAATATAGTTAAGATCAAGGCCAATTTAGAAAGGTGAAGTTCACCATCAAAAAATATGATGTGAAATATGTGAAATGCGTAAAATTTAAATAAATATGGTGTGATAGTGGTAATATTTATGAATTGATGGTGAAATACGTAATTTCGTATAAATTTCATGTCCTTATGTAAAAACTCTTTTTATAATTCTGTTAATTGCATTTTTTTGCTTAAAAACTTTAAAATTACAAAACAACCCCTGTCAATTCGACGGGTGGCTTCGCCGGGATCAATTTAAAATTAAAATTTTTAATTTCAATTTGAATACAATTAAAATTTGCTAATTTTTTTTTTTAATTTTAAGCTAATTTATAAGTTATATATGATAATTTTATATAAAAATATTTAAATATTATACATAAATAGATTATAAATATATTTTTAAATTTTATGTATTTATTATTTTAATCTCATCATCTCGGTGTAAAATATCATAATATATTTTTACATAAAATTTTTTCAATTATATTTTAAAAAATCATAAATATTTATATTTATAAACTAAAGAAATCGATGATTGGCGAAAGTCTTTCGTTAGCCTTTTGGACGCTTGAAGGCCCTCATCACCCTCAAGATGAGCTGTGATTTAGACAATTTATTTTTTTTCGATGGTGATCGATTGTGATATCCATAGCACTGCATCTTTTTCGACCAAATCCTAAGTTTATTATGAATTATATTGATTTTTTTTAAGAGAGTTAACTTAGTGATACGAGAAAATGTAGTCGATTTCGATCCAAACAACGGGAGAGTGACTTTCGATTATCATATAAAATTACGACACCTGTATTAGATCCACACAAATATCAAATATTATAACAGAATTTTGACCAAAAAAGTTAAATGATCATTGTAAAAATATTTAAATAAAATTTAAAGAATCACAAGAATTCTAAAGGGCATGTTCATATTTTTGATAAAAATGATATGAAAATAAAAATAAGTTAAAAAAAAACTCAATGTATTTAATATATATTCTAATTTCACTATCATTGAGCTGATATCAAGTTGATTGCATGTAGTTTAACTTAAAACCATAGTGGGCTCTTTAGATTCGAATTTCGCCATTATAATTTCTAAGTGGGACAAAAATGATGTAAAACACGGTGCGAGAAGAGATTTATTATATAATGCTTACGATTAATATTAAGAGAAAACTAAAAAAAAATAATTTGAGTTAAATACTCGAGGTATATCGATCTACAGTAGTTCTCAATAAGAGAACTAAGAGGGCATTTGATTTGATGTTATATTGATATTATATGATGTTATCTAGATGTTATCTTTTAATTAATAATTCTATAATTTTTTAGAAAACTATTTGAAAATATCATTAAACCAAACAATTATTTTCTTTAGATAACACTGAACCAAACGCCCCCCTAAATAAATAGTTGATTTGAGTTGAATACTTAAGATGTGTCAGTTCATAATAGTTAATCACGCTAGGAAAAGACCACTCGAAAAGGTTTAGAAACCAGAAGTAAAGACGAAAAACACGAGATAAAAATATTTTATTTTTAAATTTTTTTTAAGTTGAAAAGGGTTCAATAGAAGTGCCATGAGGTAAGGTGATTGAGAGTAATATGATTTAGCAAGTTCAAAATAATAAGCTTGGAAGGGGTATGTTGCGGAATAATGCGCAGCAAAAAATTAGCTAGGATCGCCAGACGTGTAGTTAACTAGCCAAATAAATATGAGAAATAATGCACGTAAGTTGGCCGGATGCCGATGGTTAGAAATAGTATAAAAATAAGATATGAGACTAAATGTGTCACATAAAAGAAATATAAAATAATAGTTTAGCTAGTTATTCGTTCAAATATTATAGATTTTTCTGAGATGCGGTTGGAATTGAGTTAAGTGATAAACATACGAATTGTAGCATTTTATCTTATCTTTCCAACAAACAAAAAATCACTTAAATTGAAGCATGATGTAGAAAGATATAAGCAAAATACTAAAATTGTGAGTAAAATAACAAATACGAGATAAATGAAGATTGCCAAAATATTGACTCAAATTGGAACAACTAAGTCTGAAGTAATTGAAAAATACTGAAATATGATGAAATAATTGATCTGAGAAGGTCATCCTTAATAGACAAGGTCATCCTGTGAATCGGATTGAAACGATAAAAAAACTCTGACTGAAGTAGCAGCGTCTGCAATATAGAAAAATTATGGTGTGATGGGGTAAATTAATTAAAGATAAGTCAATTTGGAACTATCAAGTTCAATTTAGTTTGACATAAGATTGAGAGCTGTTTAAAGTTTATTCGAGTTGTTGGAGGAAAAAATGAATGATTGTGAGTTACGCAAGTTTACAATCGTATGGGTAACATTGAGCTCCTGAATTCGAACAATAATAAGGCGTTTTTCTTATTCTAAAGCTCTGTCTATTGTTGCATTGCTGTATAAAAAGCATTGTTCCGTATAATTTTATGAAATAGTGTAAACTTTTTGCTCGATATGCTGCTACTAAAGTATACTATTCATTCGATAAAAAACTACTATGCTGCATAACCAATTGATGTTTATAATAAAATTATCTATATATATAAGTATAATTATATTAATAGATGAGAGAAGCAATTACACGAATGCTTGTAAAATATATATGAATGCTCGTTTCAAGAAGATTCACAATAACAGAATTATGAAAAAAGAAGAAGAAATCTTTAGAAATGAATAAAAATTGAAATAAAAGAGATTCAGAAAAAGAGAAATGAAAAATATAGATGGTCAGTTTCATTTAAAAGCTAGATTATATCTAACTCTTAAATGAAGGATTGAATGTAATCTTAGTTATATGTGTTAATCTTAGTTGAGTTAAAATATTAAAAGACAAATGAAAGTTACCATAGGGGTAATGCCTGTAAATTTATATTTAAAATAGGGTATTGTTTATAAATATTTAACTTAGAGAGTGTCGTCTATAAAAATATTTTCTTTGGAAGTCTTCATTTTTTTTGATAAAAATTTTAGCAAATGATTCTACTAGAAAGTAAAAAAAGCAAGGTTTTAAAACTCGGCTTAAACTACCAAAACTTGGTAGTTACATATAGGTTTCAATCGAAATTGATCTAAAAAAGTTACTGTGTTTCAGTTTTGGACGAAACTCGATAGGTTTGGTTACCAAAGTTCGACCAAAATTCTGTCGAAACTATCAAGCGTCACGGCCGCCATGGCGACACTACCTCATGCACATAGATTGCTACACGTGGGCCAACGCGTGAGAGGCGTGCTAGCGTTGGCCCTAAGCGCTCGGGTTTCCACACAGTGGCCGATGCGTAAGTGATGGCCGATGTAGAAGAGGTGGCCGACGCAGAAGCGGTGGCCCAGGCGTGTCGGGGTTGTTGCAAGTGCAGGATTTGGCTATGTGTGCCCGAGCTGCCTTGCGTGCTGCTTGTTCAAAAGCCTACGTTCAAGGCACGCATGCTGCTGCGCGCACCGCGTCGCCTGCTCTAGTCTATGCATTGCAGCTTTGGGTGTGAGCAAAACTAAGGTGGGAGCAAGGAAGAGTTATTTTAGATTTTTTATATTTATATATTTAATTTAAATATAATTTTATTTAAAAAGTTTATTGAGAACCCACATATTTCTCTAACTTTTATGACATTGATACCAAGTTCAACATATTTAAATTATATTATAATTTGTGCTCTTCAATAGCTAGAAAGAGGAGTAGAATTTAAACATTTTATTATTTTTTTAAGTCAAACAAGCAAATTATAAAAAATTATTTTGTTATATTACTAAATAAGAATTTTTTTTACAAGTTATTATAATTTATTTTTTGACTTAATAGAAAATATTTAGTCAATTGAGTTTAGATCTGATTTGACTTAAGTCTGATTCGAACTTGAGTTATTTACAAAATAATCTTGACTAAATTTGAATCTAGATCGGATCAAATTATTCATTTATTAGATCTGAAATATGCCATTTTTCTTCATAGAAGAAATATGCCATACTTGAGGGTTTGCAATATTAATTTTTTTTTATACCCTCATTTTGGTCTTGTTTAATTAAAGTATTTGTGAAAAAAATTCATTTTTTTAAGATAAAAAAATAAAAAATTTATTTTAATATTATAATATAAAAAATTTTACGTCTGTTATTTCGAAAAATTTATTATTTTCAGACGATACTTCTAAAATTTATTATTTTTAAGTAGCACGCCTCATTTTAGGTGAGTGTAAAGGCAGCATTTTTTATTTAAAATTAAATAGAAATATTATTTAAAAATAATAAAATTTGAAAATATAATATTTAAAAATAATGAATTTTTGGGAGAAGACATACAGAAGAGAGAGATGGAAGGGATCATCAGGGGATTGGCGGAAGCGGCTCTAGGGCTGGTGGGAGGCGATCGAGAGGAGGGCCCCGAGGGCCGATCGTCTCCGGATCGAGAAGAGCGATCCAGATCCAGCTGGGCCGAGGTCTCCTCTCATCTTCCTTCTGTTTCCTTCTTAAATGGTGATTTGGTTAACTAGAGATGCGAGAGGGGCAGGTGGTTGCTTCCGGGAAGGACGAGGATCAAGGGCTGGAGCACGGGAGGGGCTATGGCTACCATTCCGGATTTGCGGGCGGAAGGAAGGTCTAGATCTCACCTCTTCGTTGTCACATTTATTTTTGGATTGGGTTTTGATTTGAACGTTGTCCTAATTGGAAGGGCCGGGAAGAGGAAGCAGAGGAGGAGAACAGATTTCGCTATAATTCAAACTCTTTGTGCTCAAGAAAGGTGGCTTGTTCTTATTCCTATGCTATGCGAACAGTTTCTGCTAAGCTTTTAGGAATTTGTCAGTGAATTCGGTTCTGAATGCGGGGTTTTACGGATGAATCAGGAAGAGGGTGATTTGGCTCAGGGGAGGAAAGATGGGGATTGGGAAGTTGTTGGCCATCACAACAAGAAACGGCATCCTTGGAAACAACATGTGGTTTGTGCTCTCCATTATTTCTAATCACTCTGATTATCTGATATTGGGTTATTGCTAGGTTTTTGCTGAGTTTCCTTGAAATGTTGTCTTCTAGCTAACACAGATGTTTATATTCACAAAAGGGTTATTGCTAGGTTTTTTTGAAGTGTCCCCCGCATGTCCGTGTTTCCTTTAAGTTTTTTTTTCACATGGATGTGACCAGGGCTAAGAAGTCCAAAAAGACAGCAGCGTAAGCTAAAAAGAAGTACAACACAAGTAGCCCAACTCAGGACAGGAATAGGTACCTAGACGATCCTCTCGGAAACCGCCTGGAAGAGTCTGTGAAAGCCTTAGGACATCCCGAAGGAGAAGACACGAAGAAAGTTGTCCACACATTTTAAGAAAATGCTGACAATCAAATTCTAAAAATATATATCACACTACTATCAATTTACTTTTTTACATATTGATAGTAAATTATCTTATGTTTACTTATCACTTGAAATTTCAAAAATAATTATAATGATTATCATTATTTGGTTCAACCATGGAATTGTAGTAAACTGGTTCTCAGATTCGACCAGGTTTATTCCGAACCAACTCGGTTTTGATGCCGATTTGGCTTTGTAGTTGGACCAGACAATGATATGAGTTGTTTTGCAGTCAAAATGGTTAGACTGGTCAGTTTATTCTTGCTTTGAAAACCTTAGGTTAAATTTTTTGTCTGTTGGAGCATTGAACATATTGCCGACTCAATGCCACGAACTTGTGCCTCCTGTCTAAGGAATTTGATGGATTTTTTTTATTTTCAACAATTTATTTGTTTTGTCTTATTTATTATTTTTTGTGAGTGGTTATGTGATCAAAGGTATTATTGTCATTTGTATTAGTTAGCTAAATTCTAGAGTCTATAAATATGTGTACTTTGATGTAATATAGGAATAACAATTTTATGAAGTATCAGCATTTCATAGTAAAAAACGTCACTCAATATAGTCAAGGGAGTCAAGTATTGTTTGCTTAGGAGATTGAAAATGAAGATGTACAAGCCTCTGATAGGTGTCACTAGAGGAGAACCATGAAGGATCTATGGCACATATCAATGGATCACGAGTAAAAAAGGCCTGGAAATGAAGTTTTATACGGTTATTTAGAAGTGCTGATCCCACATAAAGATGGACGTCGAACGAGATTATGTTTTCAATGAAATGTCATTTGGGAAGAACTCTAAATGCACTGCCTGTGTAGAGAATGACATTGAATGGCTTATGTTACTAGTTTATGCACTTTAACATTTCATATTATATGTGCCTCAATTTACTTTTATGTTTCACTATGGCTTCCCTTCCATTTCGCGCCTACTTCACTTTTGCTTATTCACATCTTCAAGCGTTTGGTTCTCGAAGAAAAAGAACATTGTGACTTTTGCTTATCTTTCTCTTTTAAGCCATAAAGCTTGTTGCACAAGTTTGCCATGTGAGTTACCAAGGAAGATACATTCACTTACCCTAGCATCTAGCTTGGCCATTTCATCCTTTGGTATGTGCATGAATGGGTGTCAATCAAATGCTCTTAAGCACTTTAGAGATATCTTATTGCCTTTCCATTTGGAAGCTCCCTTCTAGAGGTATGCTTGGTGATTTATTAATCTGACCCTCCCCCTTATGGTTTTGTTCATTCGTTTAAGACACCATTCTGTGGATACGACTTTGACATCATATGCTTGTGTTATTTTTCATTTCTTGATAGTATTCATTAATGGGTCAAGGTACTCTCTTCCATTGTCGGTGAAGATGCATTTGAGATTCCTTTCAGTTTCTCATATTGAATATTTTGAAGAGGATGCACTTACTTCTTTCTTGAATAATCATCATTGAAAGTAACAAACATTGCCCGCCAAGTGATTTGTGGCCTACATCACATACATCGGAATGGACATTCTCCAAAGGATTTTTCTTTTGATTGTATGGGATCTTTTCAAATTGTGCTATGGATTTTTTACTTGGAAGGTAATGAACACATTTGTCAAGAATACTTTTCATATTTCGCGCTATCTTTTGTTTTTTGAGGATCTCCAGGCCTTTTTTACTCGTGATCCATTGATATGTGTCATAGCTCCTTCATGGTTCTCCTCTAGTGACACCTATCACTATCAGAGGCTTGCACATCTTCATTTTCAATCTCCTAAGCAAACAATACTTGACTCCCTTGACCATATTGAGTGACGTTTTTGGCTATGAAATGCTGATACTTCATAAAGCCTAATGTATTCATATCGTATCTGTATCAGATACTGATACTCATTGATATTTCATCGATATGTATTCGATATGCCATGTGGCATATCAATTTTTATTTTTATTTTTTAAAATTAAGTAATTCTTTAATACTTCTTCAATATTTCTTAATACTTCTAATTAGGAAAACTAATGTTGGAACATTTAGTTCTAGCTACATGATAAAAATTTTAAAAAATATCTCATGCATAAAATATGACACTTGCATAAACTCTTACGTTAAAGAAAGTGATACACTAGGATTATGCATGTCGTTCCATCCTATGTTTTAGTCGACCATTTTTTGCGGTCTTATAGATGCTAGTGATACTGCTCCTTATTCTATGTCAACTAATACTCTGTTTTTTTTATTAGACTTTGATTGTGCTTTTTTTTTATCTCAATTGAGCTCATATTGTGAAAAAAATAGAACTTTGATATTTTTGTTTTATTAATTTATTCAGTTAGAAACTCGGAGAGAAGAGAGCATGTATATACTTCAATTACATCAGTATTTTCGGGTTTCGGTCATAGTACCTATATTATTTGTTAATTGCATCTCATTTATCTCGAATTAATTAATTTGAGTAGAATTTATATTGAAACTAAACCTAATTTATTAATATGTATTTAAAAGTTTCATCTCATTTCGATAATGCGTGATATATTGGGAAGCAATTAAACAATGTTTATGATATTATTTTAAGTTTAATATTTTTAAAAATTTAATAGTTGAGGATATTTTTGTTTTTCTCCAGTTGAATTATCTATAATGTTGTTTTTAGTGGTATTAAGAACGTTTGAAAAAATGTAATTAATTTAATCAAAACTTTAAATGATTTTTTTGAAATTCATGTCAATAAAGTGTATAAGTCAATCTGGTATATTATATGAGCTACATTTTAAATATGAAAATGGAGCACATTATGAATGCATATATAACTATTGTATTATGACGTATTTGTATCCTAATTTTTTTAAGTTTGTTGTATTATTGTATCTATATTATATCATATTCATGTCGTTGTATCGTATTCGGACTTCATAGCCATTTTGCAAGTTTCCACTATCCTCAATGAAAGGTGCTTACATAATTTTTGTCATCTAGTTCCTTATGTAGATTAGATTGAGACGAATATCTCAGGCATGTCTTACTAGGCTTGTCAACGAGTCAGATTGACCTCGATCTAAATCGGACCCACGTACATTTAAATCGGATCAGAAACTAGATCAAATCTGGGTTGATCTAGGTTTGATCCATCACCCGTGATGGATTAGATATTTGGATTGAATTTTGAGCTGGTCTGGGTTTCATTGATTAATTAGGCATCAAGTATTTAAAAAAAATAAAAAAATTATTAGTTTTCATTTATATATAATATAATCAAGGGTCTAGGTCCCTAAAATTTGAGGGTAATATGAAGTAGGTCCATTATTTTAAAAACCTATCAATGTGGCTCCTGAGATTGACATTAATATTTCAATCAGGTACTTTTCTCTTAATTTAATTTTTTAATTTATAAAATAAAATTTATATTTAATTTAAATATTTAAATATAAAATAACAAAAATACCCTCCTCACCCACCTCCTATTTTAGGTAGGGTCGACTATGTGCATGTGTGCGCAAAGGCCTTCCCAAGTTGCATTCGCACGTGTGCGCAGCGCGGCATGGGATGGGAGGTGAGTGAGAATATTTTTGTTACTATATATTTAAATATTTAATTCAAATATAAAAATTATTTAAAAATAAAAAAATAAAGTTAAGCAAAAAACACTTAATTAAAATACTAATGTTAACGTTAGGAACCTCATTGAAATGTTTTTGAAATCGTGGGCTTACTTGATATTACTCCAAATTTGAAGGGATCTGGATGATATTTGAAGTTATATAAAATATAAAAAGGTTTGTCAAGTTGGAAAGTGATTTAGTTATTATCAATTATTTGATGAAAGATTTGAAATATCTTATAATAAATATAAAGTCTTTGGAGAAAATTGTATAGGCATGCAGATCTCCTTAAATAATTTAGGGATCACAAAAAATATTTAACTCTTGCCTCTAGAGTTACACATTAAAAAGTTTGGGCAATTATATGTATGCCACTAAAATTTTGCTATTTTACATATTTAATACTTAAATCTTTAATATTATATATTTGTTACTAAATCATTTGAAAATTACAACTTTTATTACATATATGTCATAGCTTTGTGGCATGAGTTGTACATGAAATATAATTTTCAAGTAATTTTAGTGGCCTATATGTAATTTTAAAAATTTAATTGTAAAATATATCAAATAAATAAATTTTAGTAGCATATATGTAATTATCCCTAAACATTTAAGTTAATCTATTTATTATATAGGCTTAATGACTTAAAAAGTTACATTAATATTAGATTGGATTAAGGTAGATGCAAAACTTGATCTGATAATTGCAAATTGATCGGTTTGGATCACCAGATCGAAGCGTCAGATCTGAAAAAATTTGTTCATTAAATTCAAATCTAATCTCGGATTCGATCGGATCAAGATTTGACATGTTTATAGGCATATGTCTTATGTCCTTGAGCTTCAACTTGTATCCCATATTGGTTTCAAGCTTGATATTCTCGGTGCTGACAATCTTCGACATTCATCATTGACCATCTATACAATATCAGGATTTTCAGGAGGTATTTTGAAAACATCTCCCTCTTCAAAGATAAATGGCAGGATGCCATTGAATCGACTATCTTGTCACCTCCTTGCCTGTATGAAACCCTCTGGTCTTTTTGATAGCTATAATTAGCTATATTTGTTCTTCAGCTGTAACTACGGCAGAGGGGTAGAACATGAAGAAACTCCTTTCTCGTCTTCTTTCTTTTGATCACTTTTCTTTTTTCTACAATCTCTTTTTATGTGATTGGGATTGTCTTAGTGTTAGCCTTTCCTTATCGAAGGTTTACCTTCTAAACTTCATTCCTAGATCTCGTCTCTCATTTGTCAGCACTTTTCTTGTAGATGGTTTTTCTTATCTTTCAGTTACTAGGGTGTCATTGCTCGAATAAACCA
The DNA here is from genome assembly GCA_002786265.1 of Apostasia shenzhenica. Classification (NCBI taxonomy): domain Eukaryota; kingdom Viridiplantae; phylum Streptophyta; class Magnoliopsida; order Asparagales; family Orchidaceae; genus Apostasia; species Apostasia shenzhenica. The sequence continues at coordinate 2,938,565 of KZ451950.1, forward strand.
TGTGAATGTTATTTTGTCTCATTTAGCAAACTCAAGGTCACAATTATTGGTGAGTGCTTCATCCAATGTAAAGTTACTCTGGAAGATCATGAGAGTTTCCCAACTATCTGGCAACAAACTCAATAGCAATTGAGCCTGAAACTCACCTTCAGATTGCTTCACTTCATTGTGGTGAGTTTGTGGCAATGAGATATTCAAGTGCTAGAAAATTGAAATTCCTTCCATGAGCTTCATGCATATGAGACTCTTGATCTGTAACTTTCGTTGCGGTCTTTTAGATCTTCAACTTCTTCTATAATGCGTGTGTTGTCTCCTTTTCTGACAGCAACATCTATCTACATCCGAATAAAATTGCTGCTTTTTCGTCCAACCTCTATTAGTCATCAACTTTCATGTCTGCTGTTTTCTTTTCTAAGCTTGGAACTACTCTATGCAAATCTTTCCACACTAGGAAATCCCAGATTCTATGCTTCTAAATGCCATAGTTCTTGCAGATGAGCATAACTATCTTCATTGGCATGATGAGTCCAAGATATGTTCAATCTTTCTATGATTCCACTTGATGCTGCCATGGAAGATTGCACTTGTTGAAACATAATTATTGACATGACTTTTAGATAACTAGGTTTAGTTTGGTTTGGGGAGAAAAAGTTGGTTTGGAGAAAAATTGTAACTTTTAAAAAAAAATATATATATGATGTGAAATAAAGTAAGTTAATTAAAAATTGTGTTCGATGTGAAATAAAATTAATCGATTTATTGAAAATTGTGTTGTGTGTAAAATAAAATGATTGTTTAATATTGGAGGTTATGTAGGATGATATATAAAATAAATTTTTAATCTTTTTAAAATTATATAAGTTTTTAGCCATGGCTAAAATTTTCGTTTACCAAACAGAGCCTAAAGACATTGCAGAGTACGCACTCAAACTAATGAAATCTCTTCTTACATGGTTCTTGTTTCCTTAAACTTGGATTGGCGATTAAGTTCTACCCTTAGGAACTGGCTAGACCTTGTAAGCTTGCTTCATGAGTTCAGTATACATCTTCATCTTTGTCCTAAATTTAATAATGCTTGATGGCCTAGTTTGGAAAGCATCATCGTGTCCCACTTATTCCCAGGTTACCATTTAATTAATGCAAATGAATACAATGGACTACAAATTTAACAAAATTTTAACAAAAGAACAATTCCTTTTATGATTGCCACAAGCCAAGCAACTAGTTGAGTTTAGAGTAGTTTAGGTTTTTTTTTCCAAACCTGGTAGAAGCTTATATGCTCTGTTTATTAGGAACCTTGGCTTTACCAATTCTCCTAAAAGTTTAAACTTATAGAAAATGTATAATCAATTCACTTATTATACTGTGCACCCCGACTATTCAGTCATTGTTTTTCTCAAAAATTTTGTCGTCAACGCATTGTTGGAGTTCAAACCCGAGACCTTCAATTATTAAAATCCTTGGCACTATTAATTCTTCTAAGAGCTTAAACTTATAGGAAATGTACAACTAATTCACTTATTATATTACGTACTTATTGCTCACGGGTTAAACTCAACATTGCTTTCGACAGTGGCACACGCACCCAGAGTCATGTCAAGCAGTGCTAAGTCAGTGACAGCCACATATAAGCTATTTAGCCACTATTTTTCCCAACATTGACTTCCTCTTTCGTCGAGGACTTCAGGAAGTCTAACTTGCCGATTGTCTTCACCACTAGGCCTAACCACTGACAATAGCTGACCAGTGTGTTAAAAACATGCTATATTGTTATTTTGCATGCAATTTTTGCATTCCCTATTTGAAAAAAAGAACGTTTTCTGTGTTGATGCGAATTGAAAAAACAAAAAAAAAAGTTTGTATAGTTTTTGGTATACTATTTTTGCATTACCCAATATGATGGTGTGAGCGGATACTACTTGATTGCCAGGTTCCTAAGGAAAATTGGCAAAGTTTCAAGCTGCCTCCTAGTGAGCAGCAGTACACATCTGAAGAACTTTGCAGTACTGACACTGACCCCTCTAACAAGGAGCTTTCTGACTTGTCTGAAGCCTGTGACAAGCTTTGGCAACTTGACTTGAACCGCTTGGTTCCTGGGAAGGACTATGAAATTGAATGCGGGGAGGGGAAAAAGGTGTACCAGAAGGGCGATGTGGCACCGAGAAATTTGTTTAAATGGGTGGGTGAAGATGTTTTCAGGCGCCCTACTTACGCTCGCTTCTCTTCACTTCTGGATAACTACAACCCTCAACAAGGAAACAAAGAAGTGGTTACTACTGAAGAAAAGCATGAGCAAGATGCATTTATCCTGGAGATAAGCAGGACTTCTCCAATCAAATATCTCCACAAATATCTTTTATACAAGGGGTTTGTATCTGGGAGTTATGAGGAGTTTAAAGCAACGCTGACCTACTTATGGTTTGATCTCTATTCAAGAGGCGGAGGATCTAGTTCTTCCTCTGCTTTTGAACATGTTTTTGTTGGAGAGATCAAGGTAATTGGAGAACAAGAAGTCTCTGGCTTCCACAACTGGATCCAGGTAAACCCCCTCAGTAACTTTTCTCATTCTTCAGTTTGATTATAATAGCAACTAGTTGGGCTGCTAATTTCACTTGATTAAAAAAATTCACTCAAACATTAAAGATCATCCGAAAGTTGAATTAAATTTTGAATCAAATCTAAATCTACATGATCCGAACAAGATAACTAATAAGCCATTTTTATGGCTTTATATTTTAATCGATTCAACCTTGGGCTAAATCCAATCTTGGGCCGACATAAGATCGGATTGAGCCTACTCGATATTGGGTTGATTGAAAGGAAAAAAAAAAAGCTATTTATATAGTAGTTTTCAAAGCAATACCTTAGTTGGAGAGCTACCATAAAATTTTATTTTGTGACCCTTATTTGAACCCTACTCATTGCAGATCAATTTTCTTTTTTGTTTTTCTTTGTAGTTGTTAGATTAGGATGTACATCAATGATTTAAAATGATTGAATGAATAAACATGTATATGCCTAAGGTTTGAATGGAAGATCAATATTTAATTGAAAGTTAGATCCAATTTGGCTCGAATCGAGTTTAGATCGATACCTGATGAGCTAAGCCTAATTTGGATGGAGACTGGATTGAACTCTCATCTTCTGAAGCTTCAATCAAGATCGAATAAAAAACTTCCAATTCAATTTTGAGCAATGATTGAATTGGCTTGAGATTAGATTGTTGATAGCCCAAGAACTAGCATCGCATGTAAGAATATGACAAGTAACTCTCCTTCGTAGTGTCACTAATTTTAAATTATAGTAGCATTGCATGCATGTACACATCATCTTTTGAACGAGAACAAAGACAAGATTGGTCTTTCTTTTTTGACCTTCTGCACAAATTGAAGTGAGATGCAAGGAGTCGAACTTGAAACTTTTAGCTCTTATATCATGTTATACTTTGTTAACAAATCAATGTCACAGCTTAAGTTTATACCTTTTGGCCTACTTTAGGAGAATCAGGTTTGCATCTAGTCAGTTCGAGTTAATTGGGCTCAAGTCAGATTGAAATTTCACTTCAATCAATTAGAAGTTTATGAATTTTGAGTCAATTTGTAGTTGATTCAAGTTGATTTATTTAACATTCCTTGCTCCAAACATTCAGTACGAATATTATAAACATAAATTCAGTTAGCATTTATTTGCATGCAGGTTTCAAGTTGAATAGTTTTCATGTTGAAGTTACTTTCAAGACACAGGCAAAGGGAATCTACTTTGAATTAATTAAAATATGAACAACAATTGATCATTGTATTTGAAGTAAAAAGTTTATTTAACACATGAGCATTAACTTACAATAATAACTTATTTGATATTTTGTTTTGAAGTTTTATTTGGAAGAAGCTAAAGGAAATGTAGACTATCAGGGTTATATATTCCCGAGGCGCTACAATGATCATGTAAGCACTATGAGCTCATCTCTTCTCTAAACTCGATAGCTTACTTCTCCTTTTTCGTGTTTGCTTTTTCGGGGAAAATATGTAGCCTGACTCGGAAACTCAGCTTCTGACCATTCAGTTTGAGTGGAATGGAGTTCTGAAATCTGTCTCCAGCACTTTGGTAGGAGTTAGCCCAGAGTTTGAACTGGCCCTCTACACACTTTGCTTCTTTGTGGGTGAAGAAGATAATCATGTGCGGCTCGGCCCGTACTCTGTTAACATAAAATGCTATCGTTTGGGGCGCGATAAGATTGGCTCTTCATTTCCCATTGCTGAATCTTGATTGCGAGTCATGTCACGGTTGAATCTCTTTATTCACTTGATCAACACAGGAATAATACTCCATCCGCGTTGTTCTCGTGCAAACGTATTGTATGCGTACACTCGAATGTCTTTATGTACTTAAATCTGCTGTCGAATTTGGTAATTAACTTGATGAATCTAATCTCTAGTGAACTGTTTTAAGCATATATATATATATATATATATCAGAAGTTAAAGGTGGTATTATTTCTGTAATATTTAGAAGTCCTTTGTGGTGCAATGTTTACAATATGATAAGTCTCTATTTTTGTCAATAAATCAAGTTCTAACTTCTGTTCTTTTTGCCTGATTTTTTACGTTTGGGGCCCAATCACAGAACGCCATATGTGCACTCTGGGTGGGCCCGTGCGCATGCAGCACTTTGTGATTGGTCGTCAAATGGTTCAGGTGTCGAACCTCATATTGTTTCTCTCTAGAGGGAAGATGGTATATAATCCACTTTCATGATTTCTGATGGTCAGGGTTTTGTACATTAATTCAAGTTTGCTGAGGTTTTATCAAGTTACCTTTTTTTTTCTTGATTTTATGAATTTATCCTAAACCTTTTACCTAACTTCCTGTTGAAATAAATATACAGATATATTGTCGCAGCGAGAATGATCGTTGTGTTTCCCAAAGTTTTTTTTTTTTTTTTTTACAGTGTTCTTCGCAGTAAAGGATCTCACAGTAAGATCAAATGCTTTTGGGGAATGGGAATGGGCGAGTTTATATCTTTTAGGGGGCGTTTAGTTCGTTGTTATTTTGGTGTTATGTTATGTATGTTATGGCATCTAGATGTCATCTTTTGATTAATAATTTTATAATTTAATAAAAGATTATTTATAGATGTCATTAAATTAAATAATTATTTTTTAAAATAATATAATATAATATTAAGATAATATTGAATCAAATATATTTTTTTATTTGTGAAAGTGGTGTCAAACACACCTCTTAGTAAAATGATACTCGTCTCTTCTAAAGTTAGGAAGTTGTAATTATGAGTCCTATGAATTGAATTAAAAAAAAAATTGAGCCCTATGGAAGTTTGAAATTTAATATTTTTGTTTTTATATAATCATGTTATTAATATCAAATATGAATTTATGTATATTATAATATACAAAATTAAATTAAATTATTATAATATGTATATATATATTTATATTTATTGATATTTTAATTTTGTATGTTCTGTTTAGCCTAGAATTATTTTGGTCTTATCCAAAATTAAAATAGTATTTGGTTACATAAATTTTAATATAAAATTTTTATTTTATTTTACATAATTATTTCTAATAGATTTATAAAATGAGAAATAAAATTGAAAGTCTTATTAAAAATGATGCTGATATGTGAAATAAAATAAAAATTTATATATTAGAATTTATCTAGAATATAATAAAAATTTATTTATTATTATTTTTATTAAATACTATTTTGATATTCAGCAGAAATAAAATGATCGTGATGTCAAATAAGCTTATATAGTATTTTGTGCAAAGTAAACTGCATGTCTACCTGCTAGTTATATAAAAATTAAACCACAATAAATAAGGGACCTTTCTGAAATGAAAATTGGCAGCATAGGACCAAAGCGAAATGAATCACAATTCATGGACTAGTATAAAATGCCCTTAGATCTCAAAACCAATAAGTAATTTACCCTTTTTTTTAGATGGAAATTCAATCACAATTCAAAATAATTTGTTCATCGGGTGAGATTACAGCCCATGTTCTGCCTTTGCAGACGCTGAAAAAAAAAATCAAAACTTAAAGATAAATAATTTCAAAAATATGGACCGACATGAAAAAATATTTTAAATAATTTATAGCAACACCCTTTATTTTTATTGGCTACCTAATCCTTATTTAAAGATTTGAACGGGTTTGGACGTAATTGAATGTTAAATGAACCCAAGGGATTTGATTGAAATTGTCTCAAAAATACAAATCCATCTGAAAAATATTTTAAGCTGTAGACACCTATAACTAATTTTACCATTCAAACATCTTTCTCTTTGAGCCGAAAAATTAGTGAGTTTATATGTGCATAACGTATCTGCACACGAGATCTAACGAGAAAATTGGAGCGAGAAACAGCTATAGAGTACTTGGTGTAATATATATAATTTTGAAAGAATCTAAATTAAAAAAAATGAAATCATAAGATATCATAAATATTAAAAAAAATGCATTCTATCAATCATCTTAATATCTTTTTGAATATACTTGTTTTTATGATGAAATCTACATTCGAATAATTTTATGATATATTATAATCAACTTATTGTACCGTACTTTATAATTTGAATGTCTTCTATCATTTATCTATAAAATGATGTGCATAAAAATTATTTTTCAAAAAGTGTGACATAACTGACTAGAGCGTTTTTTAAATTATACACAAAATTTTAAGTACTTGTATGCAAATATTACAAATATAATATATGGTTAAATTATATCCGAGCTCTTTAGGTCGGGTTAACTTTTAACTTTTAAACAATCTCAATTTTGATCTCTCTAGTTATAAAAGCACTGCAGTTTTAGTCTCTTATTCAAGATCTTTTTTTTTAGTTAATATAAAAATATAAAATTTGATTATTTTTAACTACTTTAAATAATTCGTATATTCTAAAAAATTATTATATTATTTTATTTTTGATAATTTTTAAAAAATTTAATAAAAAATTTAAAATTTAATTTCTCATATCTCTATATTTTTCATTCTAAAATATAAAATTAAAAATTTTAAATATTAATATTTCAAAATATATTTTAAAAATCTAAAAAATTAATTAGGATGAAACGATAATTATTTTACAACCTGAAAAACTCAAATAATTTTTTTTAAAAAAATAGTATTAATTTATAATGTCTTTCTAATCTTGGGGGCTCAGATGCAATTTACCCTATAAATATTTATACGCAAGAATATATATATATATATATATAGAGAGAGAGAGAGAGAGAGAGAGAGAGAGAGAGAGAGAGAGATTGGAAGAATTCAAATTTCTAGGAATAGAAGCCCTCGCTGAGAAATAGACGACGAAAAAGGAGGCTGACGGCGACAGAAATGCCATCTCCCCGTCCTTCGCCTCCTCATTCTTCTCCGTTCCCCTCCCTTCATCAACGACGGCAAGCTTCCATTGTCTCCTCACTCCCTCCGCCGGCTCAGCCGATTCAGGTAATGGGGAACTTTCTACTTCATCCCAAAATGCCGCCCCCGAACCTTTTTCTTGCGAATTCGCGCTTAGTAAGGCCTTGCGGATTCACGTGCATTTTATCGGATCATTCTGCTTGAAATCGTTCTGTTTCGTTCTTGATTTCGATTTTTAGTGCAATTCCGGCGAAATCGTTTCGTCGGACAATGAGGGATGTCAGATCGGACGCCTGTGTCAGGGATTTCGATGTGCGAAGTTTTGGGAAATTGGAGGTTAGTGCTTGTCGTCGGATTTAAGAAGGAAAAAGCTCTTTATTAGATGTTTTTGGCGCAAAAACAGAATTAACTTTAGATCGTAATTCCTCCATTCTGCAGAACCTTGATGTGTTTTTGGTAACTTTCCATTTTAGTAGATACATAAATTGCATTGGAAAGTATGCCCTTGTAGATTAATGTTGATTATGGCAGTAGATTTAGAGAAGAATTGGTGTGTGAGGGAGAAGACATGAGTTGCATTAGTGGGTGCTGAAGTTCTGTGCTTAGGAGATTCCCGTGGGCTAACAAGACCACAATTGTCCTGCTGGGAAGGATTGATACACACGTAAGGCATTTTGTGGCTTTTCCTGAGATGTAGTGAAAACTAAATGTATGCTACTTCTTAAGCTATATTTTCATAAGCATCTTGCAGGTTGCTTGTGACGCATTGGAAATTGAGTTGAATTTGAGAGTGACATTTCTGAAACATATGTCATTAGGGATGAGAATGTTGCTAGATTCTATGATGTATTCTTGAACAATACTGCATGATAATGACATGGACACTTCTGTATATTCAACGTGTTATGCTGTGAAACGTCCTCATGTCCCCATTTCATGTCTATGCTTTTCAAGTGCTTTAATAATATTAAGCAAAAATATGAAAAAAATTATAACATTGCATAGATATTTATAATATTATTTGGCACATCTTATTGTGTCTGTGTCCTATAATTTGGGAAAATATAGTATCGGTATGTCATGTCATATCCCGGTCTTCTCGTGTCATGTCAGTGCTTCCTAGGTTTGGGAGCACCATCTTTTGATAGTAAGGATAAGTAACAGAAGTCATTCAATGGAAATGGACCTTTTCATTTCCAAAAATGTAACTTGTCTTCTAAGTTGAAAGACATGAATAATTTACTTGGTTTGAAAGCTGTTGGCTGTGGCTACAGAAATATTAAAATCACATCAGTGAAATAATGGCTTTGTTATTTGAATTAAGCAAACAATAGTTATTATAAATCCATAGTGTAGAGAAGTAAGTTCCTGTCAAAGATAAGACTTTAAACAATTGACAAAGGTTTTCTTTTGATTGGAAATGTTGACAAAGTTTGAAATAAATTACTATATGTATGTTGCAGTTACATAACATACATTATGACATAAATATTATATATGATAAAAAAGAATAAATCGCATCAATGTAACGCTCCGTATTCTAAATGTAGAGGTATTATCCATTTTGACGTTAGAGAACTACATGAATTGAGTACTTCTTAGGAAGGTCACTCATCCCAGGATTACTTCAGCTCAAGCATGCTTAACTATAGAGTTTTCTATTATTAGTCTTATAGTTCTTCCCCCAAAAATACCTCTATATATTGGGATTACACTATTTACTTATATAGCTTAGGACCTCCCCTTTTTTTCGATGTAGGGTAATTTATTTTTGTGCCTCTCCACTTGAAACTAGCTAGGAGCTGCTCCTTGTTTGAGTGATTCCTATTCAGTCATATAGACATCACTTTCTGCTTTCTTCGGTCATGTATTGTTAAAACTAAGGTTCCTCCGGTTATACCATTTTTTACATTGGTCCATTCCAGTTAGGTGTCTGAGGTTGCATGCTCATTTCACGTTGGCCCCTTCATTTATGGTGCTATTTGTATTATTGCAAAATGACCATTGTATCATTCATATTTCTGTAGGAATGGGGCTGTTCCTTATTTTCATACTTTCTTCTTTGTCTTCCTGCATTTGGCATGTTGGTTGTGACCAATGCTGCTGATTGTAATGGTAATAAGGGATGGAGAGCTTGCCTTATCAAACTCAACACTTGTTTTTAAGATAGTGAATACCTTTAGCGGGGACCAAGTGTGCTTAATATAGGCCCTAAACTAAGTTCTTTGCAGCAAAGTCATTCATGTTAAAGAGAAAGCAGCAAACGCATTCTTCTTATTATTATTATTTCAGCCTTGTTTTCTAATTCTTGGTGCTTGTTTTATGAATTTCTTTGACTAACCACTTTATTGAGTGCAATATGTTTTTGCACTCTAGTTGGCACATAATTTTTATTATACCAGCTATACTAGTTATAGCCTATCATTTTACGGTTATTATTCAAGTCAAGCGAATAATTTGTGTAGAAATCAAATAATCAGATTAGTTGAGTTCGGAGAAAGAATTTACCAGCGAGTTGAATCGGAGAGGAGTCACTGAGATGATTAACTGATCGAGTGCGGGCGCTGCGGCGGAAGCGGCGCGGGCGGCGCCTGAGGCGAGCGGCGCGGGCGGACGAGGCGCGCGTCGACGAGCTCGCGGCTGGCGACGAGGCGCGCGCGCGTCAGACGAGGGTCGGACCGAGGCGCCGCCCGCGGGCCGTGGGCGGGCGCGGGCGCGCGAGAGCGGGCGGCGCGAGGGCGGCGCCGGCGCGAGGGCAGGCGCGGGCTGGGCGACCGCGCGCGCGGAAGACTTGGTGCGCGGCGATTTTGTAGCGGGAGAAACAGGATAATATTTTTTTTTTATTTCTAAAAAGTGGATAACTAGGCTACTTCTGAGGATTCTCACCAAAGGCTAACCCTATATCTTTTCCTTCTCACCGGAATATTCGACCTCTTTAACTCGGGTCTAGGCTCTGAAAAACTCAAACACAATTTTTCAATTCATACAAAATACTCTTTTTTACAATGCAAGACGATCGACCTCTATTAATATATAGAGTGAGATCCCATGTATAAATTTGAATAATACAATTACTAAATGCAGGAAATTAAAATACCAAATAAAACAAAAGCAAATATGGAACTAATTCTAATATAAATAAAATAAAATCAGCTCTAAATGTGGTGAGTCTCAAATCTTCCAGATATGCTCTGAAATTAAAATCAAATCAAATCAAATAAAGCTTAATAATGGAAATCTACTAATAGCTTTAATTAATTTGAATTTGAATTTTGATTTCAGCACGCATGAGTCATCTCTAGCCATCCAAATTCGATGCTGATCTGTCGCCCACCAATTCTCCCCATGTGGGAGGAACTCGACCCCGTCGAGTATGGGTCATGCGACTCATGTGTTATCCGAGTGGGTCAGATCAACTGTAACCTTTGAGCCTCCTGAAAGGTAAAATTCTCCATCGAACCAAATATCACTGATTAATTGAATTCTATTAAAATTACTTGCTCACAAAGCTTATTCAATTAGCTCTAAAATTATTGAGGTGGATTTGGCTGTGGACTCTCATGGGTAAAGCTACACTCAAAGGGAATAAAAGGCTATTGCTTCACTAGGTATTACTGTTGGGTCCTGATAACCAATAGATCTGAAATATTTAAAAGTATCAACTATTCCCATGATCCTAATATAATATTCAAAACTTATTTCAGTTGAAGCCACATTTAATAAAAAATTTAAAATAAATTAAATTAGAGATTTAATTATCTTAAATTACCATTAATAAAAAATTTAGAAATTTTTCTACACTTAATTATAATAGACTCACCATTAAGTTTTACTGATTTCTATTTATTCTTATAATATATAAATAAGAGAAACTGACACATGCAAATGAACTAGAATGAAATGCAAATACAAATACTGAGTAGACTCAAACCTAATATTAATAAAAGTTTGTTAAACTATGAGATTCTGATTATAAGCATATGGAAAATAGGTTTAGAGTCACAAGAGACGCGGTTCCTAATTAAGGTGCCATATATTCTTCCAGAAATAGAAATCTCTAGCCGCAGATTGTATCACAAACAGTCAGATCACTCGCGTACAGCCACACCATCTCAGTTTCCATGCACCATCTGCCTATATTGGTTCTATAGGTGTCGAGCTTTTTACTAGATCGAGGGATATGCATGGCTATACTCGACTAAATCAAATCTATTGACCTCAGAATGATATCGTGACATATAATCATCTCAATATGATCCGATAGTGTTATCATCACCAATAAGATGATTCAGTAGCCTCTATCGAATCTATAGCCTGCTCTTCTTCATGACCTCAGCTCTATAACTATTCTTCTCAATTTGACTCTCAACTTTCTTTCCTGTAGCTATCTTCCTCGTGCATTTTATCCTCGTACCTTCTCGTACTCCTCACTAAACTAGGATCTGCTATATAAATATGGAAATATACGTACAAGTTTCAATGCTTCAGGAAGAAATGAAGGCCTCTGCTAGAGAATTCATTCAATATTTCTTTCACGAGAAAAAAAATTAGATTGTCCGATCACTATAGTCTCAATAGGTTGACTGACAATGAGAGTAGGAATTGGAGCAATTCGGTTATTATAATCTTGGCTCTCTCCTAGGGTCCACTGATCGACCTCAATTGTTCTAGAAGGTGGTCGGTGTGTCGCTTCTCAGGCGGCGTACCGATCACTCACCTCAGCCAGTTAATTTTG
>KZ451950.1:2951328-3159915 GCA_002786265.1 Apostasia shenzhenica
GACTCGATCACTCACCTCATCCAGTTTAATTTTTATATCATCCAAACAGTCTGTTTTAGCCATGATAGTGGTCAACATAGCCTCTAGTTTGAGATCCATGAGAATAGGGAAACTAGACCTAGTGTATTCTAAACCAGACCTAGTGGGCATATGCAGACAAATAAATATGCCTAAATGCACCCTATTCCAAGTTTCCAACCATGCTCTGATACCAAGTTGATGCGGGACGAAAAAATGGATGCCAATGATAATTATATTTTTATATTTAGCAAACTGATTCGCAAATTGTCCCCACCAGCCTAACTAGAGTATTTTTAATTTTATCTAAGTTTAACTTTATCTTTATTAAAATTAACTTTCACAAACAAATAGATCCTTAAATATGTATTTTTAATTTTTTAAAGTAGCAACTTGATGGAATCTGTAAAAAAGTCTGACATGGAAAAAATTTGGGTAGGATAGACCCAGGTGACACCTTTTTTTTGGACTTTCATGGAATCATGGGTTGCATAGAATTTCCCCTATATATATATATATATAATCTACTTCGTGGGTCGCATAGCATTGCCCCTATATATATATATATATATATATAGGTTTGTACAGCTAAAGGGTTTTAAATGAATAGATATGCTGTTAGTGAGTTTCTCACCCTTGTTTTGTATTAATGAATTTGTTGCACGCATGACTTATCCCGTTATATCATATAATTGATTATACATCATTCAACTTGCTTGAGTGCTGACATGTCGAAGTTGAACTATCTATCAATTGAGGTTTGAATCTGTTTGCTTCCTTCTATGTCTTCAATGCATATAGAGCCATCCTATTATGGAAAAGGTTCCGATTTCTCGCTTACAAAAGGACATGGAATGCGAATCTCTCATAGATGAGCTTCAGGTTGCCACAAACTCATAAAGAATTTCTCATAGTTATCTATTCTCTATTTGTACTCTATCTTAAAAAGGAATCTGTAATTTTTGTTAATGTGCTAGTATTATAATTTGTTGCAGATTATATGGAATGAAGTTGGAGAATCAGAGGCTGAAAAGGATGAAATGTTACTTCAGCTAGAGCAAGAGTGTCTGGAGATATACAGAAGAAAAGTTGATCAAGCAAACAGATGTAGAGCTCAGCTACGGCAGGCAATTGCTGACTCTGAAGCAGAAATTGCAACTATTTGTTCTGCAATGGGTGAAAGACCGCTTCATCTTTGGCAGGTTAGACTAATCTCAGAAATTCATGCTGTTATATGCGTATTTTCATCCGGTTCCATCGTTCTCCATAAAGTAATGCAAATAATAATGTGTCAGGAATTAGCTCAACAACTTTTACTTGGAATTTCATAACTTCTTAAATAGTTGAGTTTGTTTCTTCAGTTATTGAACGTTGTGTCGTTTTTATCTTTCTAGAATCTTGATTACAAACTTGCGTCTCTCTCTCTCTACATGGATATATCTTACATATATAGCTTAATAGCTGTGTGTGGAAATCTGTAGCACTCATCACTTCAGGCATGGAAAGGAGTGGAGTTTGAGCGTATTTAACTTCTATATATACTAAATAACGAAGAAATCACAGAATTTTTAATAGCTTATTTATTAGCTCTAAATTATTGCCTCGTAAAAGAATTACTTAAAATTAAGGGGTAATTGTATCTGGGCTCTTAAGATAGAACCTTGATTCTACGCAAGTGTATAAAAATGAAAGCATGCTATCTGAGCTCCTCTCTCCCAAAATTCTTTTCATGTGAGTTCTTTTTTATTGATTTTATTAAGTTTGACTGTTTAAGTAGCTTTTTAAAAAAAAATTAAAAATGCATTTTGTATATTGAAAACATTTTTAAGCATTTTCAATTGCTACTATAATAATCTTAACTTTTCCTTTAAAAAAATTGAAAAACTTAACTTTTTCTTTTTCTCTACATCCCAGCCTAAATAGTAATTTTCAATGCTTAAATATATATTTTTTAATTTTTTAAAGTAAAAATTTAATGGTTAAACTTAACGAAATTAGAAAAAAAAAGACCCACGTGAAAAGATTTTTGGGCAGGAGAGAACCAGATGACTTTTTTTTTGTGGACCTACATGAAATCGGCGGTCTACCTTAGGGATTTGGATGGAATGGCCCCTAAAATTAAACTTGATTTAATGTTTTGACTGAATTTTACTCAAAATTGCTTGAAATTTGATTTTGGAAGTAAGTCAAAATTCATGCAAGCTTCAATTATTTTTTCCAGTCTTACAGTTAAGAAGCATCCATTTGGATCTCATGTGAAGCATCTGAAATCAGGAAATGTGAATGACCCTGTATGTATTTCTTACCACGAAACCTTCTTTTTGCCAGAATGACAGAAGCTTGAAAGAAGAGTTTAAGGTCATTGTCAAGCAACTAGAAGAGATGCGAGAAAGAAAGAGTGAAAGATTGACTCATTTTCTTGAAATTGTGAAGCAAATACAATACATTTCAGCTGAGATTAGTCCAGAGCATGGTCCATACAAGTTTGTCGTAGATGAATCTGATCTGTCCTTAAGAAGGCTGGAAGACCTTCAGAAACAATTAGATCTGCTACAAAAGGAGAAGGTTGCAATTTGCATCTTGTCTGTTAGTGGGCTTTCTGGTGCTGCATTCCTTCAGTGTATTGTGGTTGCTTGGATATGTCTGTTATCTAAATGTTATCCATCCTTCTGCAGAGTGATCGCCTGCAGAAGGTTCTGGAGTACCTGAATATCTTGAACTCTTTATGTTTGGTGCTCGGTATAGATTTCAAGCAGACAGCAACAGAAGTCCATCCTAGCTTAATTGAACCTGATGAATCAAAGAGTGTATGTAATACCACAATTGAAAAGCTTAGATCCACGATGCAGAGAATGAGGGAAATCAAGCTACAGAGAATGCACAAGGTACTTTTGATTATTTTATGGTACTCGTTTTCCTCCACCTTCATTTACTCTCCCTAATTATTTCTTCAACAGATGCTACTTGTGCATTCTACCTTAAGGGCCTGTTTGTTTGTAAGGTTAAACTTAACAAGGTTAAAATTAAACTTGGATAGAGATATTTTTTTATTGAAAGTTGTGAATAATGTGAAATAAAGTTAATTATTATATTAAGATATGTAAGGAATATGATATAAAGTTAGCTATTATGTTGGGATATGTGAGAGATGTAATATAAATTAGTTATTATTTTAGTAATGTGTGTAGGATGTGAAATAAAGTTAAGTTTTAATATTAAATTTTATGTGTGATGTGATATGATTTTCAACGGCTAAATAAACGAGGCCTAATAAGTAATCACTTTTTATTATTTGATATAGATAATTAAGGCCACATCTTCTAAAAAATAATCATTTTTTCACTATATCTTTTTCAGTTTTGTCACGCATTCATCTCCACATTCTCGTACTAGTAACATTGTTTTACTGCTAGTGATTTCTTTATTATCCAATGTTCTAGTATTTCCTTTCCTATTCATTATACTAAAAATAGTAGCTATGGCAGCTCCAAGATCTTGCGAGTACAATTTTGGAGATGTGGCATCTGATGGATACTCCAATTGAAGAGCAGCAGAAGTTGCAGGATGTAACACGCAATATAGCTGCTTCGGAGCATGAGATAACAGAACCCAATGCAGTTTCCATGGATTTCGTTAGTTATGTGAGTGTCTACCATAGCCTTTTTGTAGCCTTTGACCAAGGTGCTGTTTGATTGAAGTTTAAGAAGTTTAAGGTTATAGATAAACAAAGAAAGTTTTCTTTTTTATTAAGTTCTTGGGAGTTTGTGTGAAATTTGGAAAAAAAAAACTTGGATTCTTTTAATTTTTAAGAAAAAAAACTAGATTATTGGTGAATAAGTGTATAGGAAAGTTGCAAATCGGTGCCAGGGATTTGTAATAGTAGTGAGCTATTAATGATCTGATCTCGAGCTGATCCAACCATTGGTCCACAACTCAAATTGAGTTAAAAGCTTTTCTATTCGATCTCAGTTCAATCAGCAGACTGAACGAGAAGAGTTCGATCCGATCTCGATCTGAGCTGGGTCTGGTTCATTTGTTATCTATTCAAGCTCGATTTGAGCCAAAGTCTATCCGACTTTCAATAAATTTTCGATATTTTAACCAAATTTTATGTATAAAATGTATTTGTTGTTTAATCAACTTAAACTATGACCATTCATTTTGATCTAATGTTTAAAAATAAAAATAAAAATAAAAATAAAAATAAAAATAAAAATAAAGAAAATTTATCTACTGTAAACTTGGTTTGAATAAAGGTCATAGAGAAATTCTATCAAAGCCTTCCATTAAACTATTGCAAAAAACTAATATACTAGATCCTGTCACATGTATAAATATATATAAATATCTTTTATTTAATTGATTCGATTTCAAGCTACCTCGATCCGATCCTATGTTGGCTCGATTGGACTGATAAAAATCTCAAGCCAAAAAATTGGCTCGTTAGTTGGCTTGTTTGAATCGAGTTGAGCCCAATTCTATTCAAAATCTGATTCAACTTTTGAGCGATCTTTGAGCAAAATTAATGGCATTACTAGCAGTGAAAGAATTTTCTTTGCTGTGTAGGTGGAGGCAGAAGTTTTGAGACTTGAAGAGCTGAAAGCTTGCAAGATGAAAGACTTGATTCTAAAAAAGAAGATTGAGGTAGACGAGCTTCGCCGACGCACACATCTCATAGAAGAAACAGATGATAGTACAGAATCTGCAATTGAAGCCATTAAAAATGGTGTGTCCATTTTAGATCAACTAATGGGGTGCTCTTAAATTTTAAGAAGTTGTGAAATTTTTCAGCGTTATTTAACTTGTTTAGCGTTTTATTTAGAATAACATCGTATTTAAGTGCATGTTCAACATAATCTTTATGCCTGTCATATTTCAGAGATACAGCTATCTTTGAAATATTACTTGTACCAAACATAAAATTTGAACCAATATTTAACACTTATATTTTGTTAGAAGTACGATTATTTGAAAGCTTACCCAATTGTTGAACTGCTATTGTGATTTGTGAGCTCTCATCTAACTGCAGGATCCTTGGACCTGTCTCTAATTCTGGAACAGTTTGAGGTTCAGCTTTCAATGATTAAAGAGGAAGCCTTTAGCAGGAAAGAAATTCTTGAAAGGGTTGAGAAATGGCTGGATGCTTGTGAGGAAGAGTCCTGGCTGGAGGAGTACAACAGGGTATTGCATTTTGTTTCTTACCTCTGATCATATTCTCCTTTTCACCAACAAAAATAATAGCTTTTTTAATCTAACCAGGATGAAAATCGTTATAATATTGGGAAAGGAACCCACCTTATTCTCAAGCGTGCCGAGAAAGCCCGAGCTGTTGTTGCCAAGATTCCAGGTCTAATCTGTCTTTATGATCAAAAGGCATCTTTACTGTTAACAATCAACTTTATGAATTTTTGTTCAGAAATCTTTAGTATTTAGGGGGTGCTAAGTCAATATTATTGTGATGCTGTCATATTATGTAGATGAATTATTAGCTTGTTTAGATGACATATTTTGTAAAAAATTATAAAATTGTCACTTTAAAGTAACATTTAGATGTCACTCAAAATTTGGTGATGTCTAGCTAGAGTGACAAGTTTGTAAAGAGGAGGGGGAAGGAGGAGGGGTTGGTGAGAGGAGTTAGTGAAGCGATGACAACAAAAATTAGATAAGTCTATTAAATGTAAGGGTTAATTACTGAAAGGTTTTTATAGTTAACCCTTAATTACACTTTGTTCTATAATTTTTAAAAACGTTTTGACAGGTCCCTATTTTAAAAACTTTGTAATAATAAAGATTCCTAAAAATTATGATTATATAAAAGGTTCAAACTGACAGTTTTAATTAGTATCTTAGGAACATTCCATCATTTCAATTTTCAAGTTCCAATTTTAATCCACTCTCTTCCCCCTCCTTCGCCCACTCTCTCTCTCTCCTCTTGCTTCCCCTTCCCCCTCCTCTCTCTCTCTCTCTCTCTCTCTCTCACACACACTTGCTCCTGCAAGAGAGTAGGCGGAGGGGGGCGGTTAGCTCGCCTTCGTCCTTTCCTTCCCCCTCTCCCTTTGTCTACCCGTTGCTGCCGTAGGGGAGCAGGTGGAGGGAGGGCGCTGGCCGCCCACTTCCTCTCTCTCTCTCTCTCTCTCGATCGCTCGCTTGCTCCCTCAAGTTGCTCGCCCTCCTCCTCTCTCTTTTCCTTGCTGCCACAACGGAGCACGCAAAGGGTGGTGGTGGAGGAAGAGGCCGGAGAGTGGGGTGATGGAGAAAAAGTGGCGACGATGAGGAGGCCGAAAAGTTGAGAGAGAGATGAGAGAGAATATGAGAGAATTACATATTTTTGAAATTTGGAGAAATATGAAGGATAAAATAAAAGATCTGTTAGTGATAACGACAAAGGAACCTTGTTTGTAATATTAGATAAATTTTAGGGACCTATTAGAAAGTTTTTGAAAACTGTGAACTAAAGTGTAATTAGGGTTAACTAAGGGAACATTCAGTAATTAACTTTAAGTGTAATGATACTGAACCAAACCAATAACAAATTAGACAACAAACTTTTAAGTGACACTAGAGTAGAAAGAATGTATTGAACTAAACTCCCCCCTTAGTGCATTATGTGTCAATAATTTCAGATCACACAAATCTTTACGGGTAACCTCAATAAAATTAATTTTAGCCTAAGTATTTTTCTGCATATTCAAATAGTTTATTTTTCAATTTTTGATATTTTTAATTCCTCATAGGGAACACAGATCTTTGGGAATATCTTTAACTCAGAAAACCACTTCTGCTTGCTCTCTTTCATGTTTTGACCATAACTTTCCATATGTCGAGCAGGTATTGTAGAGACTTTGACTGCCAAGGTTATGGCATGGGAGAATGAGAGAGGGACTGAATTCATTTATGATGGTGTAAGTTCTTTTCTTAGAGAAAATTGGACTGTATAGCTTCTCAACTTATGATCCACAAATTGCAGACTAGCCTTTTGTCCATGCTGGAAGAGTACACCATGCTGAGGCAAGAAAAAGAGCAAGAAAGAAAGAGATTGAGGGTATGATCACTGTATCATGCTTCCTACAGTAGACATGCCTTGGAGCTCCAAAAATGATAAATATATAAAGCAATTAAGATAACAGTGCGAGAAAAGTTTTATTTTTAAAGCTTGTTCTCAAAACCATCTGTTTACTATGTGAAAAAAATTTAAAATATTTAAAAAAAAAAAAACCCAACCATTTAGACATGGACATTCAAGCTAAATAGCCAGAAAAGGTGGCATCCTATAGCTATATATAGACACACACTAAATACAAAACTACATTTCTTGCCTAATTATTACAGATTGCATTGAAGGACTTCAGAATCATAAGAGAACCTTAATAAATATACATAGCTAAACCATAAAATCCAAAATGTTTGCATTTCAAGCATATTGTACTTGACCAAGTATAAAAGGGGAATAGTTCATGAGATAGACTGAAAATGTAGGGGACTTGCCAAAACATATTAAAGTATTTTGCACTTTCTTATCATTATTCTCCTTTGTTGTACTGCATCAAATTGTAAGTAGAGTGACCTGTTCCGAAACCACATTACTGATTTGGTTCTAGTTAATAAAGCTGGTCCACTTCAGATTTGGGTGGTTTTGGGTTGATGTATTTCTATTGGGTTTTTTTGGGTGGAAAACAGACCTGAATCATGAACCTGAGTTGACATTCCTAAACTAGTAAAAAAGTAGTCACTATCCTACCTCCATATTGTCACATTTTATTTCCTACGACATGTTTCTTGAATGATCTTCACCACATATTGCTCATTTCAGGATCAAAGAAGACTCCAAGGGCAACTAACAACTGAGCAAGAATCAATGTTTGGGTCAAGGCCGAGTCCTTCTAAGCCCCAGCATATAAAGAAGCTGACAAGGAGTTCAACTGGAAATAGAAGGCTATCAGTTGGTGGTGGAGCTTCACTGCAGCCTCAAAAACCCGATCCACTTCCTGCAGTCAAGTGTTCTTCCTCGTCAAAGAAACCAGATGCTCTTTCTGGAGGTTTGAACTTGGCACAAAACTGTTTTGAGTTAAATCATTGCATTTTCATCTATGATATCTAGTAATATTTTTAGATCATTTCATCTTGATCCCTAGTGTCATTTTTGGCCCCCCTAAATGAATGGAATTTACAATTTGAACCCTCTATTTTCTCTATCTATACCAACATTTTGGTCCATTTGCTACTTTCTTTAAACATTTCACTTCAAAGAAGAGTGCATCATCCCTTGGAATCTTTGATGAAAATATCTTTTTTTCACCGATATCCATCTGAAATCTTAAAGAACCTTAGCAATAGTAGATTAATCTAGTCCTAACTATTCAACTGATAGCATTGTAGTGTTCTATGATCCAAATATAGAAATATTGTCCGCTTTGACTTTTGTAAAATGAATGACTTGAGTACTTCCTAGAAGGGTTACGCATCCTAGTATTATTTTAGCTTAAATACGCTTAATTACGAAATTTTTCATTATTAGCCTCGCAGTCTTACCTCAAAAAACTTCTCTACTATTTAGAATTACGACATTTGCTTATACAGTTTAAGAACTCTCTCATTTTTCGATGTTAGATGTTTCATTCCTGTGTCCTTCACTTAGAAGCCTGCTAGGAGCCACTCCTTGTTCGGATGATTCTGATTCAATGATATGAACATCACCCTGATGACCACTCTCCGTTCTCTTTAGTATCAGGTTGTGACAACTATCTTCACAGTCTTAGTCTGAAAGGACAAAATAACATCATAAAGTGGTGAATCAAAAAAGAAAATAAAAAGCTACATACGAGAAAATGGACCAAAATAACTTTTCTCATTTTTATGTTTATATGCGTTCTGTAGGATGAAAATAGCTTGTGCGCATGAAGGGTATACTTTTTTTGAGACTAGGATATAAAGTTGGAGCAGAATTTCACCTCCATCCTATGATTTATTAAAAGAAAGGAATGCAATTTTACATTTTATCACCGTCCAAAAGCAAACAGTGAGTTCAGATGAAATAATTATGGAAACATAGGCTAATGTGAAATTCCACGTTTGGTTTGCCAGGTTAAAATTAATTTTACAAACCATATCATATATAAATTTCAATATTAAATTAATTAAATTTTAAATTCTATACAAATTCTAATATTAAAATAAACTTTCTACATATAGTTTAAGATAAAATTTATTTTATTTCAAATCTTTTACGAGTCTTAAAATAAAACTCTTTTAACTTTGAATATTTTACGTATTTGCGAATTCAGATGCACAGGAAGGGGTGACTCCGCGCAAGCCATTCGCACCCTTGGGCCAATCGTACAGCGTTCCATCGACGCCGCCACTCGGAGGTCCCTTCGATGCTGTTGAAGAGGAAAACAAGACTCCCATGGCTGCTCCAATCTCAGATCCCAAAAACTCTCCAGGCTCAGTCTCTACACCAATGCAAACTCACCTTCAGCAGGAAGCAACAATGAAATTTGCCCCACAGGAGGAGGTATCATTTGAAGAACGTAGGCTTGCATTTTTGTTGAATGGCTGACTAATGATAAGAAAAATCTCAGAAAACAACATTTAACTGCATAGATTTTTGCCATATTCCTTGCATTTTTAGATCAAACTAATTGATAGACTATTTATGATGACTAGATATAAACAAGTTATAAGTCGTGTGAACGAAAAGGCTTAGATAAGTCGTGTAATTACCCGCACTACGTATCCAGTTGTTTAATCCGTATGGTGTGTGGTTCTACACGACTTAATGGTAAGTTGTGAGAGTCACATGGTTTACTATTTTGTGAGTGAGTGGTGCACTAGTATAGTGAGTCGTGTTTATACCCAATTATCTTTAAGTTGCATGCATGGATGGTTAATCGGCATTAAATAGTGTTATTTTGTAATTATAATTGAATTAAAGGTGATCATTTTTTCTTACTAGACCAAAAACAATGAACAGTAAAATGATTTAGGAAGCATTTTGTTCGTTGTTATTTTGATGTTATGTTATGTGATCTACATATCGTGACATTTAGTAGATGTCATATTTTGATTAATAATTTTATAAAAAACTTTTTATAAATATCACTAAGCTAATTATGCTTGTTTGTTAACCTTTGAAATGAATAATTCATACTTTTTTTTGTATCCAAAGCAAAAAAATTATCAGAATAAGACGGTTAAATTGTGGTTTAGTTGATCGAGTATTTATAAAAGTGTTGTGATTTAAAATAAAGTTAGTTTGATATGTTGGAATTTCAAATAGAGTAAAATAATCCGATTTTCATTAACATTAGTGAGGAAATGGGGCGGGGCGGGTACGGGTTTATGAAAATTAGAAGGGGGCGGGGCGGGGTGGAAACGGATATGGAACGGGTATAGGTAATGAATAATAAACTCGATCCAAATCCTTCCCGTTGTCATTCCTAAATCTTTTTTCGAATAAATAATAAATATGTTTTAAGGAATCATAGTAATACTTTTATATCTAATAAAGAAACTGCGTAGCACTTTTTCTTTGAAATTTATTTGATTTATAATTGATTTTGATAACATATCAGTTTTAATTGTTAGTTCTATCTCTTAAATTAAAGCGTATATTGCATCTGCCACTGAGATCAAGAGAAGGATGATGCAAATTGATCTCAAATTAAAAAAAAAATTTATCTTGATTCGCAGCTTTAGTCATTTCTTTAGAATCTCGCTTATTTCGCAGATTTTTCTTAATTTAAAACATGAAATTTAATTATTGGTTATTAAAAATTTAATAAAAATTTAAAATTTAATTTTTCATATTTATTATCTTTTATTTTAAAAAATTTAAATAAAAATATAAATTTTAAAATTATATACTAAAAAATTAATGATCAAGAATAATTATGTGAAATAATTTTAAAAATTAATAATTATATTTTAATTAGACCAGACAACACTTTTATGACATTAGGAACTTAAATTAAAATTTTCTCTCAATTTTAAAAGCTCAAATGCAATTTGCCCTAAATGTAGAATATAGATTAAAAATAATATTCAGAATCATACATATATATATATATATATATATATATATTTTGATAAATACTTAATATATATTTATTTATACCGTTAATTCTTTATTATATCTGTAACTGTACTGATCAGAGATTTATGAGCATATTATTTCATAGGAATAAATAAATATACGTAACAAATTTTGTCAAATTAAACAAATAATTTTGGACATTAAATGAATCTCTATGAGTATATTATCCCAAATATTTTCAAGTAATGATAAATATTTATTCTTGAATAATTTTAGGACATTAAAATGAATCTCTAAGGTCACCAGTTTATTTTATTTGTGGTCAAATTTTGTAGCACGAAGATTACAATAAATGTGTGGACCAATTCAAGATGATGGATCAAAATTTTTTAAAATATAATATAGTAATTTACATATTATAGTTAAGCAATTCTTTTTATTATTTATCTTATTTATATAGTATATAATGTATCTTTTTTAACTCAAAATTATGAGTTTTTATTAATTTATGAAAAAAATTTATTTGATTAAAAATAAATTAAGCGTGAAAAAATTTGAATTATTAAATAAAATTTTGAACTTTTCTAAAGTTAACACAAATTTATTTATATTTAAATAAATTATGAGGTATAACACAAAAATTTAATTTTTAATAAAATATTTAACTATAAAAAAATATAAAATCTCACTTCAAATATCTGTTTGACTTAATTTGTTTTTAGTTTAATTTGTAATTTTAAGATAGCTAAGTAATAGCTTGCGCCCTGAAGTATTTTTAATTAATTAACGGCAGCCCACTAACGGTCGTTAAAAATATGCTCTTTTGTTAATTTTTTTCTTAATTATTCTTATATTATTAATTAATTAATTAAAAATACTTAATTTTAAAATTTCAACATTAAATTTTGTAGCACGAAAAGGTTACAATAAGGCCTCGTTTAGTTCGAAGTATTTGTTTGGCCCAAAAAAAATTTTAACTGTAAAAATTAATTTTATTACACATCTATCATAAATATAAATTTTAAAATCAATTTTATTTCACATTTTATATAATTTTTAATATTAAATTTTTTCTTGTCCAAAATAAAAAAGGCTGGCTCTGAGTTATATACGGCGATCTTCTCTAGGGTTTGCATCTAGAGTGACTCAAATTAATTTATGATGTGGATGAAAAAAATTTTACTTAAAAATTACATAATTTATAAAAAATTTGTGGCCCACTAATGGCCGTATAAAATATATTTTTTTATTAATTTTTTTTAATTATACTTATATTAATTAATTAATTAGAAATGTTTAATTTTAAAAAATTCATTATCAAATTTTGTAGCACGAAAAGGTTACAATAAGGCCTAGTTTAATTCAAAGTATTTTTTTGATCCAATACAAATTTTAAATATAAAAATTAATTTTATTGCACATTTATTATAAATATAAATTTTAGAATTAACTTTATTTCATATTTTATATACTTTTTGATATTAAAATAATTTTTTAACATTAAATATTAAAAATAAATTAAATATTTTCTTGATCAGTGTGCCAAATCCCATTGGACGGTGGATTAACTAGCTGGGCTGAAGCCCAATGGTTCATAGCTATATAAGGCGATCGCCGCGCAAGGGAGGGTAAGGAATAGTTAGGGATTGTAAGAATCACATTATTTGTTTGTTTTTTTGGACTTAAATGGGGCAGGGCGGGTACGAGTTTGTGAAAATTAGAATGGGGTGGAGCGGGGGCGGGGGAAAATGGATATGGAACAGGTATAGATAATGAATAATAAATCCGACAACGGATGTTATCATTTCTAAATCTTTTTTCGAATAAATAATAAATATGTTTTAAGGAATCATAGTAATACTTTTATATCTAATAAAGAAACTGCATAGCACTTTTAACTCAAGGAAGGCAGATCAAAATTTCTTTAAATATATTATAGTAATTTACATATTATAGTTAAGTAATTCTTCCTATTATTTATCTTATTTATATAATATGTAATTTATCTTTTTTAACTCAAAATTATGAGCTTTTAAAAAAATTATTTGATTAAAAATAAATTAAGCTTGAAAAATTTTGAATTATTAAATAAAATTTTGAACTTTTCTAAAGTTAATACAAATTTATTTATATTTAAATAAATTATGAGATATAACACAAAATTTAATTTTTAATAAAATATTTAACTATAAAAAATATAAAATCTCACTTCAAATATCTGTTTGACTTAATTTATTTTTTTAAAGCAGCTCAGTAGGTAGTTTAATTTATAACTTTAAGATAGCTAAGTAATACCTAAGTAAGTGCATATAATAAAAGAGTAGGCAGCATGTGATTTTATTCACTCATTCATATAGAGTGACTCAAATTAATTTATGATGTGGAACTAAAAAAATTTTAATTAAAAATTACATAATTTATAAAAAATTTGAGCCCACTAATGGCTGTATAAAATATGGTTCTTTTGTTAATTTTTTTTAATTATGTTTATATTAATTAATTAATTAATTAGAAATGTTTAATTTTAAAAATTTCATTATCAAATTTTGTAGCACGAAAAGGTTACAATAAGGCCTAGTTTAATTCAAAGTATTTTTTTGGCCCAACATAAATTTTAAATATAAAAATTAATTTTATTGCACATTTATTATAAATATAAATTTTAAAATTAATTTTATTTCATATTTTATATACTTTTTGATATTAAAATAAATTTTTTAACATTAAATTTTAAAAATAAATTAAATATTTTCTTGATCAGTGTGCCAAATCCCATTGGACGGTGGATTAACTAGCTGGCCCCGTCTGATCGAAGATCGAACCGGTCAATCGACCGGTTCATGGTTTTATCGGTTCAACCGGATGACTTAATAATTACATTATAATTAAATATAAATTTTCTAAATGTGAGATTAATTTTTAAAATATGATAAAAAATATTTTGAACAAAAATAGTACAACTAATTTAAAAAATTTAATACTACAAGAAATATATAAAAAATTAAAATTACAAAACAAAACGAATATAATTACTTTTCTTGTCAATTTGTTATTCAAAATACTTTGTCTCTTTTATAACAATTCGAAATAAATTCATGATAAAAAAATAATAAATTAGCTAAACATCCATTATATAAAATAATTATTATTCAAAATATAGCATCAATATTAAAATATTAATGCCCAAATATTAATGTATAAAAATAAAATAAGAAGCTCAAATAATAATTCTGGTTTGTCCGGTTTGGCGGTTGGACCGGTTTTTACCGGTTCAACCCGATTTTTACCGGTCCAACCCGATTTTTTCTTGATTTCGGTTCTAATTTTGAACCAGACCGGACCTTGGGCCGGTTCCCGGTTGAACCAGTTGAACCAGCCGGTCCGGTCCTGTTCTGGCTGAAGCCCAATGGCCGGTTCATAGGTATATAAGGCGATCGCCGCCGCGCAAGGGAGGGCAGATCTCGAAACCCTAGTTCGAGCCCCCGCCGGCACCCGCAGGATGGTAAGGATAGTTAGGGATTGTAAGAATTGGTTCTTCTTCTTTCGAAGTCTTGATGAGTGCCGCTGAGTTGATTCAAGCTGTATGATTTTTTTGTTATGTGAATAATTCTTCTTCTTTCTTTCTTTTAACATTCAGATCTAAGGAATCTGTGAGTATTCTTATCAAAATGTGAGTCAGCGTAACTCAATGCATAAATCAACCAGAATTTTTCGGATTTGACAATTATTTGCAGTCCTTTTGTAGTTCATTATCTACATTAATGTGCCATACATCAATTTGAAATTTATTCCAATTATTTGTGCTGTGATTTTTTATATCATCAGCAGTCGCTTTGATGAACTGTTTTAAGGGTTTTATGAATCTTTTGTTTTTCACCTGTTAGCCTTTCATGATGCAACTTGTTACACCTAAATAAACCAAACCCTATATCCTGAAACACTAATCCTCCACAGGATGGCTTTTTCTTAAAAGATATGAGACCTCATTCCAAACTTACCAAAGCAACCATCTAGATTGGATTAAGGGAGCGTTTGGTTCAATATTATCTCGATGTTATGTCATATTATCTAGATGTCTTGACATCTAGATGTTATTTTTTTAGTAACAATTTTATAATTTCTTATAACATTTTCTACTTGTCCAATGAATTGCTCACATTTAAAATCAAAGTTTTCTATTTTGGGTCATGTTTTATTTGAGACAGTTATTTATAATTATGTAATTTCCAACTTTTTTTTTGTGGAAGTGGACATGCATGGTGTATATGAAAACATTTGCATGTTTGTCTTAATCTCTTTAATGTACACTTTTCATGACATGCATATATGTGTGTGTGTGTGTGTTTTGTATATATATCCATACATTCTACATACATTATAAAACCTAAATGCATACACATGTGCATGTAATGAGTCAAAATTTGAGTTTGGTCGATTTTGTCTCGAGTTGATTTCATGTCACTAGAAAATTTAGTTGATGTTGGATCGAGTCTGTTTTGAGCTATTTTTAGTGATTTTTGAGTCTTAAACGTAATTTTCTTTCCTACTTGTGAGCATTTTAGAGCAATCATCTTACGCGTAAGTGCGTGTATAGGAAGCAACCTTTGTGAGACTTGTAAGTCAGATTTTTGTTATATGTGAATCATAGACGATTAATCATGTAATCCATCAACTCAATGGTTGATTTGTAGATTATGGAAAAGAATGTTGTGGATACAAAATAACTTTGCTAGTGAAAGTCTTTTGATATACTAAGTAAGAAGCATTTTTTTACAGAGATATGGGATATTTGCTTCGTTTTGATTTCTTCTACACCATTTCTATTTTTTTGCTTACGTTGATTTACTAAGTATCTTGACACAGTTTTGTGATTTTGACTTTAGACTAAAAGAACGAAGAAGGCGGGAATTGTTGGGAAGTATGGTGAGTTCCATCACAATTGTTTTTATGGGGGCAATTACATACATACCTCATTAAATGTTATTTGAGACCATAAATTTTGTTATTTACATTTTGAAAATTGAATTACACTATTTATTTTATTATGGACACCTTCATGCATAGATAATTATATACATGCCTCAAAATCACATGTGCATTTGGGTGGATGTAGTTACATATCATGGGCGGTCTTATGGTTAATACTTAATAGCAATATTTGGGGCCTTAAAATATAAATAAGGTGAGACTTCAGGTTATATATGTAATTATCCTTTTTTTTGTGAACTGTCTTTTTAATGAATATAACTCTTATTTCCCTCAGTAACAAAGAAGCATGACTGCTTATTAATTGTTATTTTAATATGTTTTCAGGCACCCGCTATGGTGCAAGTTTGAGGAAACAAATTAAGAAAATGGAGGTCAGTCAGCATGCCAAGTATTTCTGTGAGTTTTGTGGCAAGGTTTGTCTTGATCTTCTTCTTCTTTCCTTCCCTGGATTCAACTTGACATCATTAATGAATAAATTTTTGATATATAAATGGCACTATTAATCACGATTTTATCTATATTTCGAAGTAATATTACCTGAAGTGCTGTTTTTTTTGTGAGGTATAGTTCATTTTTGTGGGAGACAATTTATACTGAATTTGATATATTATTGTTTTAATTATTTTATATGGAATTATGGGTTATTTAGCCTGCGAATATGTGATTGTTTTAAAAGATTTCGTGATGCTCTTTATCACAATACAGTATGCTGTGAAGCGAAAAGCTGTCGGCATCTGGGGATGCAAGGATTGCGGCAAAGTTAAAGCTGGAGGTGCTTATACCTTGAAGTAAGACATTTATGAGTACTCTAACTCCATTTACCATATTTTTTTGTGGAATGTGTAAGTAGTCATTGTTGCATATGCAGCTGAGCTGCATGCATTTCATTATGTCTGTTAATTATGCCCGAAGCTCGAAATTCGTTTGTTATTTAATTTGCCTGACTAATTTTAAATTTTAAAACCATTATGCTTAAAGTTTAGCCAATTAAACTAATGCATTCATGTAAACAACTACATATATATATGTGTGTGTGTGTGTGCAGGCATGTTCATTGGAGAGAGTGTATATGCAAAAGGATATGAACAGACCTTAGTACAGTTAATTAACCTTGTTTGTTTGCTTAGGTTTACTTTTTAACCTGGGTTGATATTAATGTCACACTATTCACAAATTGTAAAATTAAACTAGTAATATTTCAAACTCTATACAAATTTTAGCTTTAAAATTAAACTTATTTCACATATAACAATAAAAGACTAACTGTATTTCATATCCTGCATATATCTAAAATGAAATTAAAGGCATCTTAATGCAAAAGATGTCTCGTAACCTGTTTGTTTGGCCAGGCTAATTTCAATATTGGTTAAATTTAACCTTATAGATCACATAATACACAAATTTTTATATTAAACTAATAATATTTCAAATCATGCTTTAATTTTATTATCAAAATTAACTTTATCTTACATATTACATAAATTTTAAAATAAAAATTAACTTTATTTCCTATTTTACACACATCTTGAAATAAAATTAATTTTATTTCAACTTTTTTGCAAACATTAAAATAAAAATCTCATCAGTCAATAAATTTAACCTAGTTAAAATAAATCTTATTAAACAAACATAAAGGTTAAAACCCAATTAAAATTGACCTGGCTAAACAATCATCTAATAGGCTCTAAAGAATCTATGTGAAAGGTTAAAATGGCCTAGAGGACTTAATCCGAAGAAAAATCATGTGATAGGTGCCATTTAGATACTAATGTTTTTCATCAGTTTGCATGCATTTGAAGATTGGCATTCACTCCAAAGTATCTGCATGAAAGTTTAAAATGGCTGTGGGAACTTTATTGAAACGAATTAGATATATGTGCTTGTTTAGCGTGTTTAATTTAAACTATCTAGTGTGTGTTTGTTTGTAAGGTTAAATTTAAGAAGATTAAAATTAAATTTGGATAGAGATATTTTTTATTAAAAGTTGTGAATGATGTGAAATAAAGTTAGTTATTATATTGGGATATGTGAGGGATGTGATATAAAGTTGGTTATTATGTTGGAATATGTGAGTGATGTGATATAAGCTAGTTATTATTTTAGTAATATGTGTAGGATGTGAAATAAATTTAATTTTTAATATTAAATTTTTTGTGTGATGTGATATGCCTGGTTAAAATTAAACCAGATTAATTTTAAACTTGTAGGCAAACAGGGCCGTCATTAACTTAACTGATTAAATTTATTTTGAAATTTAGGTAGGATATTAAATAACTTGAGTTTCATTTTGGAATTTGTTAGGATGTTAAAAATGTTGGATCTTAAATAATTTTTTTTTTTATTTTGATTCTTGACATTTATATAGGATGTGAAATATATTTATTTTTATCTTAAAATTTATGTTTAACTTTAACTCAAACAAGTTTAACTTGGTCAAAGCAAACCAACTAAAGAATCACTTAAAAATTTTATTGTTGATATTTTTTTCTTTGCAGCACTGCAAGTGCAGTTACTGTTAGGAGCACCATCAGGAGGCTGAGGGAGCAGACAGAAAGTTAATATGTCTTTTTCAGATTAAGATCAGAACTTTATCTGCATGGAATTATTTCCTTATATTTTAGTTGATGTTCGTGAAGACCTTTTCTCTCTTTGCTCTCATTTACTTATTTCTGACTCAATTTTGTTATGGTATTTTTCACTTCTTGATGATCTTTTTCCATTTCTTTTTTTTTTTTTTTTTGATAAAACTTCTTGATGATCTTAATATGCATGTGGAAGTTTAGCTTTTTCTGGCAAGCTGAAGCTATTAGACTGTAATTTGTGGTGGGAAATATAAATTTAAATACTATGTTTCACCCAAATTTTCAAATATTGTGTTTCACACATCTTGATACATTCTGTGTGCACCTAAATAAAATATTTTGTTTTCTAAATGAAATATTCTAATAAATTTAAAATTCAAATCTTGACTTTGTTTTCTTCTGTCTCTTCTCGTTTAACTTCAATGTGATCGATCTGGTGATCGGGTCGTCGGTTGCGTTATCGGGGTCCTCAGTTGCCTAGTCGGGGGTTGATGGCTTGTGGTTGGCGATCGGAGATTAGTAGCCATGTTTCTCTCTTTTTTTTACCTTTGGTGCGACCGACCGACTAGTGGTTTGTTTTATTAGCGACTGTTGAGTGACAATTGGGGATGACTTTGGATTGGTGATCGGGAACTGGCGGCTTATGGCTAGTGGGTGGGGAGTGTGCAATGGTTGGTGATGGGACAATAGTTGGTTAGAGAGATCGATCGATAAGTTTACTATAGTTATAATTTGAATTAATCATGGTTAGATAGCTGTTCGTGAAAATGTGAAATATATAATATTTGAAAAATTTTATGTGATGTGAATATTTAAATTTTGTAATTAGAGTGTCTTGTATGGTTTGGTATTAATAGATCTTTGCAATCTCATCAGACTATAAAATCTTAACAATTGATCATGTAGTAGTTGTAACGGAGGGTTGTGAATTTGTTCTCTTATACGATTGTATTTTTTCCCGGTATCATGTGGTCGCATTTTGTCGAAATATTGTGTAGCAAAAGAAATCTTAATCTTTGCTCTAAACTAATCGATTTGGAGTTAAATGAAATTGTTTGTATGCCTATAACAATTGATCAATTTTGAGTTAAATTAATTGTATATGGATATTTTTTTTACTATATTTATGTAAATAAATAGACGCATAAGTATTCATAAATATATTTATATAAACACAAACATAGATTTTCATATATAAATATTTATATAGGAGAGAAATTTCAATAGAGATGTAAATTTAATTAAAGATAATTGCTTACAACTTATATTTGATATTCATATACAATTTATTCTAGAGCTTAGCAAGATGTTAATCATAAAGGATTAAAAGGTAAATGATTTTTTGTTTATATATATGATTATATTTCCATTAAAAGTCTCATCACACATATAATTGGAATTACATAATAAACATTACCAACTTAAATAGATAAAAATTAAATTATTTATATTTAATTAATTTTTTTATTTAAATTATTATTATTTTTTAACAATTATGCTTTAATTTCAATGCAATCGATTCATATATTGCATTGAAATTAAAGAATGATTGTTAAAAAAAAATAAAAATTTAAATAAAAAAAACTTAAAATTCGGCAAATTCTTCTTATCAACGCATTCGCAAGCTTGACAGAATTAATTCCGACAATGGCATTAAGGACCTGCCGGTGGTTGTGGTGGCGACGGCGACGGCGACGGCGGATGGCCGGAACCCACATACCCCTGCTCGCTGGGAGCCCCGCCATAGGTCGGCTCCGGCCCATCCTCCGCCCACACCGGCGGCCAGGCCACAGCCGCCGCCGGCTGTCCCACGTACATCCCAGCCCCCATCGCCGGATGATAGTACGGAACTCCGGCAGCGGCGGATGGACCGGATCCGGCGGGGTTCTCCTTGATGTCGTCGCGGGGGACGATGTCGACGAGGAAGTCGAAGATGTCGGTGCGGGTGATGGCTGCGGCGATGTCGTTCCTCTGGAGGGTTCGGCGCTTGTTCTCCTCGGCGTGGAGCCAAGAGCGGATGGTGAGCTCGAGGATGAAGAGCTCGCAGGCCTTGGCGAAGAGGACGGGGGCCTCGGCGGAGATCATCCGGACGTCCTCGTCGGCCTTCATGATCTTCTTGATGCGCGCCAGCGGCAGCTGGTGGTTCTTGAAGTCCGCCGCCTGCTCCACCTCCTGCCGCTGGTAGCTCCAGAACATCTGGAGCTGCTGCTGCTGCGGCAGCTGTTGCTGGTACCCCTGGTTCTCCATTTTCTCCCTCTCTATGTTCTTAGTAATTTGCTTCCATCTATCTCTATGGGGTGTGGGAGAAGAGGAGAGGAGTTAGACTTTGGGAGATTTGAGGGAGGGGAAAGAGAGAACCAGAGAGAGTAGGGGGGACAACTAAGCCAGTTCGAATTTGTTATCGGTAAAACTTGGACTCGATCCGACCAAGATCGATTTCACTACTTTAGAAACCGAAACCGAACCGAATTTTGGAGTTTGGTTGTTTGGTAATGAGATTTGAGGGAGAGAGAGAGAGAGAGTAGCGGTGCAACTAGGCTAGTTCGGATCTGTTATAGGTAAAACTTAAACCTAATCAGACTAAGATCGATTTCACTACTTTGGGAACCGAAACTAAATCGAATTTTAGAGTTTGGTTGTTTGGTAGGGAGGTTTGAGGGGGGGGGGGGGGGGGGGGGGGGGGGGGGATAGTATGGGTGCAATTGAGCCTGTTTGGATCTGTTCTAGGTAAAACTTGGACTCAATCAGACTAAGGTCAATTTCACTATTTTGGGAATCAAAATTTAGTCGAATAAATTTAGTTTTGCCTAGCTCTTACTCTTATTTGATCTGCATTCTAACGATAATTGTAACTCATAGTATTTAAATTCATTTTAATATAATATGAATTTTAGAACTATCTCTCAAGTATGGGTGCAATTGAGCCAGTTTGGATTTATTTTAGGTAAAACTTGGACTCAATCAGACTAAGGTCAATTTCACTATTTTGGGAATCAAAATTTAACCGAATAAATTTAGTTTTGCCTAGTTCTTACTCTTATTTGATCTGCATTCTAACGATAATTGTAACTCATAGTATTTAAATTCATTTTAATATAATATGAATTTTAGAACTATCTCTCAAGTATGGGTGCAATTGAGCCAGTTTGGATTTATTCTAGGTAAAACTTGGACTCAATCAGACTAAGGTCAATTTCACTATTTTGGGAATCAAAATTTAGTCGAATAAATTTAGTTTTGCCTAGCTCTTACTCTTATTTGATCTGCATTCTAACGATAATTGTAACTCATAGTATTTAAATTCATTTTAATATAATATGAATTTTAGAACTATCTCTCAAGTATGGGTGCAATTGAGCCAGTTTGGATTTATTCTAGGTAAAACTTGGACTCAATCAGACTAAGGTCAATTTCACTATTTTGGGAACCAGAATTTACCCGAATAAATTTAACAATAAATTGAGAGATAATTCTAAAATTCATATTATATTAAAATGAATTTAAATACTATGAGTTACAACTATCGTTAGAATGCAGATCAAATAAAATTTGAATGGAATTTTTTTTCACGTATTTATTTTGAAAAAAATTAAGTATAATAGTGATAGAAATATAATAAAATTAATAAATTTTAAAAATATATTTATACAATAAAACTCATATAGTTTAACCAAAATTTTATAGCACAGTATTGCTTATAAAAATAAAATAATAATACTAATCAAAAAATAAACTTACAATTTAATGTTAATGAATATAATAAATAAAATATTTTATTTTTTAGTAATAAAATTTTTTTATTTATACAGTGCTTGATTTATTGACTTAATAGTTACTAATTATTATTAAACTGTATTCGATTTGGCTCTAGTTCTTGAATTTAAAGCACATGAGAGAGAGAGAGAGAGAGAGAGAGAGAGAGAGAGAGAGAGAGAGAGAGGAACAAGAGGAGCTTATCCTAATAAGGTGAGGAGAGGAACAAGAGGAGCTTATCTTTAATGATGTCTGGCTTGGGCTGATAGTGAGAGAGAGAGAGAGAATGAGATATTTTGCTTTGGTCTTCTTCTACTCCTTTGTCCATCTCTCTCTCTCTCTCTCTCTCTCTCTCTCTCTCTCTCTCTCTCTCTCTCTCTCTTATCTTTCTTCAGTAATTTTGAGTGAGTTTGATGAATGTAGCTGTTGAGCCAGGAACTAAAAGGAGGGGCAAGGAAAGAAGAGTGTTAAATTAATTAATAGATTTACCATTTCACTCTTAATATATGTTACACAATATGCAACAAGAATATTGAAAAAAATGGTAAGATTACATACTCAAGCATAGCGTGCATTCAATAATATCCCATGATATAAATATATATAGAGATATTGTCTGCTTTAATTTTAGAAAATTGTATAATTTAAATATTTTCTAAAAGGTGGTTACCTATCTCGACACTGTTCTAGCTCAAGCATGCATGCTTAACTACAAAATTTTCTACTATTCAGCCTCACGGTCTTTCCCTAAAATGAAGATGCCTTTACTATTTGAGATTATATTATTTACTTATACAGATTAAGAAATCTCCCCTCTTTCCTACATGAGACAATTCATTCTAATGCTCCTTTACCTAGAAGCCTAACAAAAATCTCTTTTTATCCGGGTGATTCCAATTTAATTATATGAACATGATCACTCCAGCGATTACGATTACTCTCGTCTCTCTTCGGTCCCAAGTTGTCAGACATTCTTTCGATAATTTACTGCTAATTTTGATGTTAAGAACATCTTCAACCAAGCAATTAATATATAACAATGGATCCCAATATTATTTATGACAACTTTCATAGTTAAAAGCACAATTATGAATGCTCAAGGAACATCTTAAATTCATAGATAAAAGCACTTAAGAATTGTTCAAAATGCTAAAAAAATATATAGGCCAAGGCCATTAAACATAACAGTTGGGTTGTTTAAGGCCATCTTGTTTACACTATAAAAAGTATATACAATTCTCTAGGCATATGATTATAACTTGAATTCTTTAACTCTTTCGTAAAGATCACAGTTTTAGTTTGTTGTATTCACCTAATCACATCCCACTTAACCAGATAGTGAATTCTTCAAGTTACTGAGCATATCGATATGCTTTTTTTCGTTCATATTTTTTATTTTTAAGACTTCATTATTTTTTATTGTTCTTTTTTACTTTTTCATCCAATGCTCGTACGAAGGAATATAGATATTCCAAAACTCAGAGAGAGAGAGAGAGAGAGAAAAGATAAGGTGATGAAGAGGTATATATCTTGATGGAAATCCAACTTGGCTGAAAGTGAGAATGAAAATGATATTGAGAGTGACATTTTTATTCTAGCATGGAGAGCAAGGTGAGGATATAAAGGTCAAACCTTTAAAATAATTTTTTTTTTGTGTCAATAAAAATTTCACTTTTTTGAGTCTACTAAGAAGCATAATTACCATTTTTTTAAGTCATTTCATCCAAGAATTATACAATTTATATAAGTTACATGAATGATATGATAAATATAATTCATAAGATTCATGCAAATTATAATAAGTTCTTACATTACTCTTGTATAGTAATTTCAAAAATTATATGACTTATAAATTTAAATTTTCCTAAAATATTATATGAAAATAAAAATAAAATTAATTTCATGTCTCAAAATAAAATTATTAATTTCATTTCAAATCTTCCACATAATTAAATTAACATTAATGTACTATAATTTGATTTTAATGGCATGAATTAATTTATTCATAATAAATTTGGTTTAATATTAAATAATATTCATCTGAAGAATGTATTTGATAAAAACAGAATTTCATACAATCAAACAAATCTATTTGATTACTCATTAAACTCTTACCTTTTTAATATTATGATTAAAACACTCATCTTTAGGAGAAGAATACAAAAAAAAAAAAAAAACATTTGCATACATACCAATCAAAAATACT
Source organism: Apostasia shenzhenica (assembly GCA_002786265.1). Classification (NCBI taxonomy): domain Eukaryota; kingdom Viridiplantae; phylum Streptophyta; class Magnoliopsida; order Asparagales; family Orchidaceae; genus Apostasia; species Apostasia shenzhenica. Next base: position 2,975,909 of record KZ451950.1, read on the forward strand.
ATTATTTAAAAATATAACCCCACGATTAAATTTTGTAAAGAGTCCACCACCAAAAAAAAAAAAAGTGAGAATAATATTTTGCGGTACGTAGATAATTATCGCAACATAAAAAAGAAAAATAAATAGTAGTATTTGAAATAGAATAGATTGCTACCAGCTCAACAAACTAATCAAATAGGGTTCCACGAACTCGAATGCTAGTATTCGGAGCAATACCATAGTGTTTGAAAGAAGAGCTACCTTGATTTAGGTCTGCTTTCTTTCGGTCAATTCAACTTGAGCGAAAAGGAGCCTCTATCAAATCACTGCAAGAGTCAAATATAAGATTTCACACACCTAAAAATTTATCGGACGAAAAGAAGTATTTTTGAGACCGTTATTTATACTCATAATGCCAAACATTGAATAGGCACTTACCTTAGTAGGACACTTAAATGGCCTGCTTATAAAAAAAGCATCATATATTTTATTTATCAAGCATTGAAACAACTACAACATAAAGAAACCATGACACATTTTCTTTATCTATTTCACAAGCATAAGAAACTGAATCTGAAAAGCAAGAAGAATCAGAATGTTTTAATGTGATGCTATAACATGAATCATTCTCTAAATTTGAACATTTGATAAGAATAACCATGATATTCTATGATGGCTATAATCTCATGACAGCAAAAAAATTGAGTTAGCACAGAACCACTTTTAGAACACAATTGATTGCGGTGGGGTGTAATTCTGTCTCAACTCCGGAAAAAATCCAACAAAATAATGAACAATATTTAGATGCTTGTGAGATTATATCGAGATTATAGCCACAATTATGCAAAACTTTGGCCACATTTGGCAGCCACTTCTCAACAGCTTAAACTTACATTAAGCTACCTTGACTCGAAGAACATCGAAGCTGTGTTAAGGCCTTTAAGCAGCTTCAAACGTGACATATTTTGACGATCTCTTGCCGTATTACCATACAATGAAAATCTTTGATCGAACAGCCAGAAATGAAATCATTGAAAATAAAACTGATAAAACCAACAATTCAACACAAGCAAATCATTAATAAAAATTTACCATTGTTATACAAACGCTCTGGCTACAGCTTAGCTTAACGAAGTCTGAACCAATAAGATGATGGATAAGCCATCAGCTCATCACTAACACATCCTCTTTCACTGGAGGTCGGATAATAAGAGTGGCTAGCACGTTCTGCTCTTTCCTTAACCCCTGGATTCCTCTGTAAGGGATTTTGCGAAGTGGAAAACCTCTTCAGATGTGGGACTTTTCGAACTGATATCTTCGATCATGCCTTAGGGTTTGTGAATTTTAAAGCCAAATACACGTGGAGTGTATCGTTGCGAGGCCTTCTGGGCCTTCAGATGAGGGTAAGTCATCAAGAACAGATGAGGAAATGTCGTGCCAAAATAAGCCCCATCAATGTCTGCAATGGTTACGAAATTTTCTCCACAAGTAGAAGCAACAAAAAATATGTACAACAAGAGATATAAATATAAATGCAGCTGATTCCACTCATCAAAAGTATAACATTTTATTTTTTTAGGATATCAAAAGTATGACTTGGATAAGCAAAAAGTTAGGAAATCTACAGTCCAAGTTGATGAACATTTGGTTAGTAGAAAAGTATGGCTAAACCTGGAACTCTACATCAATGATAAAGTTTGCCTAAGAATGACACTTTCAGGAATTCTTTTTAATACAAGCAAATAACAATGCTCTAACCAAAATAAAAAAAAGAACAAAAATAAGAAATAATAAGAAAAAAAAACAATGCGTCAACCATGTTAATAGAAGTTTTTGGCAATTAAGTAGAAAACAAATCCATAAAATTAACGCTGACCACATAATAAATGAATACATTGGGAAGAGGATTGTGCATATGATGCAGGAAGGAACATATAAGGTGCTTTAGTAGACATGGTCTAAGTTATGATGGTAAACAGCTAGGTAAGAAGGCAAACAAATGAGAATTCATATTGATATTGGACATGATATAACACCTCAAATGAACTTAAAGAGAGAATTACTTTAAATAGATCTGAATGTATAGAGGATAACATGAAGGGAAAGTTAATGCTTTTTTTGAAAGTTTTTTTTTTTGAAAGGGAAAGTTAATGCTTTGGCAACTGCTAGAATCCCCTGTATGTTAATGTGAAGGGTCCTAGTGAAGAAAATAATGCCTCATAAACATTATTTTGGAGTAGAAATACAAAATTAAAAGGAATTACAAATCGCCTAACAATAATTCTATCAAAATCACCTTTAGTTTCTAATCTTCTTCACGAGTAAGGATGACAATTCTTATGTTTTCAAAGAAAGAAGAAAAGGAAGAAAAGAGTCATGGATTTCATGCCATATACAGTTACACAATTATTCTTAGGTAAGTAACAGAAAGCTTGGTTAAGTTTCGGAAAAGTGGGTTAAATTTTGAATAAATGCCACATCAGACTCAGCAGCCAGGCCATGCAGGAAATAGGATGGCACCAGATAATTGCAAGAGATAACCAACATGAAATTTTCAATTATCAATTAGGAAAAGAAAGGATACTGCCTTGGTACTTAGATCTAGGGTAATAAATATCTTCACACTTGGGGCAGTAGATCTTCACAGTACTGGATCGAGAAATGTCTGATTGACCAACAGGAAGGCAGGGTTGACCGCAACAGTAGACTCTAGGGCACCTTCCAAAGTCATAGTTCTTGTACTTCTCTAACTGAAAATAGTATTCGGAGAAAAGTGCAGTTAAGAGCCATATGGAAGACAATATAGCCTAGAGATAAAGCACTAACCATTGCAGCCATTCCTTTGCTAGTTAATATGTAGCGAGCATGGATCAGGCCATAAAGCATCTCTGCAGCTGATTCAACCAGCTCATTTTGTTGTTCAGTAAACATATCACCTGTTTCATTGCATAAAAAATAGCATCATAACATTGATCATCTGTTATCGATCAGTACGATCAGTGCATAAGCAATACAAGGAAGTGGAACCTTTTATATTTTCACATTATTCAGTAGCATAATTCACAAACAGATTGAATATCTTGTGAAACAGAGGTCTAAATTTCATGCCACAGGCTTAAGAAAAAAAAATGATAAATGCAAAGAGGATTCTAAAGGGAAAAATCATAACTATAGCCTCAAGCATATGATGAATCAAAATGCATAAACTCCAACAATGTAAGTCCATGAAATACTTAAAAATCTGCATCATAATGCGCCACCACATCATGTATGTTAGGACATTATACAGAAATAATAAAGTTGTACACTGGGCCAGTTATTCATAAGTAACAACCACGTTTCTTCAATCAAACAAAAAAAAAAAAAATCCACCACAGTTTCTCAAACTTTAATACATTTACTAAGTATATTTTTCCTTGCATTTAAAAGTTAGGATGACAAATGAAATCAAGAGAATCATAGACGTAGGACAAGCACAAAATTACTACACCAGCTGCCAAATCAAAACTGCACACATCCATGCATTCAAGAACTGACATATGTAAGCACATCAGCAACATTTAAATCACATAATCATATACCGAATCTGCATAGCACACATAATCATATACCGAATATATTTTCTAATTGTGCATTATAGAAACTTTAAATTTAAATAATCTTAACTGCATATTGAAAGGTTAAAGAACGGGCTTGGACTTCCAATGAGGCACCTATGCTAACCAATCTAGAATTACAGGAGCCAACTGGAATGAGATTGCTCCAGTCTTAGCAAAGGGGCCTGATGTGTACTAATCTGAGATAGCACATCAGTAAGGTGGACTAGCTGCCATCAAAAATAGGCAAAAGCAAGGCCTCTAACAAAATATGCATGAGAAGAAACTTCATAACAATAATTAATCAACAGCATCTGCAAACTGACTTTGTGATGATAGCTAGTTTCTAGCAATTCGTAGATATTGCATAGTTAAAATAAGTAAAGCAATGTATAAACTGCTAGGAGATGTCAATAACTGCTAGACAATGATGAAGAGAAAGAAATATGAGCCTTCAATGCATCATTAAACAGACTGAGTATGACCATTGATAAGTAACATTTCGAGTTTGTTTAGCCAATACAACAGTCAATACACTTTTTTTATCACTTTAACTGATTCTAAGTCAAAGCCTATTGTTTGAACAGGAAAAGCAGTTAAGAAGGTAAGATAAAAATTAACTGTTCGTAAGATCAGAACATTTAAAATGCAAATAAACCGTTCAATTGGACCATTGTACGCCTAAAGCAACAAAAAAGGATAAAAAACTAAAAATATGACACGACAACCAAAGAATGTAATTAATAGGGAGTGAGGAAATTCAATAGAGAAATACAACTTCAATTATAATCTTTGAAATCATGATTAACTGATCAAGTAGAAAACGATTTGACAATTGGTTAATAGTACAAGATCCAAGGTTTGCACCTTTTAAGAAGATTTTCACTTCCAAGGAAATCTCTCTAAGATCCATGACAGTAGGATTATGCATCCATCCAAGTTTGTATTGGAGCGAGCATCACCTCATAGATCCAAATCTAACTACATTTTAGGCCATGATTATTGATTATAATATAGAACCATTCCAACAGTCATGTTCTTTTATGACAAATGAAGAAACATTTGGTTACTGTTGTTGTTGTTGTTTAATACAATATATTCAAAAGACAAATCAATTAGCAATGCTCGCTCAATTGATGTGGATCAAGAAGGCTTATGACATGTATCTGGACCACCACTAAATATTGAACTTTGTACAGGAGAATGTAAATCACTTAAAAATCAAGTTTACTGTAAAAAAAAAAATTACAAAGCTACTGCAGTCTTACCAGGAGAAGATTCAACATCCAAAATAAGATCAAGAGCATAATCATAGTAAGGCACTTGGCTGCTTAAGCCACAGAGATTGAAGTCATCCTGTATGTATTCATCATCAACTTCACAAAAGAATTCATTTCCCCTTAGATTACAGAACCAGGAAGTCCATGAAGTGTCATCCCCGTCAGAACCACTAACATCTGATTCTTCACTATCTGTTTCAGATTCTTCTGTGGAATGTAATATTTTTGAAGCAAAATAAACATTTACTTTAGAAGGCATCATTGAAGTTCATCCCATATATATGTAAATGTATGTTTGTGCATTTGCAACACAAAACATACATATATGTACATATGTGTATGCATTATGCTACGTCAGTTCCTTTTAAGGTAGTAACAAGAATAAATAAACACATACTGACAAAAAAGAACAAATAAACACAATTCAAAAGTTCGTGAAAAGTATTTCTCAGGAAGATTTGAGTCCTTCAAAAGTCAACAATTTTTGAAAGATAAGTACAATCCCAACGAGACAGGAGTGTGATGGCATGACACTCTAACTTATTTGAAAAATTTAGGATTTTCTGATTCACTGTCAAATATTACCAGATTCCATGGTACAACCAGAAAAACCTATCTTCACAAAAATCAAACAATCCACCTAATTCCGTGAGTACAATGAAGCTAAAATTTTTCTGATAACCATTACAAGCACACCTATAATTAGAAGTCAAAATCCCCTGAAGTTCGAGTAGAAACCACTAACAGCACGAACGGAAGTTAAGTGAATTAAGAATTCTGCTTCAGACTTTATGAAGGGCCCTAGCTAGACCTCAATAAGCATATCCATGTTATTCAATTCTAGGGGAGAGCCATACGAAATAGCATAAAGGCACCAGACAACCGCAAATCCACATACAAAAACGTAAGATGATGAGCTTTTATTCCACAAGCTAACGATAGAGTTGAAACCACCGAGAATCGAACTATTTATAAATAAAGTTAAAACCTGAGCCTTTCTTCTTGGAGAGGGCGACGGCGCGGTGGTCGGGGTGCTTGCCAGCAGATGTCGAGGGCACCGACAACCGCCCCTTATCCTTCCCGTTCAGACCCCGGGAGGTCGAAGGAGAAGACTTCTCCAAGTGCTTTTCCAAAGCATCATTGATCCGCTTCCGGTCGATCGTTCCAATCTCGGCTTTGGACCCGCTCACCGCTCCTGCCCGATCCCTGTACATCCCCGCCTCCTCCTCCTCTTCCTCCTTTCGAACCTCCGGGACTTCTGCCCTAATCGACGAGCCTCGGCACGCCGGTAGGACCAAAACCCGGGACCCAAGCCCTAGAAATTCCCGAGTGGAATCGGAAAAGACACAAATAAGTGCATAAATTATTAGGGTTTTGGTCTGCTATTCACCTTTCCGCGGGTTTCGAGGATGGAGAAGCTGATAACGGACGAGTGAGGGCAAAAACCCTGCGATCTGGTTTCAAGCTCTCGGCTGATTCACGGTGCCAACAGGGAAGAATCGGAAGATGACGAAGTGAGGAGAGACAGGAAGGCGGAGAGATGGGGGTCACCCTGTAGGAAAATTACAATTTTTTAGGGTAAATTATACTGGAGCTCCTCAAGTATACTACTGTATTCATACAAATTTATAAAATTTTAAAAATACTTTCTAGGTCCTAAATTTTAATAATATCGATCACTTAGTTTGACAGCGAATTCAAATTCAAAATAAATAGAATCGAATTCAAAATTTGAAATGGTTTTAGATAAATGAAGCAGTTTCAAACTTAAATTTTGTTTGAATGAAAATAGTTTGAAACTAGTTTTGAATCTACTTTGATTTATTTTTGTTTGGATAAATATTAATTTAGAAACCACTTCATCTCACAATAAAATCTTAAAAATAATAAAAATACATAAATTTTATAATAAAAGTAAAAAAAATATATTTATTTAAATTTTTATAATTTATTTGAATATTATTAATTTAAAATTCTCACTAGTATATATATATATATATATATATATATATATAGTATATAATATATATATATATATATTATATCAAAATTTGAGATATTTAAGGGATGTGGTTATGAGTCAACAGATGATTTGATTATTATTTCTTAAATTTTAGATTTATAAATTAATTATCTCTTTAGACTTGAGAAAAATACCAAATTTATCCTCAGATATGTTTTTCTAAAAATGAGAAAAAAGAAGAAGCAATCGTGAGTCTGAAATCACTTTTTTGATGGTTTTGGCTCGTGGCCTTGAAGTCATTTCATGCTTCTAAAACCCCAGATATGATATTTATGTTGATATAATTTCATCGATAATCACCAATGTTTTCACCTTAAATCTAATGACACAATACACAATAGTTTAAATATGAGCCGGGTTGATTTATTCATGATTTATGGCCGAAAAGTTTAATTGAGCTCAAAATTTACTTGTTAATTTGACGAATTCAAATCAACTCGAATGATTTAGATTCTCATAAAAAAAAAACGTTATGTAGTTTGTGAGTTTAATCAATCTAAGTTATGTAGTTCACGAGTTTAACCAATCAAAACCAGTTAAAAGACCTGAAATTAAAGAATTATTTTTACAATCTTAAAGTTAATTGTCGATATCGACTTCTGGCAAGTTATTAAGGGTTATAAGCTAGTCGTTTTCAAGCGAGCTAACCTCAGAGTTTGAATTTTTGAGTTCAAGTTGAAATTTGAATTTATCCGAGCTAAAAAATCAACCTGGTGCACTAAGCAAAATTGAATACTATAACAATAAAAAAAGAGATTTTTTCTATACAGGACATGAAAATTACACGAAATTACGCATTTCCCATCAATTCAATAAATATACCAACTACCACACCATATTCATTTAAATTTTACGCATTTCACCATATTTCACACACCATATTCTTTGACGGTGAACTTCACATTTCTAAATTAGCCTTGATCTTAACTATATTATTAATATATTATTAAATACTAAAATAAATTAATTTATTATAAATAATAATTTAAATATTTATGAATTTATGTATTTTAATTTATTTATCCTATTTAAAATTTCCAATTAGGGTGCCGAATTTAAATCCACATTACTATAATTTTTAATTGAAATAAGAAAATTGATGTGTTTACAATAAAAAATAAAAATATATATTAGAATTTAAATATTAATGAATTTATGTATTTTAATTTACATATAGTATTATAAAGTATATGAAATATGTGAAATGCGTAAAATTTAAATGAATATGGTGTGATAGTGGTAATATTTATGAATTGACAGTGAAATGTGTAATTTCGTATAAATTTCATGTCCTGTTAAAACCCCTAAAAAAATTGAATATTATAGTTATGTTAGTGTATAACATAAAAGTTTTTTTCAAAAATATTCATTCTAAGTTGTTAAATATAATTAATTAGTTTAATACATTGCATACGAGTAAAATTAATATTAAAAAAATACATATTTATGAAATTACAAATCAAATTCAAGTTACGTTGATTCCATTAATTTGGAACGAGCTAAATTCAAGTCATGTGAAAATTGAGTTGACTTTAAATCCAGTTCACCTTGAGCAAGCTCTTGCATTTACTATTGCCACTGTCTAGGTAGTGTTTCCCCTTAAGCTGTCGTACTTCGAGTTGTTGTTTGTAAAATGAAAAATCATTTGACTACTTGTTAGGCTCGTAGTATTGACTTTAATTTAGCTGCTTTTGATACTTTTGGTTATTTCACTTCTGTCATTATTTCATTTTTAAATTGTTCACAATATCTTTGAAACGAAAACTTGTTTATTGGGAGTTTAGTAGCATTCATTTTGCCTTTTGTCATATCTATATAATTATTAAAAAAGAAATTGTGGCATAGGTACAACTATAATATATATACGATTTGCAAGACGGTGATATTTTTTTAATTTTTTTTAAAATATTTGGCAATCTCATCTTTCAATTGAAATTGCCCGTGGCCTTTGTGTTCACACTAGTCTACAAAATCTTAAGCATGCTCTCTAGGCTCCTTTATTTGTGGACTTTGCTTGTTTGGACTCTTCTGTCGTTGTGATGATCAAATAAGAATAAAAAGACATAAATACTTTCGATGATATGACTTCGTTCAGAATATTCTAACTTTACTCTTTCATTATGATTTTGTGCGGCAAAGATCAATTCTGGAGTTTCATCTTTGTTTGCGATCGATTAAGCGAATGTAACATTTTGGTGAGAATAGTTTTTCACCACTTCAATAACTTAGGTCGGACGGGAAAGATAATTTTGAGAATACCCAACTAACAACACCAGCATATTTAACAGAAGTAGATGAATGAGAAACAAGAAGAAGAGGAGATATTTGGTATTAGGGAGGACGATGTCGCGTCTGTATTAGAAATATAGATGAAAAGAAAAGGATGAAGGCATAATAGTCTTTATACATGTCCAGATAGATAAATATTTTTTTTAAAAAAAAAATAAAGTTAATTTTAATAATAGATTTTAATGGAATGAGTTAAGATGAATAAATTAAACAATTTGTGAGCGAGATAGAACCTAAGTGATCGATATTATTAAAATTTAGGACCTAGAAAGTATTTTTAAAATTTTATAAATTTGTATGAATACAGTAGTATACTTGAGGAGCTCCAGTATAATTTACCCTAAAAAATTGTAATTTTCCTACAGGGTGACCCCCATCTCTCCGCCTTCCTGTCTCTCCTCACTTCGTCATCTTCCGATTCTTCCCTGTTGGCACCGTGAATCAGCCGAGAGCTTGAAACCAGATCGCAGGGTTTTTGCCCTCACTCGTCCGTTATCAGCTTCTCCATCCTCGAAACCCGCGGAAAGGTGAATAGCAGACCAAAACCCTAATAATTTATGCACTTATTTGTGTCTTTTCCGATTCCACTCGGGAATTTCTAGGGCTTGGGTCCCGGGTTTTGGTCCTACCGGCGTGCCGAGGCTCGTCGATTAGGGCAGAAGTCCCGGAGGTTCGAAAGGAGGAAGAGGAGGAGGAGGCGGGGATGTACAGGGATCGGGCAGGAGCGGTGAGCGGGTCCAAAGCCGAGATTGGAACGATCGACCGGAAGAGAATGAGAACGAAAATGGTGAAATGATGGCAATGGATCACACATTTTTCTGTTGAGCCGTTGAGAGCCTTCTCGAAGATGGCTAACAATTAAACCCTATTGTCAAGTTAAGTTTTTAAATTTTTGTTCGGATCTTCTCGAAGAGCCGTTGAGAGCGGTTGTTTTTTCAATTTTTGTCGGGCGGGCAGGCGGGCGAGGCTGCCGGAGGCCATTCTGAGATTTGAGTTACGGTAAATTACACACGGATCTATAACTGAGATTTACCGTAACTCAAATCTCAGAATGGCCTCCCGCAGCCTCGCCCGCTCGCTCGCCCGCCGATTTAGCAGCATAAACGTGGTCACAAAATTGTGCTCTGCGCTCACCGATTCCTTTTCCCCTCCGTCACAAATGTTCTAGAGTCTATGGCACGCAGAGCAGAAAAAACACAGTTTTGCCTGTGTAAGCAGAGATTTGGCTTATGGCTAAGGAATCACCAAACAACCATAGATCAGAGCTAATATAATGGTAGAAATTCAACAGAGCAAACAAGGAGGCATCTAGGAAAACCCTTTTAATCAAATGCTCATTATTGTCAAACCCGAAGAAAGCAAGAGGGCATGAAAGGTAATCAGAAACCGGCCTAAACATCCTCCTTTGCTCTTCATGGCTTCAAACTGAGGAATAAGTAGAGCAAAATGTGGCTAGGAATCACCAAACAACTACAGATTAGAGATATTATGCATGGTACAAAATCAACAGAGCAAACAAGGAAGCATCCAGGAAAACCCTTTTAACCAAATGCTCATCATTGTCAAACATGAAGAAAGTAAGAAGGCATGAACGACAATTAGAAACCAACCTAAACAACATCCTTTAACCAAATGCTCTTCATGGCTTCAAACTGAGGAATAAGCAGAGCAAAACGTAGGGTTAGGGCATCGCAGTTGAATACTCACCTTGCGTAGCAAGATCAACAAACCTTGCGACACCAGTGAAAGCGAACCGGAGAAAGGAGAGGAGAAAGGCCGAAATCCTCTCGAGATCTTGGCAAAGATCCATTGTAGGTGTTGCTAAAATTCACTGCTTTCTTTCATATTGAGCCATTGTAGTTGAGCTGGCCTGACATCGCGCCGATTCAAACCATTTCTCGCAGCGCTGCCCTACCACGGGTAATTGCGCTGCGCCCGTCAGCACAGGCATTGCGCTACACCCGTCAGCCCAAGGTTCTCACTCAGTTGTTTTGGGTAGAGTGAAGTAAAGTGGCCATTTTATTAATTGCCCTGAACCAAACATAGCCTAAACATGGTTCTCAAGTGGTAGATATTCTTTTGACCTGATGGTCTTAGGAATAGCAATAGATTTTTATTGTTAAAACTGTCATGATTTTTGGAGGAAATACTGGTGTGTTTGAATTAGTTTTTGCTATCCGATTATTCCTACGCATGCGGAGAAATCTATCACAATGAAAGAATCATAAACAATAAACTAATGGATGAAAAGAGAAATTTTCAATAATATTTTAAAAATTAGAACAAATGTCATCAATTAATATCATTCACAAATGTAACAAATTTAACAAACAATAAGAAACATTTACATAAAATATCGATCTAAAAAATAATGTATAAAATTTATGAATATTTTTAGGTTAATTTAATGGTGGAATTTGTATATAATGTGATCTGTATGATAAATTTTAACCCAAATTAAAGTTACATTGGGCAAATAAACAGCACCAGTGACCTATAAATAGCATTTACGAATATTTTTAGGTGACCGATTGACTGTTCAGCAGTAATTGCATCTCTTTCATCCTTTTTCACATTGTTGTTCATGTTCCATTTTCCTAGCAGTTTGTGTTACATCCAGATTGGCCACCAAACTTATATTGTTTGTTTGAAATTAAGTGATTTAAAAGAAATAGAACAAAATACGGTAATTGTTTTCCATACATTTTTTTGAAGTGTGCTATTGCATCAAACAGCCATAACTGCTGAAGGCTTTTTGCATTTTTTTTAAGCTGGTTTAAGAATTTAGTTAAGTCATTCGTTGCTGGAGGCACATTTTGTTGTGCAGGCGCTACAGGAATAGTAGGACACTGATCATGACTACTCTAAGACAATTAAAGATCAAAACTGGGACGTGCAAGCGAATTCTTAAGGAACTTCATTCATATGAGATAGAAGTAGAGCAAGAGGTTTTAAAGACTGCAGATATGAAGGAGAAAGGTGCTGACCCTTATGACCTCAAGCAGCAGGTGCTTTTCATTTCCAAGGCCTAACTTAATTTTAACTTTATATTTTGTCACTCTCTAATGTATATTGAAATCAATGCGCTAAAACTACTGCATAAGAATTGGTTTCATGTTTGGTTGCAAAAACATTAAATAGCAATATTGCAAAGTTGCGTGCCTTCTTATCATAGTGACATTTTTATATGGTTTGAAAAAGAAGATTAAACATTGATAAATATGTAGATAGACATCTATGGCTTTGTTTGGTTAGAGTTTATTTTTGGGATGATTCGGGTTATTGTAAGATTAGAGAGAGAAATTTATTTTGATGTTATGATGTGAAAAAAAGTTATTTTATTATTGAGAGTTTTGTTGAAAGTGAAATAAAGTTGATTTTTTAATTGAAAGATGCATAGGATATGAAATAAAATTAATACTTAAGGTTGAAATTTATTTAAGATGTGAAATTGAGTTTATTTTTTAATATTTAAATTATTCTATGATGTGAAATTAATGTTAAGTATTAGTGAATGTATTTTTGAGAGGGCTTGGAGTGTTTTTGGGTCCCAATTAAACATAGGCTATTTGGTGCAAAACAATGTGAATGGTATGTTAAAAAAGAGAGCAGCACGTAGAATGATAGCTAGTTATAGAAGATAATAAGAATATATTCCAAATAGAAATATATGATAATTGAGAAATATTAATCTAGTAGACAGGTTAATTTAAAACATAAAGAAAGTGAGGTCAAAGATAAATAAAAATCTACCTATAGATGAGGGCATGCAATTTCAACCAATTAGAGCTAGGTACCTAGTTAAGGGATGTTTTCATAAGCAAATTACCCATTAGTAATTTTCCCTCATAATGATATACAGATTACATAAGCGAGCAAATTAAACATTCACGTCTATAGCATCTTTCAACAGGATTCAAGAAATGCTAGAAGTACAAGTTTAGGATGAGATTACCTAAAATTGAGTATCAAGATTGCAGAGATTACACTGATAGGTCTTGCAGTTGCAGTGGTGTGATCGATAGTTATTATAGCTCTATAGTCAGGTGTCGGTTCTAGCGTGATGAAGAGAGGTAATGGTAGAGTGTCGTGCGGTGGGAAACATGCTAGGGGGCCCTAGCCCAAGGGGTGATCGCGTATTTGTTGTGCTTGTAAAGAGGGCAAACAATTTTCAGGAGTCTGTGCAGGAGATGAGAGTGAAGGCTCACGGGTTAGTGTAGAAACTCAGTGAGGCGGGTAGATCCCGTTGAGTGCAAGAAAGGCGATCGGGAGGCGGAGAGCAGTTAAGCTGACCGGCTACGACTCGTAGGAGACTAGTGCAGGGATTTGCTGGTCGGGCGGTGTCAAGCGAAAGTGGAGTGCCACAGTGATTGTGTAAGCTCGATGAGCAAGAGGCAGGCAAGTAGGAAGTTGGTGCATGCAGATTCGGTTAAGACAGTAGACTAAAAAAATATGTTGAATGAAACGATTTCATATGGTTTTTGAAAGGGCTTGTGATTCCTTAATGATGATTAAAGTAATTAGGGATTTTCGCCAAAGGCCCCAAGCCATTCTTTCATCGAGATATGACACTTAAATTGAAGCTCAAATTTTATTACATTCAAGATTAGTCTATTACAATAGTTTAAGGTCCTTTATATAGGTTGATTATATTTGAAATTCAAATTATTGAAATAAAGGAGAAGTCTATCCAATAGGTGTCCTATAATAATGTGGAAGTCTTCTTCTTCTATTATGATCTACTGATCCAACAAATTACACTTTTAGCTCTTTCAGTGGTCTTGAGTGTGTACGTGTACTTCCAGTAAAGCATTCAACCTTTCTTTCATTCCAACCATCAAATAAAAAAACCCTCGAGGCCCCCTTTGGGGAATTGATGATAAAGATGGCCTTAACAGTCAATCCCAAAATATTAAAATCTCTTACTAAAAATGAAATAGTTATAACTATTCGGAAGCTTCAATCATCCAGTCAGTCGCCAATCATGCCAATTATATTAGACCCATCAATCCATTAAAATTGACGCAATGTGATGAGATCTCAGATATCAGGTGTAGAATTTACCTAGGAAAATCCACCTATATATCAATTGATGTAAGTGTATCTATGACATCACTTTTATAGGCGACTATGTCAACTGCTTTGGAGTTAGATTATTTTGGGCTCTGTTTATTTCAATTTTAGAGATTTTATTATAATTTTCTTTCGTTTTGGAACCAAAATATATGCTGAGATGGGCTGAAAATATGGCATTAAGATCTTCTTTGAAGGCAACTACAAATAGGAAGACCAATATATAATTTTTCCATCAATGTCGGCGTCTAGAAGCCATGATTGTGGGTAATTAACATGGTGGGCCAGGGTAGCATGGTCTTTTGAGCACATAAGAGCTGGAGCTTGCTCTAGTCATCCTCCTTAAAGGAGCGGAAGCAATGCGTGCCATTGGATTAGAGCGATGGGACAACTTCAATGGCACCACGTGTTGTTCATCGCAAGACTTTCGTCGTTTTAGCCTTTAATCTAGAAGATCTAGCCAGCTTGCTATTGACCCATACTTATTTGATAAATGGCTTGAGTGTGCAGAATTTTAATTAGTCATTCTCGAGTATTTAAGGACCAGATTGGGAAAATTTAGGAGATTTTGGATGGAATTTCACAGAGATTCAAATTTTGGAGATTTTAAAGAAGAGTTTCTCAGAGGTTTTCAACCTTCATGAAGGAGATCTCTGTTGGATCCCAGGGAGAAATTCAGATGAATTCAAGAAAAATTTCAGCTCTCACAATTTGGAGACTTTGCTAGCCATTAGAGGGTATTTACAAAAGAGGAAGGGGGGATTAGATTCATCATTTCTTCGAGGTTAAGGCACTATCGTCGGGAGCGAGCATATGGTTTGAGTCCATATTTATATCCATATTGTGTTTCGCTTTTTTCTTTATTTACCTCCGTAATTTTCACTTTTATTTTCAAATTGCATATTTTTTCTTCATGTCATCTATATGTGTCGAAACTAGACTTCCATCATATTAATTTTTGAATTATATATATATATTTTTTAGATCAATATTTGATGTAAATGTTTCTTATTGTTTGTTAAATTTGTTACATGTGTGAATGATCTTAATTGATGCACGTTTGTTTTAATTTTAAAAATATTATTGAAAATTTCTTTTTTCATCCATTAGTTTATTGTTCATGATTCTTTCATTGTGATAGATTTCTCCATATGCGTAGGAATAATCATGTGTTGATACGTAAATATCTTATGATTTCGAGGACTATTTTATATAGATAGAGATAATTGTTGCATTCATCACATATTACATGTGTGGGTTTGTTATTCCGTTCCTATATTATTAATCAACATTTTTTTTCATCATACATGTATTTTTAAAAAGTCACAAATTTTATCCTCCGTATCTTTATTTCCTCCAGCCAAACACACTTTAAATTGTGAAAAATTTTGTTATGTGTAGAGATATGTGTTAGCCTTTGTTTGGTTGGTGGCCAATTTGGTCATGACTATTTTAAAAAAAAATGAAATAACATATACAATTTTCAATATATCAATTAATTTTATTTAACATTCTTACAATTAACTGATTTTATTTTTCGTCATATACATATCCCACAAAAAGTTATATATTTTTTTATAAAAAAGTTAAAAAAATGGCCATGACTAACTTGACCATGAACTAAACAGAGACTTAGAGTTGAAATAAAGTTAATTTGTTATGTTGAGAGTTTGTGTAAGATGTGAAATAAAATTAATAATTGTATTTAACTATACGTAGGATGTAAAAAACATTAATTTTTTATTGAAGATTGTGTAAGATATGAAATTATATTTTTTAGGGTTAATTGCATCCGGACCCTTGAGGTTGAAATGACACTGTAAATTGGTCTCAACTTTTTAAAAATTTTAATTTGGTTCCCGAGATTGTAAATGTGCTACAAAGATTGTGTTTGTTGTAGGATTTTGTGGCTAAAAGGGTCATTCTAGTTTTGTGTAGCTACCAAAGAGGCTACTTTTGTTGAATAGTGAGCTAAATTTAGGCCCTATCTTTACTTCTAGGAATTAACAATTATGCGAGAAATTGATGCACTAATGTATCACCAATAGTTGCTCTAGATTAGCTTTAGAGCTAGACACAATGAATACATGTCTATTTCTCTATTAGTCTTACATCTTAACAGAGATATCTCATTTAGTACTTATATGTCTTTTGGAATTTATATTAACTTAGGGTAGTGTTGGTTTAGTGCATTCTTGATGTTAGTATTATTTAAATATCGATGTTATTTAGATGCTGATGTTTTTGATGTATTATTATTATTTGTTTTATTTAATGTCATAATAATGTAATATGACAATACTATTAACATATATAATCCTAAGCTTCATTGACTGCTGCGAAGATAGCAAAGACTACTGTGGCTACTTCACTTTTAGAGATAATTTTATAATTTTTGTAATGTTATTTAAACATGTCATCAAACCAAACAATTTATTTCTTCAAATGACATAATATAGCATTGTAATAACATTAAACCAAATGCCCCTATTGTGTACTGTAGTTCCTTGCTGCCATGAATTGTTTCTAGCTTTATGAACTAAGTTTTGCAATATCTGATCTTTATTATGCTGTAACTTTTGACATCTCGTTTTCTTTTTACCACATGGGGCTATTGAATTAAAACAGTCTAAACTGCTGTGCTGGTTATATAGGAAACTGTTTTGGCAGAGTCAAGGATGATGATTCCTGATTGCCGCAAGAGGCTCGAGGCTGCACTTGCTGACTTGAAAGTGACACTGGTATCTGTAGCCCTGTTACTCTTTTTGCTCTAATGATTAATTGTGGCAACGAGTTAAGATCAAGTTTTCCCAAACTCAAACTCAAAATTTTGGAGTCATGCTATGCTTAGACTTGAACAATACATTCATTTACGCCACAAAATGGGGGAGGAAATTTTTTTTTTGAATTTGTTTGAAATCCAAAGGTCTACAGCCTCAGGGATTTTAATAAGGCATATACTGGCATCCAGAGGAATCAAACCCTCAGCTTCATGCTATAGGATTTCCGTATGAGAATGTTCGTTGAAGTCAAATGCACAATCAACATTTATTTTTTTGAACTTAAGATGTCAGGAGAATAATACTGTGACTACCTATGATTGAATAGATCGGGGAGTGATTACCGGGTGATGTTCTAAAAGAAAGGAACAATTGGAGCAAAGAGTGGCTCTTTGTTGGCTTTTAGGTTAGATGATAAATGGTGAGAGGGACACATTTTTCATCTCATATCAAAAAGGAAGGGAAGTTCTTAAGATGTATAAATAAATAATGTGATCTCAAATGATAAAAATATTTATTAGGGAAAAACAATGAGGCTAATAATGAGAAACTTCATAGTTAAGCATGCTTAACTTGAAGAAGTAGTGGCATAGTCTTTTGGGAAGTACTCAAGTCATATAATTTTCTAAAACTAAAGTTGATAATACTTTTATATTTGAGATACGAAATGTTACATAATAGTATTAGAGCTAACCTCTTATGGTACAGTGTGATTCGAGGATGAACCAAGTGAGTGGGCTCGTAGCAGCCCATGGTCGAATAGGGCGATGAGTGATCGTTGGGTGATATTCTGAAAAAAAGAAATCGCCAAAGTGAAAAACGGCTCATTGCAGACTTCTAGGTTAGATGATGAGTGATGAGAGGGGCACATGAACGAGTTGTTTTGCATCAAAAAGGGATGATAGTTCTTAAGCTGTAGAGGTGCTTTTTGAAAACCATGGAACTAATGATAAGAAATTTTATAGTTAAGTATACTTAAGTTGGAGTAGTATTGAGATGACGATCTCTTGGGAAGTACTCAAGTCATGTAATTCGCTAAAGCTAAGGCGAATAATATTTTTATATTTGGGACATGATATGTTATAAATACTTTAATGGATTATGTTGAGGCTAATACACAAGTGAGATACATTTCAACCCAAATGCCTAGGCCTAATGTAGTTTTCACTTCTATATTAACACTTCAACCTTCTTGATTATCAATACGAGACAATTCTTTTGTATACTCCAACAATCTCTTCCTTAGAAGAGAACTCATCAATATTGGATCCGCTCTTTCTCCAATGAGTTATTACTCTATCAAATACATGCACACCAAGAGTCCACTCACCTACCTTCCATTGTAAGAGTTTTTTTGGGTAAATTACATATGTACCATTTTGAAATATTATATTTATATATTAACCATCTTTAAAGATTTATTTATGCATGTCCTACCCTGTAATCTTCAATATTACAATAGTGACATTCCATCAATATTATTATAGTTAAACTATGATTAATCTAACTCAGATATCCATAGTGGCAGTTAGCGATGGCAATTGGCAGTGCTCAGTGGTTGGTGGCGAGCAGTATGGCCGTCGATAATGGCTGATAGCATGGTTGCAAGCCATGATCGACCGATAATGGTGACTGACATAAAATAGCTGGTGGTGCCCATATTAAAGCAATGAAGTACCCAGCGTGGTGCCCATTGAGCTAATGATGGCCTATATGAGAAGTATTTCACGTATATTTTGTTTATTTTTAATAGATATTAATCTGAATAGCATATATGTAATATTTAAGACTACAGGGTGGCACTAGTGTAAATAAGAGTGATAAATATGTAAATAAAATCTTATAGAGTTGTACGAATGTAAATTTTTCTTTTTTTTAGGAGTTGCTTCTTCTTGGAATGTTTAACTCAATTATGATAGAACGCACTAAGGCCCACCACTCCCTCTCCATCAAGATATTTACCCATCAAGTGCATTTACATTAAGAGCTCACTCAACTACTTTTTGTTATAGGAGTCTCCTGCTCTTAGAATCTTTGACTTAACTATAGTAGAAGACATCAAGACCCATGAGAGCACATCTTATATGCACCGCTTGATCCAAACTGAATCATTAGCTTTGATACACTTGCAGGGGGTAATGTTTTGGGTTGAGAGCAATATACGAGCGTTGAACACCTTCTTATCAATGTACAGCGGGTTAACGACCAAATACTTCTATATGAACTTGTTAGGACACCTTTTCTTGTAGGTTGTCCAATGTGAGACTCTACTCTTATGTGTACTCCAACGCAGTATAACTTCGAATGAATCACTATCAAAGAGAACTTAATTCAAAATTTTTTGAGGTCATGATAATGATTTGAAACTTCGTATCAACGTATCCGATTCAATTTTGATCTGGGCAAAAACTTGAGCAAGTTTCAAACGACCTTCATAGCTTTTTTTTGTCTCAAATCAATTACAGGTGGAAGTGAAGGAATCCAGCCAACAAGGTACAGAGGTAGAAGAAGCTGAGAGCACTGTTTCAGAGCTTGAAACTTTACTTCATGCTGCAGAAGATTAGGAGGCTGCTCAATTTCAGTATTTGATGCTCCATTTTTCCCGCTAAATTATTAGCTATGAAAGGATTTTTTTTTAATGAACGTGTCACGGCTGATTACTCCTTTCTTTAATACATTTTTCAAATTCAAAGTGAATTCGAAGGTGCTTCACAATGTATTACTCAAATGAGGCTTTCTGCTGCTATGACTGAGCTTTTGTGTTTCATGCTTTAAACATCATCTTTTTTACTTTGGAATGAGAATATCTTGTTGTGGAACTATGATGAAATCCATGAACCATGGATTCATGATTTGATGTTAATCATGGTGTTAGCTCTAATTTATTTAAATCTTTCTGAATTTTAACTAAGTTTTTTTTTTAATGAGTATCTTTTATGGAGGTTGATCAGCATGTAACTTCTGTTATACTTTCAATTTTTTTCTCATTTTTCATGTAAATTTATGATTATAAGTGTGTAATAAAAAAATGGAATATTATATGTTAAAACAATCGGAATTTTTGTTGTTACATAGAAATTTTCATTGGATTCAATATTTAGGATTATTTGTTGGCTCATAAAGCATTTCTCATATATATAATTTTAAGGAATAATATAAAAAATTATATTGTATTTGTTTAGCTCAAACATTTTGGTTAATATTACATAAAAATATTTTGTTTTTTTATTTTTTTGTTATTTTTTTTATTTTATTTTTTGAATGTATTTTTAAGTTAATTATTTTGTTTTTCTGTAAATTTTGAGAGATGATAATTGATAATCAGTAAAATTTAAATAAGATTAATAAAATAAAAAATTGTATTTGATATGTAATAAAAAAATTTACTTAAATTTAAAAAAATAAATTTTATAAAATAAGCAATAAATTAGTGATATTAAATGATGTTAAATATTGATTTATAAAATAAAAATATATAATAAAATAAAAATATATAACAATAATAATCATGCCTAAAGGATTCATGTCATGATCGATTTGATAAGTTTCACGCTAGTTGTCGACTGTCTAACGCAACTCTCCGCATTTCTCATTCGGAACTTGGGACCCGGTAACGACGCGTTAATAAAATAAAAATATATAATAAAATAAATATTACATAAATAAAAATATTAAAGTAAATAAATATTCACAAAAAATAATAAAAAAATAAATATTCATTGTTGGCTAACGAATGTTTCAATTAAAAAAATTGAGTAAATTTTATAATGACAAAATTATCATAAATTTTATATACTTAAAAATAAATAAAAATTTATTATTTAATAGTGTATAATAAAAAAAATTATATTGTTAACTCTAAGTGGGATTTATAATTTAGTTGTTGCTATTGAAAAATTATTCGCAAGTCCCTAGAGTTCAAGGTGTTTTTCATATTAGTCTTGACTCATTTTATAGGGAAGATCAATATTTTGCTGAACATAGTCGTTAAATTTCGAACAAAAATCAGTCAAATGCTTGTTATAACATTTATTTAAAGAAAATATTATATACATGTCATTAAAATTCAATTATTTATATCTTTGATATTCAAAATTTTAATATCACACAATTGAATGATCTAACGAACCATAATATACAGGCTAAAATTATTTTAGAAAAAAAGGTAACCCAGTTTTAAAATTACTCCAAAACATAAGGATCTGGAAGAAATTAACACAAAAATAATGCAAAAAAACATGAGATAAATAGAACCAAATTATTAACATTGGCAATAATATATATAACTTCATAATGATGTATACAAAGAGAGCCATTGATCAGCTAAGAGAAAAATAATTTGCTTACAGAGAAGCTCACATGACTCTGCTCCAAACTTTGCCAATGGACAAATTCTGTAGACCGCTGTGCACTGATTGCAAAAATAAAACAACCAGCTGCGGCTAAACACAAACATATAACAGCCGAGTTTTCCACCAGTCAAAAATCAACACAAGAATCTTTAATATATCACATAATTGACATCTCGAATCGAGGAAATTACACGGGAAAAATGACGTCGTTTTTCAGCCGACGCTATGCACTCATAACATGTTGCTCCCAACATCAGATATTATGTGCAGATTCTCTAGAATGCTTTAGATAATATGCAAAGCAGGGAATCCAATAAAATCTTGGTTGAAGGGTGAATCATGTAGCTATGTCATCAACCTCTGAGTTGAAAACAAAACTCGGAAATGTTGTCGTGATGTCCCTGCATTATTTTGGCACAAGATAAATCAGCAAAATGCTCGTAGAATTGAATCCGCATGATATATAAAAGCTTGTGGAACAGCTAGCCCCACTATTATTATTTGTTTGGTTCAATATCATGACAAAACTATTAATTTATTTTTGATAAGCACAAGCTCATTTACTTTAAAAGAGTCATCTCACCTCACTTTTCTCTATTGCTATAATAACAGTGACATTTAGATATCATTCTAGAGTAGCTGTTTTGTAATTATTCAATGTTATTTAAACGATTAATTTCTCTAAATAATATAATATAAGAACACAAGAACATTGAACTTAACACCCCCTCAGTAATAAATTTATTATCTTCTTGTAGTCATGCATAACATGCCCAAATGGATTACAGCTACATCATCTCTAATCTAGAAACACACCCTTCTTAACGTTATTAGCTTTAAAATGCAAGGTGTTCATATTAGCAATTAATTTACAACCTTCTATTTCAATCCATGCAGTACAAAAATGCTACTTTATGGTCTTTGAAACATTTATTTATCAGATGATACTCCATAATAACATATATAATGGATAATGTAGTTTGCTCACCTTAGACATATCCATAAGTGCATGACAAACAGATTACAAGAGCGCATCCATATTACATGATATTAAATATCTAGAACTTTAACAGCATAAAACACAACCACTAACTATAAATATAATAGCTACTAGAAACCTAATTTTGATGACGCTATAGATAAGCTTTAGAGTTGATTTTCTCCTAGCGAGAGATCTTCTCCCAACGAGAATTGTTGAAGATATGATGACCACCAGATGACTGATCAAGTTTCAACCACCTTGATCTGAACATTCTCTAGTGATATCAGATTTGAATTTCAATTTCTATCCCATTGGTTTACTTATCTTGACTGATCTGATCTTGGTTCATATAAGAAAATTATCATTCAATGATACATGTGAGAGAACTATTTTAAATTTAGACATATTGAAATTCAAAACCAAAGTATTCTATTTGAGTTGAGTTTGATTCAATTCAATTGAAATTTATTCAATATCAAGTGAATTTTTTAGCCGGTTTGGAGCTGTCAACCTTATGTTTTAAACAACATAAGCATCACGCATGTGGCAGATAATGTAATTGTTATGTATTACATGCATATTTATCCCTTAATTTCATTCACCTTAACTCTTCATAACACTTGTGAGATATGTAGGTAAAATAGGCAACTTATGTATACCACGAAAAAGTCTAAATGCAGAAGCTTTTGAATATACCAAGTTGATAAAGGGTTGAACTGATTTATTTCAAGCAAGCTAACCTTAGCTACAAAAAATAGAGTGGATTACAAAGAACCAGCTCTAACATCTCATCTACTAGACTAAGCTAACAACATGCAAAATGATCTCCATGAGATAGTCCACACAATTGTAACTTGTAAGCATCAAGTTCATATCACCATAGTTTAGCAAAGCACAAGCTTTAAGAGATTCCAAATTGAGCAATTATATTAAAAAAAATCATAAAAAATAGAGAATAAAATAGAAAATACTTTTCTTTCTTGGATTGAACTTACCGCAGATACGGAAGTGTCATTATCTTCATCAACGATGGGTTGCGAGAAACAAAGTTTTGCCATTCAGATTTATCTATTTTTCCATCACGATTGACATCTGCATCTGAGAATGTCTGCTCATAGCAATGGAGAAAGCTAATAATAATAAGACAATGACGAACCAAGAGAAGAAAGATGGCAAAAGTAAAAATCTTGATGGAAATTACAAGAATTTAGCACAAAAATGGCGACCTTGTCCAATATAAGCTCAATGGTTTCATCTGCCAATCTCATGTCTGACTCAGAAAGAAGAGCGATTAACATCTGTTTGACCTGCACAATAGGATTTTCTTTCAGATTATCATTTTTCATTAAAAAATGGAAATCCAATCAAACAAGGATTTTAATAGCAGTAGAACGTTCCAGTGAAACATGCTTTGCCCACATAGTGGCATGCTGCACAACATTACTATGAAAAAGTCAGAAAACGTTTTTAAAATTACCTCTTTCCTTTCTATAAAGCCATTACCATCCAAATCATAGAGCTTGAAAGAGACTGCATAGCAGAATAACACATATCAATGATGAAACACTATCTGCAGGCGAAGGGTGCAATGTAGGTAATTCTAATAACTTAACAGTCCATTTTTTCTTCTTGTGTGGCATTTGGGTGAAACACATTAAGAGATCGAACAAAGTCACAAAAATCAATGACACCCTTTTGCTTCACATCAAATAGGTCGAAAATCTGCATTAAAAGGACATGATTAACATAATCTTATACAGTAAATTGAATTAATGCCAAATGAATGCATAGCTGTACTTGAAGTATCTAAAAAGTAATAAAGCTCTGTCAGATCATAAAGCATATAGTCTACAATTGAACATCCATGCTGCCAATTTCAAAACCAAATAAAATGTAGAAAAGAACGCTAAGTTACACTGCGACATATCAATCACAATCCAGACACAGTTTGCATGGGGAAAAAAATACCAATCATACAAACAATTTTAAGGAGTTTTTCTACTATTAATTTGAAACAGCATGTCCCTTAATACTTGCTGCAAAATCTGCTACAATAAAAAATATTAAATCTCTAGTTACTAATTGACTTGAAAGCTTTGCTTCTAGATTATGGTCCCCTCACACAAAAGCTAATTAGTTTTACAATGTGGACTCAAATTCAACACAGGCTTTTTTCTTTTTCAAACTTATGCTAGAATAATTAGGGGTCACTTGGGCTCAAATTTGAGACCTCCAAATTTGATACCATGTTAAATCTCTAATTACTAATTAACCTAAAAGCTTAACTTTTATGGGTTAAGGAACATAAATAATTTTATATTCTTACAACAATAATTTGAAGAAACCATGATCATCATCATGTCCTAGCTATATGATGCCTTTTTTCAACAGAGTTCACAATTCAGTCAGTTCACTCCCAAAGAGGCTATATCTGGAATTGAAATCCAATTGAATGATTTTTGTTTATGGAAATTCAACAAATTTTTTATCGAGTTTCATAATGCTAATTTAATTCTACAACATTTCAAATTAAAATTGATCCATGCAAACATCCATAAATTGTTATTCATGTATAGTAAGTAGTTCAGTGGCCTTCAATGACAAAACTCAACATGGATACTACAAGGCATTCTAGAGTCATCAAGAGACTTCATTTCACATACCTGTTCTTCTTGAGGCTTTATGATGTGGATCATGTAGTATCTACCAAAGGAAATAATGATTTTGTGTGAATGTTTTCATAACTAGCTGCCTATTAATTTCCTATTATAAAGGAGGTTAATAATTTCCTTTCTTAATTGTATTTAATAATACTATTTTGCAAGTTTATTCAACTGTGGGGTGCCATCCCGACTAGTTTGGATTAAGGCTTTGTTGCTGTTGTTATTGTTACTCAATGTTACAAGAAAAACTCTATTAATTATCCTATTCATTTGATACTAAAACGTTGGATGATAAATAAAAAACTACCATCTTAACTTGTGTTTTTTTTCCTCTTCCTCCTCTCCTTTTACTCCTTTTTTTTTGTTCCATGTCCAATATCAATTGATAATTTCCTATAGTCTCACCAAGTCCCAAGCTACTCAATTGTGATTCTATTATGGAAAATTGCTTCAATTTCAACTTCAAACACCAATATCATCATTATTCTATCATGTTGCTACTAATCGGTCGGCCACACCCTCCACATTATAATTTTATTGAGGTGCCTATCCCACACTACTCAAGAGGCACATTTCACTGAATCCTGCACTAGCACACTTGTCCTATTAATTGTTGCGGCAAGGAGACCATGAAATTGACATGATCATGGAGAATGTATAATCTGCATGATTTTACAATCTACACATCATTTGAGGCTCCACCATCGACATTGCTCGCAATGGACTACTACGGCATTGTTCGCAAGTATACCACAAATAATGAACAAGTACTACAATTTTTTGCACAAGTAAGCCTTCAATAATCTAATCAGATAGGTTTCTTCCGAATTACGCAAACTTCATCAACAACGTGATTATGCAGATTTCACCAACTACTTGAGCATGAACTCCTACAATTTATGTGAAGAATACACTTAGTATTGACATTTCTATCACAAAGTCATCCCACCAACATAATTACTATCAATAATCTCAAAACATCGACATACCTCATGTCTCATCCCTACATTCAATCTCACATCAATTCCACTGGTAGCGATCATTGCAACCAATTATGACCTTCCGGACCAATTGCCCATTACATTCTATACTCATCCTCCACTTTATATACCTCATAAGCTAATAGTCACATCAAGGTATCCAACCTTATATTCCACTAATCATTTTCAAGTACTCAATACCCAATCTAATCTCTCACCCACTTTGCATCATGAACAGTTATTCCTCGTACAAAGCTTCAAATGAAACAATACAATTTAGCAGTGTTAACCAATGGAGTCCACACCATTTCCTGGAGTATATTTTTGTACTTGGTGTATTTTTTATTTTAATATTGGTTTCAATTTTATGGTTTATAAACCATTTTCTAGATTTTTCAGTAGCCAATATATCCAAACAATCAACGATGGAGTACTCCCACGACAATTCCTCAATTTTTCAATCTAATAAGAGTAAGCATAAAATTAAGAGTAATAATGATGATTAAAAAAACTGAGGATCAAATATACCAAAACGATCTCTTCAAATAAAAATTCCCACACAGACATGACATTCATTAATGTTTGTTCCTGAGCTTATGAGGAGGAAATAAGAAAGACAATGAAACTTTTGCACTAATTGTAAGGAAAATTAAACTTCAATTAAACTATCTGTACAATCTTCTAGTTTGCTGTTAAAAAATCATTAAAAAATGAAGACATGATAACTGAAAATATTGCAAGCAACATAAGTAGGAAGTGTAACTCATATGGACTGGAATTTTATGAAAATGATGAGCATGTATCATTTTCAGTAGCTTCATCAGCAAAAGAATTTTCTGCAAACAAAAGCAATAGAGTTTGCCATGAACACCAAAAAAATTCTAGCATAAATGAGACAGAGAGATTTATTCTGATCCCCATGAACTTACTTGTTGAAGGGACGATAACAAATAAGGTTGAGATGCAAATCAATAGATCTACTAATGAAGGCAAGAATAGCAATATAAGATCACCTGTGCCAAATATGTCCTGACATAAAACAGAATATAGATAGAGTTACAAGTTTGAGTCATCTTCTTTGCAGAACCTTGAATCTGACAATCTTTCTAGGAGGCAGACGTACAACTTCTATTAGTTTGTCTATCCTCTTTGTGAATTGTCTATCCATTCATTACCTTTCACATACTTAAGCATAATGCACATTTAGTTATTTGTCTGGACATTGGGATACAAATTTTGTCAAAGTAAAAGCTACACTACTCAAAACAAGGTAACTTTGAGCTTTCTGGTTCATCCAATGTTGCTAATGCAAGGGTAAGCTTACATTTAATAGATGCCACATTGTCTCCAAAGAAAGAGAATAGAAGGTTGAATTCATATTTTCCCAAGACATAATTGTGGCATACTCAAAGACTTAAGGATTGTTTCAACTAGGGTAAAATGATGCAGATCATCAAACATCAAATGAGAGCTTCTTTCTTAGTTTTGATAACTTTTGAATTTCAACATTTTTCTTTGTTTAGGAAGTTTAGTTTTTTTTCCTTTCAACTGAATCAACAGAACTCTATAAATGCAATTTACTCCTCTTGTTTTTCATCTCCTTCCCTTTCAATTTCCCCTTCCGCAATTTACATCACTTAACATTTCTCAAATGATATCCACTTCTAGGAGGGGTAAATTGCATTTTCCCATCTTACATAGATAAACTTGTTAGATGTCATACACATTCAGAATGGTTTTGATATCTGCCACTAATTAGACACATCACATGCTGCGTTGGACAATTAGTTGACTTTTCGAGGGTAAGTCGTGTTATATTAGCGACATCTAAGTGGCCAACAATTTACTAAAATCACAAAATACCTACAAGTTATAAGCAGCAAATTTACACAACTTAGAAGTTGTGAAGAGTTTACCCCTTTTAAAAAAAAAGCTAATGATTTCCAATAAATTTACTGACTTATCCTACTTATGCCTTCAAGCACCTTCTGTCTGACATAACTCATTGTTCTCTATTCCTCAATCTACTACCCCACTTGCTCCACGAAATGCCTTTATAACATCTTGAGGTTGGGAAAATTTGGTAGTCTAACTTCTCATTGTATTATAGAATGAAAGCCAGCATCATGCAGGTGTTCTTCGGTTTGTAGGAAGCACTGAGCAATGGGGGATGGGCAACTCCACCAACTGGTTGGAAAACACCTAAGGTGGTTGTCCTTCCACAAACAAAGAAAGGCCGTTGTTGGATTGGAACAAGAAACGGGAGCTAGTTATTGGAGGGGAAGCTCGTTCTGTGCAACTCCACAAAAACATAAGTGTGCCACAATGGTATTTTCAATTCGTAAAAAGGCAAAATGTTGGCAAAATACTGTAATATCAAATAAAAAGATATGTAAATGATGAAGGAAACCATTAAGACTT
Source organism: Apostasia shenzhenica (assembly GCA_002786265.1). Lineage (NCBI taxonomy): Eukaryota > Viridiplantae > Streptophyta > Magnoliopsida > Asparagales > Orchidaceae > Apostasia > Apostasia shenzhenica. The sequence goes on from KZ451950.1 coordinate 3,004,327, forward strand.
CCTCATATACCTTGCTATAGGAAAATTACTAAGAATCTATAGTGTACAAATGTTAAAAGACATCTAACAAGGTGTCTTACCCGGTTTGCAAAGAGATTTTCTTTTTTCCTGTTCTTAAACAAAGCAAGCTGAAATTCTTCCTGTATTCAGTAAAAAAACAAATAAAAAAACTCAACAAATATCCATAAATACTATAGAAAAAATACTAAAGATAGCTAATGATACAATTGATAAAGTAACACTTAAATTAAAGTCCTTACAAAACCCTAAAGGTACTGTTTGGCGCGATGACAAAAATCAGGACCAAAATGGTACTAGTATAAAAAACAATAATAATAATAATAATAATAATAATAATAAATAGATTTTTTTAATCATTCTACATAATTTTTAATATAAAAAATATTATTTATTTCACATACTCAATAATTTTTAATAGAATATCAACTTTATTTCACATCCTAAACCAAAATATTGATTCTAATATTTTGATCTAGGATGTGAAATAAAATAGATATTTTTATTGAAAATTATTGAGTATATGAAATAGAATAATATTTTTTATATTAAAATTTGTGTAAAATGATTAAAAAAATTTATTTATTTATTATTATTATTATTGTTTTTTAAACTAGTACTATTTTGATTCTGATTTTGGTCCTCGTGCAAAACAAGGCCAAAAAGTGGAAAATCACAACCTTTCAGGACAATTATCGTGAGTCGCATTGTCCAATAATCTCTAATTCATAACATCGTACAACTAATATGAAATTGTATACAGTAGCCAACTACAACAGTCAGAATAATTGGGATAATAAACATAAATCTTAGGTTCATGAGACTTAGTTTATACGAGTTTTATTAAGAAATTATTGGATTTCAAGGAGGAAATTGTACGTTAAGTGCCTTATGATAGAAAAAGAGTCTCTAATGGGACTAGTACTCAATCTTGGACCAAATTCTCAATAAATACAAGACAAATCTATAAATTTATCCACACCAGTAAATAGATATTTTTTCACCCTCCTCAGAATGAAGAGGAATTGCCAAATTGAGCAATTACTAATTTGTGATACTCCAAACATAACCACAATGAATCTGTGGTAAGGTCCACACAACTTCCTAATCCAAACTCCAAGCCTAGACAAATTATAGTATGAAAATGGATACACATTTATTTGTCAAACTATGAACTGCTGTACAAGATCCACATTGCTCCTCAGTCCAGGCCAATCTTACAGGTACTCATCCGTCAATCAGGTTGACATGAATAAGTTGCTACAATTGGGAGTTTGGATCCAGGGTTCAACAATTAGGTTTTACCATTATTTTGAATGGTTTTGTCCTTATGTTTTGAATGTTACGGTGGAACATCGGAACACACAATGCTCAGTCAAAGCAGGGTGGTGCTCAAACACAAAACAGGATGAAAATGAAGACCAAATACACCTACATGTTAATAATGAAAACAATACACGAATGTTGAATGTAGCTAAGGAACCAACGAAAGTAGATGTGTTGATCGATAATGGAGATAGCCCTCAAGACAACACTGGAAGATGGGGAGCATGAGCATGTTGGACCATGGACAATAATATCAAATTTGAGCAGAATGTAAGGGGGGCTAGAACCAGAACCAATAGGTAGGCAAGTGTAGATTGTGGGCTTGAATGGAGGGAAAAGTAGGTTTCCATCTAGTTTGAGGGATAACCAGCAACAAGAAGTTATGAGAAATATTTTAAGTGGAGAACATTCGACACTACATCCAGATGGCAATCCAAACAGCAAGAAGCGAATCTATCAGCTCAGTCAATGTAGGTTTTTGCAATTAAAACTGTTGAAACTGCTTCGAAACAATTTCCTAAAAACGCCACTCAAAAACCCATTCAACACTTCATTTCAACAGAACACTACCAACGTGCTTCTAGCCCAAGCCGAGGGTAGCCTTAGAGCAGATGCAGTACAACATATAGGATGAACGGTCTGACTCCATCACCAAATCTCAAATCCACCACCAGATCTTTTAGAACACATTGTTGCATTGTTGCTTATGTTACCCACTTGTAGATTGAGTTTTATACCTAGAGCTGTAAACAGTGCAGCCAAATATCTGACACAAATAGCTATTATCAATGATTGAAATTTTAAATACACTAATGTATCTTCCAAACCATCTTCCTATACCAATTCAGTAATAATTTATGCAAACATGACATCAAAAAAGTTGAAAGCTATTAAATATGAGTTAGCTCCATAAAATTAACAATTATGTTGTTTGGGAAAAAAGGAATCCCCCTCCTTATCAATTTTTGTAATATCCTCAAAGGGCCATTGGTTTATGTACTTATGTACTTATTATGGTTAATGCTAAAAGCCTAGGCCATATTGCAATTAAAATGGAAATAAGAAAAAGAAATCAAAAGAAATCTTGTTGATCTTAATTACCTTGTTTATTAACCCATCATCAATTACGGAGCCACTGATGCTCTTAAACAACTCAAATAGAGCTTCCACTTCACTAACACTAACTGCAGAAGTTTGCATTATTATCATAATCAGAAGAGCACAACAGATGAGGTACATCTTTAAAATAGTAAAGACAAAGCATGAATACCGTCTGTAAGGAACAGCTACCATTATGCAAGAAGCACATAGACAAAGATGTCTGCCTTTTAATACTAACGTATAAGATAAAATTTTGGAAAATCAAGATTCAGAAGGACTAAAAAAATAGAAAACCGATAACTGTCCTGATGGAGGCATTAAAAACAAATTATTTCAGCAAATACCAGAAATATTCTTATTCTCTTGAGCATCAAAATTTGTCGGACATTCTGTTAATATGAAACTTCAACTTTCAATTTTAGTTCATTAACAAAGCATCTAGTTGTTGTTGCTGCAGTAAAGTGTCACGCTACCTTTGTCAACATAAAGACCAGTCCAATTGAATTTGAAGTTCTTATGACACTCTAACCATCGGGAAATAAGTAAACTTAGAGCAGTAACAAATGAGCATATGATGTGATAAGCATAGGATTGTAGAGGGTGCATAGACACAAACTACAAATTTAAAATTTAATTAAATTAAATACAAATTAGCACAATAACAATAGCTTAATGAAAAAAAAAAACGGAAGCAATATCAAATACACTATGAGCTGTAAAATAAAGAGCAAGAAATAAATGCATGAAAATAAATGAGCACATAATATAACATGTTCGGCACAACCATGCCTACATCCATCCTAAATCAATCCAACTACACTACAAACACTCCTTAATGGGAATATGGAGCAAACCTGATTATAATCCTAATCTAGCACTCCCCATAGGCCCTCCTCACCATAAGGGATCAATCACACCGCCTTTAGTATTCCTTAGAGGCTTCCACTTCACTCAAGAGATACAAACACCTCCTATATATCACACACTAGAAGCTCTCTTCTTACTTGAGGGAATCAATCTCAACTTTTCCAAAATCACACTTGGACGTGCTCTTCACTCACAAGTGAAGGTACCAATCTCTCCTCTAGTTTATCCATTGGAGGCCTTCCTTAATATAATGAAGGAAAATAAAAACTAAATAAAAGAAGAATAACAATAAACTTACAACCATCCCCTATACTTGAAGCTTAGGAGAAGATGGACTACCACCTAATCAAGATAATCCTTGATGAGAAGAGAAGCCGAATAATAAAAAGCAAACTCATGAGCCATAACTAAATATGCTCAATTTAATAAGCCACCAATAAGGCCAAAGGTTCACTCAAAGTTCATTTTCAGGCTTGTGATGCCTACCCTTTGATAACAGACTATCATGCCTCTAGAAATGTTATCTCACAAACTCAATGAGTTGGATTAAAAAATAATAAAAAAATCACAAGTGGGTAAACCCTGATTTCATAGCTAGATAAATCCAGTAAGAAAAGTCTGTATCAACTAATTTTGCCTTAAAGGCAATGCTCTGAGTATGGTTATCTTGGCTCTCCACATTTGGGTGATCAACATAATAAAAGGATGTTCCCTATCAATCAAAAGTTCCATCCTCTAATAGAAGATGGGTAATTAACTACAGGGCTTGCACCTGTAGGAAACCGTCAATCCCCAGAAACTTTGAAGCCCTAGAGTTATCACCTCTAGGGCGAAATCAGTCTGCCTTGAGAAAAGAAAATTCTTCAAATATCATATACATTTGTTGACTTTCCATTTCTTGAGTGAATAGAAGAATCCCCCAATTCGAAGACTATGTTACCCTCAACTCGACCAAGGGTAAAATAGCCTTCCATGTTCGCATGCCTCTTCCACACGAACAAGGCGTCGAACGCATCCCAACTCTTCCGACATTCTTAAAGGCCTCGAGAAGGCAGTAGAGCAAGGTCACTATGTTCGACCACCATTGAGCTGGCACCAGGCCATAACGATGGTAGGTATCAACGAAAAACCATTGGAGTGGCAGAAACATGCTTTGTCGAAGGACGTGTCGATAGACGGTAATCATACTTAGCGAAGGACGGTTTGGTTGGTCCTTCGGAGCTGGTGAATGACAAGGACTGCTCTCCTCATTCGGAAGTCCCAGCCTGTAATCCCTTAGTATGGACGAACTCCTCTCCTTCATTGTACCAGAGCTGCTAGATCTCCTTAAACTGATCCTTCGACGGCTTGCTAGACTCGAAGATGGCAGAGCCGAATAATTTCTATTGATCCTGGATCCTTGCCCTTGCCATCTAGTCAAAAATGGAAAAAAGAAAAAGGGCAAAATGAGGGCTCAAAGAGTACATAGATAAAAGGGATGCAGGCCCCACTCCTCATATAGAAGGCAGAGCATCCCAACGATCGCCTTTCTCTCTGGGAACCGAGGCGTCACGCATGACCACTGAAACTATTATGGTGTTTGTCGCATCAACTAGCATGTTGGCACGACAGGCCACGACCCCTTGGCACCCGCAAATCTTCCTCAGCATGCCAGTCTACTTCGTGTAGTTTCTACAGTTCAATATACAGTATAGTCCTATGCTACTAGAAGCATTTAAAGAGAGGTGAATTAGAAGACCTAGAAAATTTCATTTCATGAAGTTTTCATATCAGCAAAAACGAGGTTATATTGAGAGTCGAATTACAGCTTTTAGCTAGAGATACTAGAAGAATAGAAAAAAATGGTGGAAACTCATTCAAGCATTGAGCTTGAAGATAACACCAAGAGGCTCTTCAAAATCGTCGAATTATAAGAAAATACAAAAATGGCTAAGGTGAGGGGGTGATGTTCGAGGAATAGCTAAAGGCGGTGTCGTCTTCTCCTATTTGAAGATCACCTCAACAACATGAAGGGCGACATGCAACCACTGCGACAATGGAGTTGACGAACTCCAATAGTTTGTCTCGATCACTGCGGAGGACCTCCACCTACTCCATCGCCTCTAACCGCCGTTGTTCGATGACACAAAGTGCCGTCTCCAACGCCTTTACACGAGCACGGACTTTGGCGAGCTCCACAGCGGCCTCCTTCACCTAAGCTAATTTGGCCACCGACATCGAATCCTGTAGTGTCGACTTGTTCGAGTTAAGTTGGCAAATGTGGATAAGCAGCTTTTGCATCGAGTCGCTCTTTTGGGTCACCTAAATAGGCTCTTTGGACTCCCCAGCCAATTCTACTAGAGCCCAAATTACCTCATCTTCACGAAGCTCCAGTACAGTCAACGAATGAAACAACGTTGAGGGACTGGCAGGCGGAGCCACTGGCTTCAATCTCTTCCTCCAAAGTTCTAGTGGTGCCCCCTCTTCGCCTCCTAAGGATGGTGAGTCGACCCAAACAAATCTCTCAGTGTCGGGAACCTGCTCGGCCGACGGCTGAGGCTGCCCCTGTACCACAGGAGGCGCAGCGGCATGTTCTTCGATTAGAGGTGCCAAATTGGCTACCAAATCTGCCCTTCAACCTTGTGCAGTCGCTGCTCGGCGAAGTTTGACAACCTCGCCGAACTCACCGATCAAGGCTTTTTCCCTCGGGGCCTAGAGGGACCATCGCCTCTTCGCGAACCCACTCTCCCTATCATCATCTTGGCAAAGTAATGGAAGCTTCAGCCAATGGGGCCATCCCTTTTTATACTAAGGTTTAGAGAATGGCGTTGTGATGCTTCTCCAGAGGTACAATTGTCCACTAACTGGTCAATAAACATCAATATCTTATCCTAACGACTTGGTGGGAGCAAACTATTGAGGGAAAAATCAGCCACATCATTCATCTCGACACGTGGCAGGTTTAGGCTAGTCCACCGATGGGTCACTCGAATTCTATTTCCCAATAAGTTCAAAGCACTCAACTGAATGACGCGTCATAGTAGAATAGCATGGTACGAGTCAAACAATTACATGCGAACAGGCATTGGCTAATAACTCTTGTCATATCATAGCCTTGCCCTATTGCACAACGCTCAGGCCTAGGGAAATGGGGAGGTGCTCATCATCAATGCATGACTTGACAGGCGGCCTGCCCACGTCGCCTAAACGTTTAAGTATTAATGAGTAGTCGTCTACTCTACCTACTCTCACCTAATCAGTTTTTACCATAAATATCCGCATTTATGATAAGAAAGAGGTTCATTGGCGGTCAACTCCTCAACTAAACTATCTGAAGGAGACTGCCAGCTAGCACTGTTCGCCTGCTCCTCAGCTCTTCAACTACAACTATCCCCAGGCTATTCGACCACTGCTCTCCTGTAGAGCTCTCTTTGAACTGTGTGCAGCTCTTCTCTCCGCTCCTTCCTTCCTCCAGAGGGTATCCAAATCGTAGCTTATCTCTACACCTTCTCCTCTAACTCTTCTTCTTCTTCTTATAATTCTAGTTTGGAATTTTTACCCATACATGGCAAATTTAACTTCTGTAGTAATGGTAAAAGAAATCAAGTGGGTTTTGTAATAATATCACCTTCCAAATTTAAACCATATCATGCCACAAAGTTCCTAAAATCCTTTTTATGAAGGTAGACATTAGTTTAGCTACATCAAACAAGTAATTTAATTCACCAAGAAAAGTCAGAAATAAAACGTACTTTGAAAAACTATGCGCTAGACCCCGGATAAATGAAATATCTGTAGACGACGCAGAATAAACATCACTCATACTGTTACAAAACAAAAAATAATTTCAACTTATTGCATCAATTGTGAAAACCATTTAAGCCACACAGACTACAACCTCAGGAAAAAATCAGGATACATCATCTGTTTCAATATGTAGTATGCAGCTAAAGCGAATAGATCGTCTAAGTTAAAAAAAAAAAAGACCTCCTTTCAAGTTATTGCATCAATTGTGAAAACGCACAAAAAAAAAACACCAAAACCGCACCTGTTAAACTAACCGGCAGTATTCAACCAACAGCCCGAATCACATAAACAAAAAAAACATGAAAAATCAAAGGCAAACATTTGAGCAGGTCAATCCCAGAACGGAGACTTACATGACGTTTGAGATGCAAGCTGCACGGGATCCTCATACCCAGGGAACTGCCTTCGAGACTTCTTCGACTGAATGCAGCCCATTTACGTCGCAACCAGCCAGAACCACGTCCTAGTCTCCCAAATCACAGGCCCAAACTATCACCTCCATCTAAATATAAAAAAAGAGCGAAAATGAGAATAATTGCACGGCCATCAGAAACTCGAATCTCAGCTATCAAAAGAACCCACTGAAATGAAACAGCAAGGGAGAAAGAAGAGCACAATACCGATGAAATTCCTTCACCTCCAGAAAGCATAACCACAAATGCCCTTGCCGCCGGTGGAGGAAGAGAACGAAGAGAAAACAGAGAGAAAGGGGACTCACTGAACGCGGCTTCTTTCTTCCGAAGGCGCGATCAGCGGGAGAGGCGTGGTAGAAGGCTGCAGAACCCAGGAGGGCAGATCCGACGTCGGGGAGGCGCGGAGGGGCTCGCGATCCTTTAAAGATGGCCGAGGAGTCAAGGGCCGGCCAACCTAGGCGACCACAGCCGATGACCTCCACTCGTATAACGACACGTGGACACGTGGGGTTTAGAATTTGGCCTGCACCCCGACAACCCTCGCTGACGTGGCATGCCAGAGGCGTTATTCCTGCGGTTAGTTGGCATATGGAATGTTAATTTGGTAAATTACATTCTGATACCTGGAGTTGAGATGTCCTTGCATAAACTTTTTAAAAATTTAAAATATTATATATAGATCCCCATGTTGGATAGGCCTTCAAAATGATGCAAAGGTACAAAAAATCATCCTCAATATAGTAAAAATATTCCAAAATTGCCTTGGAGAATATTTGATTTTATGTTATTTAAATATTTATATTATTTTTAAATTATTATTTATTTAAATTAATATTATTATATTAAAAAATACAATAACTTAGAATATCAAGCCTATAATGTTTTATAAAATTATCTAAATATATCATAAACTAAACATTTAATTTTGTCAAATAATAAGATCACAATAATTTTGAACTAAATACTCCCTTATAATCCTGCCTCGTAGCTTTGACTTTCGTTAAAGTTCTTAAATTATCATCTTTATTTTGAATTTTAGAACAATATACCTTATGTTTCGAGTACAAAATCGGCATTATGTTTCTAATTATTGAATAATTTAATGCATAGACCTAACTTATTCAATTTTTTAAGATGATGGGGGGGTTTGATTCAATGAATTCAAAAAATATGAACTAAACTATTAACTACTCAAAATAATAGAGACCTATAAATAATTTATCTTAATATATATATATATATATATATTTATATATGAGATAAAAAAATAAATTTATTTGAAATAAGAATGAATTAAAATATGAGTCAGATTTCATGACTTTAGTGGGAACTCCAACACTTGTACTTGTTGAGCACAAAAAGGGAACAAAAATCTTATCTCCTTCTCTTCATTGTTACCACATTTCTTTTTGTTTGCCACATCAAGCCCATCAAAGAACTTTCCTTAACAAATAATTACATAAATGTCCTCAATTATTATCTTAATTTATAATTTTAATTACATCATAAAAAATCAATATTTATTATTTATAATGTGTTTTTTTTTAAAAAATGCAAATTTTTTCATTCAAACCCATAAATCGCAACACAATTAGCACCTCGATAAAACTATGAATTTATTTCATGAACTTTTTCTTGGAAACTAAAATGAACAAAAAAAATTATGTTAATCTCATAATTCTATCTGTAAGTTATATTTTATGTTGGCTTGTGGCTGAAGAGATCAAAAATTAATCAACAAGTGAGCATTGGTTTGTGAAAACAACACATATGAATGAATTATGTCACGTAGAAAAATAAAGAGAAATCTAGTGTAATCTTAAAATATCGAGGCATTGATATGGATTGTGCTAAAGCAGGTAATATCTCGCTGTCTAGCTGTAACATAATGCTATCATAGCGAACCCCTTCTAGCTTGATAATGTTTAAAGATTAATTAAACAAAACCTAATAAGTCGATGACACCATAGCCGAAGAGGGCAAAAAGTGAATGGCATGAAATCACCTAATCAGAAGGATTATTAGTATAAAGAGTAGCTGAAGGCAGGCTTCTATGCTTAGTGAGACGGGCGCTGAAATAAATTATCTCATATGAAAAAGTAGCTGGAAACTCATGTGGGAGACAAAACAGTGATACTCAAAATTAGCTAGGTCAAAACGAATAATACCTTAACATATAAGGGGCAAGTCGTATTTACTATTCATCGTTTCATAAATTTTCTCCGATTTTTTTGGATAAAATTTTACAATTGATTGAGGAAGACCAAGAGAGAATAGTTAAGGTTTATGTTACTTTAAAGCTATTAAAAATCTAACAACTATGAACTAAAGAGGTTAATTTAAAATGATTAGGAAATTAGAAAAATTATATTATAGAGTATTAGAAAGTATTCTTAATATATTTAAAATTAATTTAAAAGTAAAAAGGATCTTTACAAAATTTACAAAATTGATATAAAATTACCCAAAATAAAGCAATACTGTAAATTAGGCAAATTTTGAGATTATAAAATGTAATTTTGAGATGAAAATTGTACTCAGGAGTGAATTTTTTTTTTCTTAAATATTATACAACTAGTAGATTCATGAGTTTTATGATTTTATCAATGAAATTATTTATTTAGCATTAAGTTTTAGGTGATTTCACTTCTTGGTGTTCAATGTTTGAGTTCTGAGATATCTAGATGGAAATTTTATAGCATTATTTATATTATTATTATTATTATTATTATTATTATTATTTTGATCAACATTTGTATTATTTAAAAAAAAATCTGATAAATTTGGTTTTTATGAATTAATGTGACATTACTAATATTTTCATTTGTAAATCATATTACTATTAATATAACAAAAACATCTTACAAATACAAGCAAAAATGGTTGACTTCATTTAAAATTACTATAATATAAGAAGCATGTATAAGCTCTCTCTCTCTCTATATATATATATATATATTTATATAGAGGATATTTTAATTATTAAAAATTATATATTTTATTATTAAATATAAAATATTATATATATCATGTCAAAATGTTACAAAATTATATATTTTACATAAATTTTAAAAAATATTATGAATTACTGCTGCATTTTTATATATCTTTTTCTGTATGATTCATGAGTCCATACTGAAGATTTTTATCTTATTAGACTAATTTCAAAGTAAATTTAATATATAACTAATTTACAAAATAAATAATATTTATGGATACTATTAAAAATTAAAATTTAAAATTTACACTTTACTTTTTCATAGTAAAGCAATTTAGAACATAATATGTAATATTTTGAATTATAGTAATAGCTTTAGAGATACGATTTTATCAAAAAATATTATAAAATCAATAATTTTGAAAAATTTCAGCATAATATTTTTTGTAATTAAGTTATTATTCATGTAAATTTCCCTTATATATGTCATGTATATATATATACATAAAATATTAAATATGTATATTAATTTATGATTTACATAAAATATTAATACAAATACTCATAATATATAGACTCTCAATTAATAATATTCATAACATAAATGCCTAGAATATGCACAAATTCCAAAAAAATCAATTTAAAATCATTAATTTTAAAATAAACAAAATTAACTCAATTTGACTTTTAAAAATTCAACGGACAAATTTTATACTCTACTAAGAAAAAAATGCTAAATTACATCATTAGATATTACATTATTGTATTTATATATTCCATCATTTAAATTTTATTTTTGTTGACATCACTTTAAAATTATATATATTATACAAAATATATATAAAATATTTTATCTATAAGCTATTGTGGCTACAACTTTATCTCACAACACCTTTGCAGTTTGACTATTACCGACCACCGCTATCGATTTACTATCACTTTATCGATCACTATCATTAGATGGTTGCCGCTCTATTAGGTACCACACTGCTGTAATCCGGCCATCTCCTATAAGTAAGCATTGATCACCATTATTAGATGGCTATTGCCGATAATCACATCATTGATTAACCCTAATAGTTATATCATTAGTATAGTGGATGTCATCGTGTGGCACTATTGATAACTATTATGAGTGTTTGGATTAGATTAATTATGTTTTAAATATAGTAATATTGATGTAGTGTAATTATAATATTGTGAATGTGTGTAAATAAATTTAAAATTGTGCACAATAAATAAATGTAAGAATGCAATTATAATAAAAGTTTGAACATGAATAGTAGAAAAAGTTTGGACTTGAAGCTAATTAACCCGCTTATTTGAGTCTACTCATGGAGTTTCATTTATTTACCTTGGTTGCCATTGAGAGTTGAGATTCCTCGGCCCTCGAAATCCACCGACGACCACCGTCGTAGCTACAGCGTCTTCTTCCTTCTGATCCGGAACGTCACCCTCATCTCGCTTCCTGAATGGTTAGAAGACATGGCGATCCCGGAGGCAGCGGGAACCGCCGCTCGTTTGGGATCCAACTCGTGCTTGCTCTCGCATCCTGCATCCTGGTCTACGCTGTCTTCTCATCGATGCTGAGCAGGCCGATGGGCAGTTCGCCGGAGGAAGAGGATTGTTGCCGGGGAGTGGAACACCTGGAATTATGGGGTGCGGCTGTGAAATGGGGAACCGATCACAAGTTCAATACATCAATGGAGTGCTGCCAAGCTTGCAAATCCATGTGCAGCGGCGCGGATGGGCCGTGTTTGTGCGATTCGTGGGTGTTCTGCGGCGATCGTGAACGATGTGGAAAGAAATTTGGAGAGGTTTGTTCATCTACTCTCTCTGTTTCTCGAAAAGTGCAGAGAATGGGAAATGTGTAGTTTTAGATGAACTCTCCTTCTGTTTTGAATAAGATGCCTCTACTAATTGGTAAAGGTCTGTGGAAGCATATGTGCTTGGTTTCTTTCAATTTTCTTACTATTCTTCCCTTTTACCGTCATTTTGTTTCTAATATTTGAGGTTAGTGGAATTGTAAACTTTTTTTGCAATTTTTAGTACATTTGCTTGTTTTGCATTGTTAGATAAAGTAACTATCCTCACCATGTTTGGCTTGGGAATAAAATTTGCATATTTGAGCTAAACTGTTTTAGCTCAGTTTTGAGTTCAAAGTGAAAATGTGTTTGATTGACATTGTGTTTATAACTGTTATAATCCCAAAGAACCTTTTTGGGGCACCATGACAAATATCAAATTTTGTTCATTGTCAAAGACATCAATTTTAGATTAAACTCATTTCAAAGAGAAGCAGTATCAGGTCATTGCTCATAAAGTAGCTCAGGACTGGCATCAATATAATCTCATTTGGTGATATTCAAGAGTTCTGGTTTGAGAACTTCAAATGAACTAGATAGATATTGGACCAACTGGTACAAGCGAATGAGGAAACATTGAGATGAGGCTCTGCTTGCTAATGATGCATATGATAAAATGCCAAATGATGATGCACATGATAAAATTTCAAATGATGATGCATATGATAAACTGCTTTATAAATTCGTTCTTCTTCTACTTTAGGGAATTTCTATGCTTGATTTGAGGTGAAAAGTAGTTTTGCGCTATAATTCTCTTCATTTCTTAGCATTCTAATCACTTTTACTTTGCTCTATTCTTTACGCTTTAGTGCTGGCTAAAGAAACAGAAGGATGTTATGTTTCCTGCTTTGCAAGAGTCAGGGGACAAAGTTATTTGGACTTCAGGCCTTATTTTCGGAAAAGGAATGGTATGATGATATTGTTGATTTTTGTTTTGAAACTTATTGGTGATATTTGTTGCCTAGTATTTCTTTTCTTGTTTTTACCATGTATTAGTTGTCATAGACAAACTCAAGCGTATAGGGAATCAAAATTGATTTCTTTTATTCTTGCACCTTATTATTATTATTATTATTATTATTATTATTATTATTATTATTATTATTATTATTATTATTAATTAGGAGTTTTTACCCGTATGACACAAAAGCCTTCAATATGTACTTATTAGATACCCTAAAGTTAGATATTACATAAAACACACTCATTTATTTTAATTTTACAACCAACACACTCTAGTTAAAAACTCCTACATTTTATTTGAGTAAATCATATCCAAGTTATGTTTTAACTTAAATAAGGTTTATCAGAATAAGTCTAACCCTCGGTGCATCTTAAATCAAATCTTACATGTTAAAAACTATTTAAATATGTTGACTATGTAGAATATTCCATTAGATGCCCATTTTAATAATGAGGAATTGGATGAACGATCAGATTTAATTTAAGATGCACTGAAGGTTAGATTTTATTTCTATGAATCTTGTTTAAGTTAAAACATAACTCAAGTATGACTTGCTCAAATAAAATGTAGGGGTTTTTAACTAGAGTGTGTTGGTTATAAAATTAAAATAAATAAGTGTGTGTCGTGTAATATTTAACTTTAGAGTATCTAATAAGTAAATATTGAAATTTTTTGTCATACGGGTAAAAATTTCTATTAATTATTATTATTGTTATCATCGTCATCCAATTAGAAATTAGAATGCCTTTGAAAGATTGTTGACTATAAGCTGGTCAAGTTACATTACTTCTTTACGGTTCGCTGTTTTTTGATATAATGAGGGATTATGGAATTTAGGATGAATTAAGAGATAATAGATATGTCGCAACTTAAAGTAGCTGAAACAAATGAATGAGGAACACCTATGAAATTGTGCTTTTTATGAGCTTCAATTTTTTTTTAGCACATAATGTTTAAGCCTTTTGGCCTTCCTTGACCATCTTTTTTATGCTGCCTAATGGGTCTTGCTTTTGTCACCTATTTGACCTACAAGAAACTATTGCTATTGACTGCATCACTCTCATTCATTGCTGGTTTCACAAAAATTACTGAAGTCACCTATTCTTGCGAGTAGGTTGTTTTGATTAAAGTTTTGACTCACTTAGCAACTCTATACAATCGCTATATTTTAGGGAACCCTCTATGCTTTTCATGACTTGAAAAGAATGCAAGTCCCGAATTTTCTTTCTTCTAATAGTTTGTTACTCATATATTGTATTTTACTAAATTGGAGATTGAATGGTATCATACATATCCATTCGAACGTTTGCTATCTGATTTGCATGTTTCTCACAGGAAACATATGAACAATTACAAGTCCTACATGGCCACTTATTATGGCTATGCTTTTCTATAATATTATACTATTTTATGGGTCTTAAACCTGTATCATGTAAATATCATAGTTAGATTGATATTGTGGATAATATGTTGTTTTCTGAACTGTTTTTTCTTATTCGTTTGTCTTTGAATGTCACTTTGATGAAAATGATCTGTAACTGTATTTTGACTTGCAGCAGCATTAATAAACCACCTCTTCTGTCTGTTAGTGGTAAAAATGACATTTCAGTGATGGTATTTCTAAATTTTATATGGTTGTGATGCAGGGAATTATTGGCTTGGAGACAAAATATGGAGTTATCAATATCAAAGTAAGCAGTGATTGATCGCTTCTTTTGTTTTGAAGCAGATTATCGTTTGTTGATTCATGGTGCTATCAAATTTCTTAAGTTAAACAGAATCATGACATCTGGTTATCAAAGAAATAATTGATTGATCGTCTAGAGTATTTTGCAACTAGTGTGTCGTATGCATTTCCAAAATTTCTGTTAAGTTTCTCATCTTGAATAATATAACAGCCAATGTACAACTAGACATTGATTTAGCTGTTGTTCTCATCATGTTATCAAGTTGTGTCATGCATGTAGCTATTGAAGCCAAATACATAAGTGAGGGAATGGTTGGACGAAAGAATTCATAAGATTAATGCGATATAGTTAATACAACAGCGCAGATAAAGATGGTGCTGAAGGTGAAATATTTAAAATGTAGCATTTGTATAGGCTCGAATAGAAGACAAAAAATGCAAGCTAACCTGTGTTTATGGACTTTTACCACATCAGAACTGACTCATTTACTTTGAAACAGCTTTTCCCTCACCGCGCTCCTCATTCCGTGGCGTACATCGTTGAATTACTTGAAGCTCGACACTGTGCTGGTTGTCATATTTATCGTGCTGAGGGACGAGGAAAGGCATGGGATTCCCTGGGAAACCACGTATCTGAGGTAATGGTTCTTTGGTTTTTACTGAACTGGCATTCGCCTCACTAGGGAGGAAAATCTTTACACAGGCTCTTTTAGTCTGGCTTGCCATATCCCTAATGCATTGGGTTTTGGAGAGAAATTCCTGCCTGCTGGAGAATGAGTCTAATATGTGAATATTAAACTTCATCGCCCTGCAATGCCCAAACTTTTAAAAAAAAAATCTGGAATGCCTTTTGAAGCTTAGAACTTGTGGACAACATTGTCACTGAGGCTAGTATTTCAATTGGATCAAGTCAGATTTATATTGGATTAATTAAATACATACCATAAAAGAAGAGAAATATGTATTAAACACTCAAATCTTGCTATTTTCCTACACTAACATGAAGAAATATATTATAATGAAGGTTTTGTTATTTTAGAATTTGTGCAGATTGTGAAATAAAATTAGTTTTTTATTTTGAAATTTATGTAGAATGTGAGGTAAAGTTAGTTTTAATACCAGAATTTGTGTAGGATTTAAAATATCGATATTTTTTGTTAAAATTTGTGTATGATATGACTTAGGTTAAAATTAATCTAGCCGAACAAACAAGTTCTTGGGCGATGACTAAATGTTTTTATTTGCACTCATCTTTATCTTTTTTGGAAGCTCCAAAAACTGTTCCAATTTCAAGTGGCTGATGAGCTTGATTTCAGTCTCAGCTAATGTATTTCATATTTGTTTCATTTTTATCCCTAGACATAGCAGGTCCTCCCAAACAACCAATCTTTCGATGCATGTTACTTATTCCTGGTCTGACCCTCTCTCGTAGGCCTCTTTTGGTCCACCTTATGCCCTTATTCAAGGAACCCTAGAGGCTGAAGGTGTCCCTTTCCAAGGGATACCAGTTGAAGCTTGCCCATCAATCAAAAGAGGCTCAGTTGCATGGGTTGGTTCTGGCCCCGAGTTCTTCATCAGCCTTGCAAACCATCAAGAATGGAGAAAATCATACACAATCTTTGGCTCTGTCCTCCCTGAAGATATGGAGATTGCAGAGAGAATTGCTGGGCTTCCAACAAGATCTGATACATGGAATAATGTTAATGTCTCAATATTGAAGAAACCCATTGACCTGAAAATTAAACTGATTTCAACAAACAGTGGAGGCCTCAATCTAGGAAAGAATGTAGATTCTGGTTCGAGCTGATGATGATGTTTGTTTCGCGAAAATCATCGAAGTTTTCCTCTTGGAAAGCTAATGTTTGAAATATTTCTTGAAATGTGGCCTAGCACTTTTGTATTAAACAAATATGATTTCAAACTATCATTTTTTTGTCATAAGATTAGGGAGATGATTTGTTCATGATTGTTACCTGATGTGTTGTATTCATGAATTGGAATGTGATTTATATGAATCTTGATTTTGGTTTAACATTTTGATTATCTTACAAAACAAGCAAATAAATGAACTTCTGGAAGTTTAACCACCAAATTTCTTGCAGTATATCATAGTCTGCTTACCTGTATTTTATTCGATTTGAATTTAAGCTTAATTTTTACTCGACTGAATAAACTCACTATCATGATTCATAATTATTTTTTCTTATTAATAATTAATATGTACTAAAATATTTTAAAAAACGATTAATTGAGCACAAGAAATTAAATTAATTTTAATTTATTGCCAGCAAATTTTAATAATTGCTTTAAATGTAATTAATTGCCTGCCCTTAGGAAGTGGTTTAGGATTTGGGACAAGCAATGCATGTAATTAACATATTATCATTCATGGGATCCTCAAGACTGATATTCTAATTGAACAAATTACAGATAGATCCTCATATTTGACAAATTAGTACACTTTGATACATGTTTTTTTTTTAAATACTTCATTTTAACCTTTATTTTGAAGCTCTAGGAACCTATTAGGTCCCAATCAAAATACAAATACAAAATTATTAAAAAAAAAAAACACATACAACTAAAAAGCATTATCTTGGGTATCACATAATAACCGAATTGTAATACTTTTTTATATAACTAGACCAATACTACGAAAAATAAAATAAGCAATCACTAATCTACTTACAAGTTCGCTTCTGTTCCAAAAACATTGCAACGATTCAAAAAATAAAATAACAAGAAGAATGAAATAACAAAATGTAACAAGCAAACCGAATGTGTCAAAAAGTATCCCAATTTTATTTTAATTTAAGTCCCCTAGAGACCAAAATTATGAATTTTAAAAAATACAAATCAAAACATAATTATTGTAGGAATTAATCTTTTTCTGAAATCCTTCATTTATGTCTTTATTTTAAAACTGTAGGAACCTTAGTTCCTATTTTGTTTGACTTATACGACAATTTAAAAAAAAGATGAATCAAAATATAATTATAGATAAACTATAAGAACCTACTAATAATTTACCTTGAATGAAATTATAAGTTTCTTAATAGCACTGCTGTTAAAAGCATTTATTCCCACATCAATTGAAAATAAATTAAATACACTGTAGATCAGCTAACAAAATTCATGCTTAAAAAATTTCAGCCCCAAGGCAATTCAGAAAAATAAAAACTCAATTTGGAACAAAATTCAAAGAGGTTTGTTGACAAACCCCCTAATCTCTCAGGTTACAATGAGGAAATCCCTCTGGATGATGAACACCTTGAGCCACACTGAAAGTCTGAAACTGGCTGAAGATCCTTTTGGCACTGCATTCAGAACAAAAATTCAGATTAAACTACTTTTCTCCAACAATCTTTATTTATTTATTTATTTTGGTAGAACTACAAAATCCCAAGAAGTAGGATCACTACAAAAAAGAACTATTTTTAAAGTCTACACAAACTAAACTTGGATAAATTACTCCAGAGTTCTTGAGATTACAATTTTTTTTTTATATTATCCACAGTTCAGAATTGTTTCACTTGATCCTTCTAATTTCAATTTGATGTACACCCCTTCAGAACAAATGTTATCTAAATAATTGTATTGTCTAGATATCAATGTAATCTAGATGTCTATACTATATCAAAAATTTTATTTTGCTTGATTCAATGCCATTGAATTAATAGATGACAAAAGAAAATTAATTTAACTTCACCTCCCTTTATTACAATTAATGTGTTATCAAACCAAATAACTATCTTTAAATAATATAACATAACATTAAGATAGCATTGAACTAAACGCAATTTAAATGTTATTTAAAAATATCATCAAAGCATATAAATTAATTAATTCAAATAGCAACACAACATTAAACCAAATGCCATCCAAGATTACATCCTACACTTATTTCAATATAAACATCAACTTTATTTTACATCTTGCACAAATCATAATATAAAAAATTAACCTTATTCTATATCATAAACAACTATCAAGGAGTAGCTAATTTAAGCAATTTAGCCACATAAATAGTGACAAACTAAACGAAACCTTAGTTACTTGCACAAAGCACACTCTAAAAGTAATTTAAATTATAATTTAACCACCACTATGTGTTGCTTGCATGTGACTTGGTACACAATCTTGAGATGGCAGAGAAAAACAAGGTGAATATATACAGAAGTGTCACGCAAACGCAAGTTTAAATCTATATTGTAAAGTAAATAAGCTTATATGTGAGGGGGGCAAAATATACAAGCTTAAGCTTATAGATCAATTGGTATCTAAAAGTTTAACAGTATATAAAGTTATCTTTTTTTTTTCCTGACATCTACATCAATGTCCCTTTAAATTCTACGGAATTTTAACAGAAAAGAGTAGCCCTCCCGTATGATGGGGAGAGATACTAGTCATTTATTTATTACAATCATCAAATTTATATGAAACTGAGCTCTCCCTTAGCCTACCATAAGTGACACTAATTGAAACAATGTAAAAAAATGATTGACTATAAATACACGAAAAAGAGGTCAAACTGATGAACTTGAAAGAAAGAGTGCAGAAAATGTGGACAACGTGGAAAGCTAATCTCAAGGACCTTAAAGTTGAGTACCAGTGCACCTTAGGGTGGCAAGAAAGAGAATAAAATCCACGGGCGACAAAGAAAGGTGATTGCATGCAGCGGAAGCTACTCTATTTAGCCGATGGAAAGAACTGTTTGTGGACATGTGGCTGTGCATCTGCACTCTTTTCATTATATTTTCGTATATGGAAGAAAGCTGATTCCCTTTTTTTTTTTTTT
This sequence comes from Apostasia shenzhenica, assembly GCA_002786265.1. Lineage (NCBI taxonomy): Eukaryota > Viridiplantae > Streptophyta > Magnoliopsida > Asparagales > Orchidaceae > Apostasia > Apostasia shenzhenica. The sequence continues at coordinate 3,024,090 of KZ451950.1, forward strand.
TGATAGGAAGAAAGCTGATTCATATCTTTGAACTTAAGCAAATTACCAGATGCAGCCTGAGAAACCCATGCTCAATGATGATGCATGAGTATGAGGTCTAAGGCATAGTGGGACATTTTGCATCGAGGAACTCCCTCAGCATCTTAGCTGGCTTCTGACCGCCCATGAGCTCTGCTAGCTTCTCTACAGGAAGAAGTGCAAGCTCAGCTAAACTCTGGCAGCCATCCATCAAAGGCCGGTAATTTGAATCAGTTACACCAGGGAGACGTCTCAGAAGTTCAATTGCAGAGGTGTTGTAATTTTCAGCTCTGCAATGCCAGTTAATGCAACCTTCAAATATCAAAATTAAATAATATTCAGAAGGTTAATATGCTATACATGCAACTTTGTTAATAAAATTGAGAAAATTTGATTTTGAAATTTACAAAGATGACATTCAAAGGCAGTATTTATATATTATTCAGTGTGTTTCAACATCTTTGTCAACTGAAGTACGAGAGCAGTAAATAAACTGAAAAAAGGGATTTCAATATCATACAACTAATACATTATAATTATGAATTTTGCACTTGAAACTTCAAATATTACTATGTATAAGACACTAAACGAGTAAATATTACGCTTTACACAACCAAGTTAATTGGTGTTAGAATCTCAACTCAAAAAGGAATATTCTGTTAATTTTAAAATTTGAATTTCCCTCATCTTTTCCATTTTTTCATCCTCCAATTCCAACAAAGCCGTCCCTCCTCTATCAAGCCCTCTCTCATGTCCCCAATGCGATGCAACCCATCATAGCCCAACAAAATGCATCCACATAGTTGGGCAACCCCAACGAGGTCGACTGACTGCTGTGTTGAGTATCAAAGGTCGGTGCAATGCCGCCCTATCCAATTGGTGCGACACTGATCATCCTCCGCAAGTTTGACGTGAAATGAATGAAAATCCATGATTTTTTCTGGCTGTTCAACATATGGATAGTTTAAGCTTTCAAGAAAAAAACATATGGATAGTTTAGTTAGCCTTCTATGTACATTAGCCATTGGTATTTTCAGTTAAATGAAAGTCATGTATCTCAAGAATTTTCACAGTGATTTATTCTTTCTTGTCCAACAAACATTGTACCACTGCTATGATCTGAAAGAACAAAAACGTTGCTTTTCTAAAGAAATGGAGGACCGAAATAGTGAATCGAGAACATAGAGGATCAAACTATAGATAGCCTTATACTATAGGAAACCAAGTGTTTATTCCCCAAGAGAAAATACCCTCATTGTTAATCAGCTGATAAAAATCTAAAAGCCTCTCTGACGTAAGAAATCTGAGTAACCTTACTGCTAAATGATGGCAAGTAATAACAAAACAAAGTCAAAGAAACATTCGTACAACCAATCAAAATGTTTAGGCATTTTTCATATGAAATTATATATGAAAACTTACCTCACATCATCCTCCACAATCCCGTCCTCTGAAGGAACACCGACCCTAACAGCCTTGTGCTCATCTGGTTCATCCTGGTTTGCCTTGAGAGAGGCAAATATTTCGGCTGTTGCATGCATGCTTCGAGACCAAACAAGACGGAGCCTAGGAAAATGCAGGACGAGCAACGACAATTTTGATATAATGCTTGTGGCTGAGATATCATCCCCAAGGTCACTGGAAGACTGCAGTAGATCGTCAGGCAATTTGCCCATTTGATGGAAATCAAGCATAAGATTGATAAATCAAATATCGATAAAAAACCAAATAAATTGCAACTAACTAAAATCAGACTCAACTAGAAAGTAGATATAAAAAAAACCTCATTTCAGTTTTGAGATGGACTCACTAGAACTCAAATCGATTCCAACCCGACAAACAAAATGAAGTGATATGAAAGACTTAGTACATAAAGTACCTGGAAAGAAAAACTTTTATCCTGCGAGAATTCGATTAGAAGAACAGGAATTCTGTAGTAACGGATCATTGTTTCCACTTGATGATAGAGTCGACCTGATGCAAAGCTTTGAAACAGGTCAACAATGCTCTTTCTTTCCACACAAATAAATGGGGAAAGAACATAATCACCAACTTCCAAAACAACAGGAACAATTTTCATGCCCTTCTGATGGAGAACATTTGGAAGACTGCTCATGAACTCCCTCATATCAACTATGACCTGTAATACACAAAGGCTAAGCAAATAATCCAAAACATTTAATTATCAATAAAATATGTCACAGCTACCTGCATCTCTTTCTCTATAGCCTTCCGGCCTCCTGCCTTTCTAGTTAGTGAGTTCTGTGGAACAACCGAATTTGGCTCAGAAAGTGTAGTTGGTCCAATGCACCGACCATCCTATTAAGAGCACAAAAAACTTACAACTCAGGATGCTGTTGAAGGTTCTAGAAAGTTCCAAGGTCATATATAGGAAGTTGTGACAGCATTTAAAGAAAGTGGTTCCTTGATCTTCAGAATTTTTCAATGTCAATTACATGCATTATACATGCATAACAAAAGTAGAATAAAATATTAAACCTATAAGTCTTTAACATCTACATATACAACACAAACAAATATTAAACACCACAAATATAAAACCTCATAAAAAATCTTTTTCAAATAAATTGTCAAACATGTTCACAAAACTAGGAATGAACAATTATAAATTAGCACAAGAAATGACGAAAAATCAACCATGGCACGATAGAATAACAACGATCACCACCATGCCTTAATACCACTAATTGGGGTCGATTACACAAATACTTTGTTTCCATTGCACTTTAACAAATAATGACTCATTTAGCTTAAGTATGCAACATCATTCCTTGTATTTTTTTAAGTTTTTTATCATGTCCTTTTTGGTGGTCATCTTCCTCTTTTTATACTGGCAAAATCCAATAACACATCAAATCTCAAGTCCCAGATGAGAAAAAAGGAAAATTGCATTAGGCCGTTGACAGTTAGCATAAAATTTATTGAATAAATACGACATGAATTTTTTAAGAACTTGCATGATAAAATAATGAAACCCAATAATGGAATGTTCCTATTCTTTGATGTTAGTTGATGTGTTATTCTCATTGTATTTAAACTTTTTGGGTTTTATATAGGAGAACACAAGATTTGGCTTCTAGGTATGTTGGTAATGTAATCATCCCTTTTTTATTTAAAAATCCCAAGTACATTCTACAATTTAATTATAGGTAAATCATGTTGAACATGAAAGTTGGAGAAGTCTTCTTCACAGAGTTCTTAAAAGACTCTACATCATAGTTTTCTGTATCTCGGATACTTTGAGCATACAAAAAGTATGAAGTATTCATTTGGAAGACCCATACAAGCCAATTACTCAAGTATCCCACATTATAAATAAAAGAGAACACAGAGATCTTTCATGTATGATTGGACATACTAGCCACTTTCCTTTTTAAGGAATGCAGGCAACTGACATCAAACAGAAATGCAGACAAGCATCTATCAAGTTCTAAAAGGAAATAGAATTAATATGAAGCATTGAACAATGAGCAGATTCAAAGGTTAGCCAATGCGACATACAGAAACCGTAGAACAAAATATGCCCAAAAATTAATGAAATGTTCCATAAGAAAGGCTAATAAAAAAATCAAACCTGATCAACAGGGATCATCATCAAGGACTTCTGCCTGATCAGAGATTCGAAGGCAGTGTTTTCTCTTCTTATGCTGGCTTCAAATTTCTGTAACTCAGCAGAGTTTTCATAGAAAAGAAAGTAAACTTTCAACTTCATGGAGGGGTTCTCCGCTTTATAGACTTCTATCTCTCTCACAAATGTTACATCTGGATGATAAACAATAATGACACTAGGTCTCCAAATATCCAATACACGCTCATCTTTCTCTAAAGCATAAAACTGTATTGGAGGAATTGACTTAGCATCACTATTCCCTAAAGTACTTCGAACGAAGCTTTCCTCAACATCATCCACAGTTGAAGAGGTGAGATCCTCCTCCTTGAAAGGATCTACACAATCAAGATCAGCTTCAACTTCACCCAAGGCAGGTTCTGTTGCAGTTTTCCGAGTTTGCTTTTTTTCAGCTGATTTCTTGTGATTGTTGAAACAGGTTTGTGCGTTTGTTTTTTCCATCTTGGACTGCCCTTTACCTCTTCCTCTTCTAGAACCTTTCTTCTGAGCAAGTGCTTGAGACTGATCCCTTACAGCAATCTCTTCATTGCCTAAGCAGCTGATCTCTGATGCTGCTGCTAATAAAGCTGCATTTTCCTGTTTGCTAATGCCGCGAGGATCAGAACTATCACTGGATCCAATAGCAACAGCACCATCAAGAATGCCAAATCCTTTAGGTTCATGAGCTCTTTTCTTATTGCTTTTTCGTAAGCCAAGCAATTCTGCCTTGCCCAACAAGTACTTCTCCCACTCTTGCCGCATGACCTAAGGGACAAGATTAAGTTTAAAAATTAGAACATTCTTATGGTGAGGCAAAACACAATAAGAATGATTATATCTCAAGTTAACCAAAGGGCTAAATGTAAAATCCGCTTTCTATTATAAGATATACCTCAAGTTAACCAAAGGGCTAAATGTAAAATCCCACATTAGAAAGCAATAAAGACTAACGCAGCTTGCATAAAATGTAAAACTTTATTATCATCATTCGAAAGGCCACAGTAGAAATTGAGCAAAATTTACAAATAAAAGGCAAAAGGTATCATCGACAAGTGAGATCTCAAGCAAAAGAGGTTGAAAAGTTTCTCATGATAAGATATTCAAATAGAACAACAATGATCATCATTAATATCGTTATTTAAACAGGGTCAGCTTTATAGATATTTTTTGCCAGTCAATCCAATTCAATTCAAAATTCAGTTGCATTTATAGCTAATAATCTATATCATAAAATAATTTACTTTAATATATCAACTTTGACAGTGAAGCTATCGACACGCCCTAGTGGTTGAATTTCTATTATCTTGCAGATACTCATAAGAAAGTTTCTCTTCAGCGTTAATTATACGCAAACCATATTGTCATTATCGCAATCTACGTTAGTCTATGTTCTAATTTCTGCAACATTACATTTTTCTTGCTAACATATATATTGTATAAACAAAGCTGGCCTCATAATTTCAAAAGACAAAGCTAGCCTTATCTATATCTATACTACATATAAAGGCCGAACTTTCAGCTGATTAAAAAAATTGTCTTTTAATACAAATCAATCAAAGCCATCCAATTTTAGATAAGCAAGAATCAAAGCCATCCAACTTAGCATTCATGCAAAACGCCATATAAACCGCCACCTGTCACTTTCTCTTTACAGAAATTATAATTTGTTCCGCAAAATTTCTTAGTCATGATTTTAGGTCTTAAAAAATTATAATTTCGCTCTTAATTTGTCTTAAACTTCGTCTTATGTCCTAATTCTTTATAATAGAAATTATAATTTGATTCCCAGATTTTCAAGCTGATGAAAAAAATAGTCTTTTAGTGTTATACTTTGATTCCCGATTTTCAAGCTGCTGGAAAAAAGTTGTCTTTTAGTAAAATCAATCAAAGCCATCCAGCTTTAGATAGAGATGAAGCAAAGCCGTCCAGCCTCGCTTTCATACATCGCGCCACATAAACTGCCACATGTCACTCGCTTTTTACAAAAATTATAATTTATTCCTCCAAAGAACCCCTCCATGAAGTTACAATTTGGCCCCTAATTTCTCTTAAACTTTGCCTTACATCCTAACTTCTTATAATAAAAATTCCTCAATTTTTTTTAGCTTTCATTTTAGGTCCTAAATAATTATAATTTGGTCACTGATTTCTAAGGCCTTCCTCTTAGGTCTTGATTTTTTATAATAAAATTGTAATTTAGTCCTTTAATTTCTTTAATATTAGTCTAGGTCCCTGATTTCTCTTAGACTTCATCTTAGGTCCTAATTTCTTATAATACAAATAATAATTTGGTCTACCGATTTCTCTTAATTCATGAAATTACAATCTGACTCCTGATTTCTCCTAAATTTCACCTCAAGTTCTAATTTCTCACAATACAAATAATAATTCGATCCTCTAATTTCTCTTAGTTTTAATCTTGAATCCTAACTACTTACTATGAAAATTATAAGTTTGTTCTCTAACTTTTCTTAGTGTACATTATAGGCCCTACAAAATTATAACTTATTCCCCAAGTTTCTTATAGTATTGATCTTAGGAATGAAATCTTTAAAACAAAAATTATAATTTCATCCTTCAATTTCTCTGAGTTTTAGTCTCAGATCCTAAGAAACAACAATTTGATCTCCTAATTTCTCTTACTCATGATCTCAAGTCTGAATTTCCTATAACTCAAATTATAATTTTGTTTATTAATTTCTCTTACATCTTTGGTCCTAATAAATTATAATTTGATACCCTTATTTCTCTTAATTTTGGCCTTTAGTCTTAACTTCTTATTATTTAAATTTCTTTATACATAACTTAATGCTTACAACCACCATTTTAATCTGTTGCTAAATAAAAAGTGGAATCGGGCTAATCGAATGATGAGTTTAAATTGATTTTTTTTGTTCGATTCCAGTTCTGACAAAAAGGAACTCAATTCATATTTGATTTTAAAAATTGTAGTTCCAAAAATTATTTGGTTCAAGTGCAAGTTTATTATAGAATTAATCTGAGCAAAACATAGTTGCACTCCTACTAATATAACACGTTCAGAACACTAATTAGATATTTACAAAGTTTTAGGCTATATTTGGCATAGCGTTCCGTTGAGAAAAAGTTTTTTTTTGCACAGCTAAAAGCTAAAAGCTGTATTTTGTAAAACATTGAAAAAAATTTCAAGCTTTTAAAAAGCTAAAAAACAAGTTGTAATAAAAAGCTTAAAAAAAAACTTTTTAAAAAAACTGGTTTCAATGATATAATATAAATTTACCATTACATTTTTGACATAATATTCTATAATATCCAAATAGTTGTAATAATAATAATTAATAATTATATTATTAAAAATAATATTTATTATATAATTTTAGTAACATATAATTAAAATAAGAAAAAATTGCATTTGAGCTCCTTAGGTTAAAAAAGTGCTGCAAAAAGATCCCAATTATTTAAAATCCTTGATTTAAGTCCCTCACATAAGGTTTTTACATTGCCGTGAAGTCCGAACAATCTAAAAATGCTTTTTATGGCTCATAAGCTTTATTTTATGGCTCATAAGCTTGATTTCCTATAAATACTACAGTTAAAAAAAGATCAATATAAAAATGCTTTTCATTCATCATTTAGCATCCTCTTAGCCTTTAAAACAATTGAAAATCTTCTACCATTATTCTACTTTTTGACATAAACCAAACTTAATTACATACCTAAATCTAGCCAATCTCAACTAGTTTGGGATTAAGTGAAGCTTCTTCTACTCTAGTGGGGAGGGAGCTTGCCTAAAACCAGGGGGTGTCAGGTTTGAATTTATATCACTACAATTCTCAATTGGGATAAGGTGAATTATGGTGTTTGGAATAAAAAATAATAATAAAAAAACTAGCTTGGGAATAAGGCTTTGTTGCTTTTTATTTTGGTGATGGTGGTGGTATATATAGTTCTAAACCATTATGCTTATACATCTACTTACTGACTCAAGCTTCTTACAATTAATATGGACTATATCTGAGAGTTGAACTAATTTTGCTCTTCTAAAGAAACATCTGATGCAGAGTCAGATCACCAGCACCAGCAACTTCGTTATAATCTACGATCTCGAGCGTAAATTATAACAAGTTATTATCTTGTATATAGTTATCTTTATTTTTCGCACATTTTATTGAGGTTATTGTTGAGTCGTAAATTGTGTTATGTCGGTGTGCATGCCCACTTTGGTGTCCTGTAATTATTTTGAGTCTTATTTGATTAATTTGAGTTAATTAGATTCAAAATGAATTATTCAATTTGAGTCAAATTAAATACAAATTAATCAAATTAGGTTGGATTTGATTCAATTGAACCTAGGTATACTGAGTTAGGTTCAATTGAGATCAATGGGGTCAAAATGAGTCTTGACTGAGTTATTTTGGGTCAATTTGATTCTAATTAGATTGAGTTTGATTCAATTCGAATCAAATTGGACTTAAATTATATATACTTTGACTCTATTTGTGAAGGAGCAAAGAGAGGAGAACTTGTTTGCAATTCTCCCTTAAATCTTTTAAATCCCTAAATGCTATGGCTTCCCGATCAATGGCTACAACCAGCTACTCTTCTCTACGGCTCGTCGCTCGGTCTCGATCCACGTCGCCGATCCCGTTAGACTCGGCGGTTCGCTTCGCCGGACACGCTGCCCACGCAAACAACCGTCGACCACGATCTTTGTCACCAGCCGTCGGCCACGCGTTGTGCGCCGGCAACATTTACCGCCCTCCATCTTCTATCTTCTACTCCCTTTATAAATGGAGGTATGCGGTAGCTGGGGAAGGGGGCGATTGATGTTCAGGTATTTTCCACTTCCAAAGGGCTGTGAGGAAAGGTTTCTTCCCTCTGTTTCGCCAAACCAGCAGGTGACGCACATTTCTTCCCTTTGTTTCGCCAAACCAGCAGGTGGCTGTGCGTCGGTGCCGCCGGAGACGTGGCAGGGGGCGGCTTCGTTTCAAAGGAGAGGATTTGAGTTGGAGAAAGGCTACTTCACTGTTTGTCTGATCTCGACGCAGGTGGCGTCGAATCGTCGCTGGTGTTGCAGCAGGTGGTTGCGTTCGACGTTTTTCCCCACTGATTGAGCCGAGCAGGGGTTGTGGCTTCATTTCAAGGAAGATTCAGCTACGTCAAAGGCTTCACCATAGGGCTAAGCCTTTGACTTCGAGATCCGATTTTCCTTGATTTGCTTTATAGTGATTCTGAATTTCCCTATTACCGTTATGTGATTTTCCCTGTTTTCAACTCCATGCCACTGTTATGATGATGTTCTCAATCCAGTTATATCCTTTAATTCCTGATTTCCTCCATGTTCATGAATAGAATTCGTTCCCTGCAATGCTTTGATCTTATGTCTTTGTTTTCCCATAAACTCTAGTTGGAATTGGGTTTCACGTGCTTTACTGGAAGTCCCATAATTCTTTATTACTCAGATTAGGTCTATTAAATAACTTTCTATTCATATAATATGAAACTGTATCCTGCAGGTCTGATATATAACAGAATTAACAGAAGAAAGAAAAATTGTTCATGCAACGTCTTGCTAAAAACTAAGAAGATAAATATCATGGATGATCTACTGCAATTCTACATATATTAAGAACACATAAAAAAGGAAGGTGTATGAAGTTACGTGCTTACTAATAAAAGAAAATAAATCATAATCATCAAAAAAATAATTTCTATTCTTCCAAACCATTTAAGTTTTATTTTTGAAGCCCTTGTGCAGTAAAACAGATATTTAGAAGAAACGTTTCATTAAATAAACCAATAAGAGGAACCTTTTGTTATGGATGCAAGATCACATCAAATATTGGCCTCTGTACCTCAAGTGCGTAATGGTCATTTTCTCCAATATAGAGCTAAGTAGTCAACTCTACAAAAAATTAATAATGCTTGGTAACAAAAGACTTGCTAACTTGCCCCTTTTAACAACATTTCACAATAATTAAAAAGAAATAAAAAAGCTCAAAGGAATTCTTTCTTGATTAAACCACAGACAATGTGAAGTGTTCACTTCCTCAAGAAAAGGAAAGTAGTTGAATCATTATGTTCCTGGGCCAGGAAAAAGTTTAAATAGTTACACATTACTTAAGATATTGGACATGTTCACGATGATCTCATTGGACTAAATTCCATGAAAGACATCTGAAAATTATTTGAGGTGATATTGACAACTCTCAGGAGGCCGAGTTACCATTTTTCTAAAGTTCTAGCAAGCAACAATCATCTAAGAGGAACTCCTTCATCAAGTGCTCAATCCCAAAAAGTTTACCAAACCTTTCAAATTCCCCAACGTTAAAATTTTATTTTTCACCATCTCATCAGACCTTTTCATTTTCCAGCATGAAGAAAACGAACAGGCAATAGCTCCAAGGAAAAAATAGTAATAATTGCAAACCCCTGTAAAGGACCAAGAAATTTCCTCAAACTCTCTATATAAAAGCTTTTCCCCAGTGTCTAGTCTATCCCTTGCTTTCCCTGGACTCTTTCCTGGATCAGAAAAAGACAAAATTTGTATAACATTTACACATAAAAGATTAAATTAGCCATAGACTGATGGATTAGTGAAGTGGGAACTAAGAGAACGGACATGTTCAGTGATGAAACGGCTATGGTTAAGTTCTAAATCAAGTTTCCTATACTAACATATTTATTCCCTGAAACTTTTTTTCCCTTGAAACTTGACTAACCTATGTATTCTCTCGCCAAGATCTCAATTATCATCAGAAAAGATAAAAGCCACTCTTTTCATAAAATGCTCATGCGTGCATGTTCCGTGCTTAATTTGACCAATATGGATGTAACCTATCAACAATGCGACATATATTAAACTATGTTAAACTTCAAATTGAAAATAGGAAAAGGAACTTTCAAGAAAAGGGCAAGTATTCTGCAAAAGCACATTACTTAAGGAAAAAATGAGGACTTTCTGATCAGAAAACAAATTTGACAGAGTAGAATAAACAAGAACAGTGCTAAGAAGTTCAAAGGTTAGTAAAAAGATTACCTGATGTGGGCTTTTCATAATACATTCTTCCAACTGCAAGCATGAGCGCTCATCTTTGCAGACAACCAAGATAATGTCACTATTATCACCTCTATTGTCAGCCGAAACCGATCCTTCTTTTGGCGAAGTTATATTTTTATGGTTTTCTTTGATCTCTTCAAGCAACTCCTGCATTAATTCATGCCATTAACCAAGCTAGCCTATGCATATTGCACAAGAAAATAGAACTCAAAATTATAGCTGCAAAGAAAAGATAAGAAAGTCACTCACTCACACGTAACACCTTGCATTTAGGTGCTTCTTCCAAGACTTCCTCCAGGACAACACCAGCATTGGCATCAATCGTCCCATTGTTGACATCATTAGAAAGAGAAGGTACATTTTCTGCTTGAAAGCCATGCATTAAGTTAAAAGCAAAATTTCCATCAACTAATAGTGATAAATATGTTTTTATCCAAGTATCTGTGTTTGAAATAGCATTTTTATATGGCAATACTCAAATTTGGGCTTAGACTAAATATGGGCTCAAAGTCAAACTCCATCTTTGAGATTTAGATAAGTCTGGATGAGTTTCGAGGCTTATTTAAGACATCTAATGGAAGAAAAAAATAGTTTGAAACGAATACTTTGAAACCATTCTCAAAAAAAAAAAAAAAGAAACAAAAAACCATTTAGAATGAGGATGTGCTACTAAGCACCATGGCCATTGAACCCAAATTTAAGCTCAGCCCAAATCCAGTCAGCTTTCCAAGCATACTGTAGCACAGAATAAACAGCAGCTTATATAAGAATTGATTTTACGTTTACCTACCAGTGTCCTCTTTCAAATTATCACCATTCACTCTTCTCCTTTTGTTACTCTTCCTGTTTGCAATAACTCTCACTCCAGCTGCCTGCACCGCCTGATAAACACGCTTCTTTGCAAGCTCAAATATCTTGTAACTTGATTCTGCGAATATCCAAACAGACCGCACTCCTTCAGAAACCCTCAGAGTATCCAGATACTTCAAATAAGTCACAGCATCATACCTAGTTCAGAAACTCAGCACATGGTTACCAATCAATATAGTCTCAATAGAGGTGATATTCTGAGAGAGTTAAACCTCACTACAAATACAAAATTTGGAGTTAAATTTGGCCTGAAACTGAACCAACTCAAAGATAGATGTCATTTGAGCAAGGTAGAAAATAACTTCAAATCAGCTCAGGATGACCACAACACGGTATATTAGGAACTTGTTCCTGGAAGACTCAACCAAATTAAAATAGAATATTTACAAGATTTCAAGGAAGCTGATAATGACCACAAAATATGTTGTTTCTTCTATAGTGTTTTGAGAAAGCAGTTTCAAGCAAGCAATCTAAAATTCAAAATCAGCTTAGAATAATGTTTTGAGTCGCACATTGCGGTTCATGATTCAACTCAAAACTTCAAATCTGACTCAAATTTCAAGGAGATTCATTTTCTAGATTTTTTGATCACCCTAGGGTCTAGGCTCAGGTATGTAAGAACATATGGCATCTGATTCTACAAGTACGCAGATAAAAGAAACTTTATCTGATTCCAGTAAAAGTTTGATTTTTTTAAAAGCAAATCTAGGATTCCATGAAATACCTGACAAGATAATCAAGAAGCTTCCTCAGTGTTCTTAAATCGCTGACCAACTGCTTAGTTTTCTTTCCAAGCGTATGCCAAATGGGATCAAGCTGCCTTCTTACAACCTCGTCAAACGACTTGAAAAGCCCATTCTCGACTGTAAGGTCTTCGACATCCACTTTATTCGTCTTCCTGAGCTCCTTGAGGCAAGCATCCATCGTCTCCAGGACGGCCTGCTGAATTCCCCTCATTGCCAGAGTCATCGGCACCCTGACGTCCACCACCTCCGGCGGCGCCTGCTCGAGGTCGCCGGAAACAAGGACATGGAACCGCGGCCAGAGGTGGAGCCGCCGAACGTACAGGCACTTCATGATCCGCTCAGCCTTGGCAAATCCAGCGATCATGGCGTGGGGGCGATCGGTGAAGGCACGAACGTAGGCTGTGCGGGAAAGAGAGCGGAGGATGCGAGCAATAAAGGCCTCCGTAGAAGTGTCGGTCAAACGGTGGGCATTGAGGATGAGAAGACCACAGACGGAAGATGGCGGGACGCGGGCTGTGAGAAGATCAGCTATGAGGATCCGAGGGGTGACAAAGAAGACGGCGCCGCTGGAGTAAAGAGCAGTGCGGTGGTGGGAGGGGAGGTCGCCGGGGATGTCGGTGGGAATGATAGGGTTATGGCTGGAGCTAGGATTAGGGCTAGGATTTTGAAGGAGGAGCTGGAGGCATCGGGAAATCGAGGACTTCTGGGAGTCGGAGGCGGAAAGGATGAGGAGGGAGCCCTGTGAAGGGTGGTGCAAGAGAAGCACGGAGGCGACGAGGGTGTGGATGGGGAGGCCGGAGGAGAGGACGACGACACCGCCATTGGAGTCTTCGAGGAGGTCGGAGATGATCTGCTCCTGAAAAGGAAGCATCTTTTTACTCCTTTTACGCCGGAGTGGAACTGCTATATACCCGGTTCCACAAGACAAGACCGATTCTCGCCGGAGGGAAGCGAGCGGCGGCGAGGGGAAGGAGGAAGATAAAAATGTCAGGAATTTGGATCGTGGAAATAAAAAAGGGTGATAATTTCTCCTTTAAAAATAATTTTACATATTGATAAAAATAATAATAATTTCCCGTTTGCAGAAAATTCCGCATTGAAGTAAGATATATTATAAAAATAAAAACATATCATTGATTTCAGCAGCTTAAATTTTTTTTTCACAAAGGCTTTATGAAGAATTTCATTAAAATTTGTCGCTAATTTACTATTTAAAAATTTAAAAATTATTATTATAAATTATTTTAAAAAAAATTATATATATATATATTCAACTAAAATGTAACTATTGTATATATAATATATATAAATTTTTAATATTACATATGGGCTATATAATATATTATATATAATATATCAAATTTAAATGATTATTATTTATATATAATAATATATTTAAAAGGCCTTGCACCTATGGATCCGTGGCGCAATGGTAGCGCGTCTGACTCCAGATCAGAAGGTTGCGTGTTCGATTCACGTCGGGTTCAAGCCCCGAAATAATCCCTTTTGTTGTAGTACATATATTTATAATTTATTTTTCTTTTTTTCCTACCGTTTCCCGATCAGCTGTGCCGGAGATTCTCCGGCGCGGCCGCTGCTTGCGATAATCCTCTCTCCTTTCCCCCATCGTCCCGATCCAGCTTGCGTCATTTGAGTTCAATGGAGAATCATGAACTGTTTCGGCCAGCATGGACGTTGATCCTGGCACGAGATACCTTTTCTTCTTCACCGTCGTGCTTTCCTTCCCGTTGCTGGATCTAGGTTTTGCTTCGAAGAAGGCTCGAATCAGTTGTTTCTCTCTGTTTCTAGCTTTGTTTGCAGTATTGATTCATTCATTTGTCAAAATGTTCTGTGTCCTTGTTGCTCTTGTATGCTTTTCGTTTTAAGTTTGTCTGTTGCTTTCATCCTGTTGCTAAAACGCTAACGCCTCCGTTTATACCTCCATTTCACATAGCATAGAAATTGTTCCAGGTCCGAGGTTCTTACACCCGTCCAACCGTTACAAAAATTTTCGGTAGCATAAGAGCTAAACCTGATGACCTTTTCTGTTTACAAACACTGATAGAACATCCAAACAGCACAGTACTTCACAATTCAGAGTTTAAACCATTTATATAGATATATAATCCACCATATCAAGGACTAAGCATCAAAATTCTGAACTCTAGGCTCTTCTTTGATTACATGTTATTTTTGAGTTGGGGGGATAAAATATGTTAGTATCTATATATATGTGAATAAATTTATTTTTATATTAATAGTTATGTAAGATGTTAAATAATGTTGATTTTTTTATTAAAATACACATGGGATGTGGGAAATAGTTTTTGGATTTGTGTATGAGTTGATGAAAAGTTATTTTTTTGTATTGTAAATTGTATTTGATAAAAAATAAATATAAAAATTGATGGATTTTTCTAAGAGCTTGAACCAAACAAGGCTTAAATAACAAAATCAAAACGACGATAGAATATCTCACATAAACTTGAAAACATGAAGATATAAAACTAAGGCGCAACTATAGGATTATGTGGGTGTGTCTAATGAGGGGTGAATAGACACTAATAAGGTTATGAAAGACAATAATTTACTTTACTACAGTGATTTAATTTGCTTAAGTACATCACAGTTAATGTCATTCACAAGAACACAAGTTAGCAAATTAATAAGTAATAGCAAACGGAAATAATAATATTATGTGCAAGGAAATGAAGAAGTACAAACACAAAGAACACACAATGTAATGTAGTTTATCTCAAACCCAAGTCTATGTCCACCTCAACCCTATTCACAATGTACTAAATCAAATCACTTCTTTGGTTTAAAGTGGAGAAGCTCGTACAATCCAATCCTCATTTCACTAAATCCTTGAGGCCCTCTTCGCTTTCACTAATGAAGGCACTACCCATTCCTCTCTTATCATCTAAGGGGACCTCATACTCTTACTAGTGAGGGAAACACACCTCCCTTATCACACAAGGAACTCTCTTGACACTTAATGTAAAGATCCAAATCATCTCCTCTAGATCCCAACTAAAGGCCCTCTTCACTTAACCAAGTGAAGGATACATGATAAACCCAAATCAATACAATATATACAATAAGCACAAAGATACCTAACCTCTCTCATTCTTAAGATTGGCACCTTGGAGCACTTGGAGATGATGGATCATGGAGATGAGCAATTGAAGTTTTGTCACCACTAATTCTCTGCTAATCCCTCTTTAATGATTAGGATATTGGGGATTGACTCTCACTTAAGTAGGCTCAAAAAGATGGAAAGATGTTCATCAACAATTTCAAAAACACCTCAACTCCTTGTATAGAGGAGAACTCCAACGGTTAGCAAAAATGACTACTAGTAAGTTAAGATTGCCTTCTTAGAATGAAAGACAAAAGTTAACATTGCCTTCACTTGACCAAGTGGTCGACCATGCTGTTGGTTAACCAAAGACAATCAACTCAGTTTCAGCCACCTTACTTTTGGTTGGTTTAACTCATTTTTTCTCAATTTAAACTTGATCAAATCAATCTCTAATAATACCCTAAGTGCTTATATTATTATCCACACACCTTCTGTCACTCTAAGGATCAATTTTATAATAATTTCTACCAAATGCAAAATATCAAAATATAATTAAATGAATAAACACTCAGTCTTTGTCTTCTCGTCATCTCTATCTTTTTTTTTGTCTTTTTTTTAAAAAACTTTGATCATTCCAACACTCTTCTTGTCAAGCTTGATTCACTGTCAAGCTTCTTTAACTTCAATTATGCATAGAGCAAGAAGATGTAGTGGCTGCAGGGAGCCACACACGGAGCATGACCCTGGACCACAGAACTTGCTGAAAAGTTTACTATGACATGTAAGTTATTATCCTTTCTTTAAATATCTACTTACGATTAAATTAACAAAATACACTTGTTTCCTATGCCAATATTACAGTGGTATTTTCAAATACCTATGTTTCATCTTATTTAGTTGCACATACTCATTTGGTAGTTTTTTAGATAAGTTGGTAATCTCTCAATAAACTTATCTCATTTGGTAGTATTTTGGATAAGTTGGTAATCTCTCAAATCAACTTACATGAGTAGGGGTACTTCCATAATGTGACTAATGACTAATGCTAAATAGGAAGTTGTAATTCATGACTCATGTGTGGTTTATTAGCTTAATTTCCTGTGAATAAGTCAATAAAGTTAACAGCGTAAATAGTAAGTTGTCAACATCACTAATAGTTTACACTTATTAGTGATCTGTAAGTCATGTTATTAAGTCATATTTTTTGTGCATAAGTCATGGACAAGGTTAGCAATTATATAAGGCATCAGTAAGGTTAACAAGTTATGGCAAAAGTTGCCAACTCTGCATAAATAGATGACATGGCAGCTGGCCGTGATGGAAATAGGCATTTTAAAGGTATCCCTATAATTTGGGCATACATATTTCTTTTAACATAAGCACTTTGATAACTGTACCTCCATTTATTAACATAGTTGCAATTCTTGTTTTGGGTTTGCCGTTTTGCTGCAATTTCTTCTTTTCATTGTGCTGTGGAACATGCATCAGAATTACTTACGTAACTCACTGTTTTTGAACGTGCATTTGAATACTATAATTTGTAGTTTCTTGATCTTTCTGACTCTTCTGCAGTGCAAGCTGTAAAGGAGGAGATGGATTCTTGTTCAGTTTTCTACCTCTGTTATCAAGAGGTGAATTCTTAAATTGGTTGCATGTTGATTGATTAGAGGTAGTCAAACTAGTCCGCAAGTCAGGCTCAGGTGGAATCTAAATCTCACCCGACTCAATTGATTCAGTTCAAACCCGATCTGGCTAATTAAATTGGTTGTAACCCACCCATATTATTACATATTCAACTTGAATACATCCTGACTTAGTCGAATTCAAGTCAATCACTCAACCCAACCTGTATATTGTAAAAAATCATTTAAAAGATATAAACTTATTAATAAATGTTAACTTAAACTAATCCGATCCAATAATGTGCCATCTAAACCCAATAAAAAGCTCAAAACTTATAACCTTGAACACGTTGAATAATAATTGAGTCGACTCAAATCCCAAAATTCTTTGGTCAGGTTGTTGGGCCAAGTTACATATTGCCACCCCTTAGAGAATTCTGTTAAACAAGTAGCTAAGGATTTGGATGAGGGTTGAGAAATTTTATATGCATGGGAAACAGCCTTGTGTGTACTGCATGAGCCCTCATCTTGCTCTCTACTCCAAACCTGCCATGGTGTTTCCTCCTCTATAATTCTATTCCTGAAACTAATGTAAACAGTTCTGCAGATGTGCACCTCAGCATCACTCGCCCCACCCATCATCTCTGTTAACAATGACTCTCAGCTCAGTTATTTCCTTGTCTTTTGGGGCCATTTTCATCTCCAGTTTATTAGTACCAATTTTATTTCCTCCATTTGTGGCAGCCAAAGTTTATATGGTGGTTATGGAGGATGATCCTGTGATCACATACAAAGCTACCAAAAGCCATTTCATGTAAGCATTCATGACTTTTTCCTCTTATGAACTATAGAACTTTTATAATTAGAGGTTAGGGTTGATAGAAGTGAATAAAAGTATTAGGCTATACCAGAATTCAGCCCAACTAATTGGCTCAAATCAAATTTGATCTGTATATTACGATCAGTTTATGTCACAAAATCTTCCAACCCGACCAAACTTGATAATGTGTAACTGAACAAGCCAAAAATCATAATCAAACCACAAACCAAATAATGTGTGTCGTCAACAACAGCTCAAAAATTTTGAGCTGTGTTCTAGTCATCGGTTTGAGGCATGTATTACCACGCTTTAGTGCATCAGGATTTTCCACTAATTGATAATCCAATCTGGAATTTCACAAAAACTATTTAAGTTCAATTCAATTTGGAGTTTGTCAAATTTTATTTAACTCAGGGAACTCAAGACTCGCCAGTTTACACTAGGCAGACTTATCGCTGTTTGGATTGAATTTTGTTGAGGTCCAGATTATAGGTTGAGTTTTGGTTAAGATCTAATTCGATGACTCACCTTACACTCCTAATCATAACAACTAAATTGATTCAACTCAAAATAAACTCAATGTATATTTAGATTTTCATAATATATATATATATTATATATATATATATATATGATATTTAATGTGTTTATGTGATGTGCATTATATGAGAATGAGATTAAGATGATATTTGGTTCAATGTTATTTTAGTGTTATGTCTTGTTATTTAGATAAAATAATTATTTGTTTTAATGACATCTATAAATAATTTTCTATAAAATTCTAGAACTATTAATTAAAAGATGATATTTAAATATCATGTCATTTAAATTACATGACATAACACTAAGATTTATACATGTTTAATGCATACAATACATAAAATTTGTAATGATAGTTTCACATGTATAATATGCACGATATATGTAATTAGTGCTAGTAGCTTGGATCAAATCAATTAGATATTGAATAAATTTTACTTTACTCAGATTAAACTCAACTTGAACTTGAATTGAAGCAGCATGTTTTTTTTTCTCTTTTTCTTGTTTTTTTTTTTTTTTATATATAGGAGTGGTGATGTTGAGAAATACAAGGAGAGGGTGATAATCAGGCATGATATCTTCTTGCAGTCAATCCTTCCTGCAGGGTCCTATACAAAGCTTTACAGCTACACTCACCTCCTCAATGGCTTTGCACTGCACGCTACATCTGAAGAGGTCCAATTTCTAGAATTTACATAAATGAATTTTGTTTAATAGACCAGAAAATAGAACTAGTTTGTAGTTGTCTTATAAAAATTTTAGGGTAAATTGCACAGGGGCCTCTGAGGTTAGAATAGCGCTGCAAATAGGTCCCATGTTTTGAAAAACCTGGATTCCCCGAGTTTGTGTCTGTGCTGCTGTTTGGTCCCACGTCTGAAATTTCTTGACTTTTTACTATTTTACCCTCAAATTTTTTACTTATTCTCCACATTGTTCTAAAGAATTTTAAGAGAGTTATAAGGGCATTTTGGTTCATATAAATATGACTAACAGTTAAATTCGTTATTGTCTAATTGGATCATCCAAAAAAGCAATATTTTAACTAAGGGACCAAATAACAGCGCAAACACAAACTCGAGGACCCAAATGTAAGCTTTTCAAAATATGGGACCTATTTGCAGCTCCATTCTAACCTCAAGAGCTCCTGTGCAATTTACCTACTGCTCACTTGTGTTTTGGGATTAAAGTTTGGTTAAAGTATTTCTTTTGGTGAAATTAATATTTACCTTTTTAACACATCCACATCTACTTTATTGCAGACCATTGAGATCCTTCGCAACACAAGGAGAATTCGTCTCCTGCAGGAGGACGTCAAGATATCGAAACTGACTACCCACACACCGGACTATCTTGGCATCTCCGCTGGTGCTTGGCCGGCTGTTGGCGGTGCTGAGAATGCTGGCGGTGGCGTTGTAATCGGCTTTGTGGACACTGGAATCAATCCAAACCACCCAAGCTTTGCCAACCTCCGGCCGAAATCATCCCCAAAGTCCACAAAGTACAAAGGCAAGTGCCAGATAGGGGAAGGTTTTTCGGTGAGTTCCTGCAATGGGAAGATCATCGGAGCTCAGTTCTTCGCTCGAGCAGCCATCGCCGCCGGAGACTTCAATGCCTCTTGCGACTACGCTTCCCCATTTGATACAGATGGCCATGGCAGGCAAGTATATAAAAGAAGCGGGAATACATAAAACTAAATTCAAAAGAGCAATTCAACATGAAATTAAAGATGAGCTTTTAACAGTCCAAAAGCATAGTTTTTTTTTTTTCATTTTCTAAGATCTTTGAATTAATCTAAATATTGTCAGCCACACGGCTTCCACCGCCGCCGGGAACTACCGAATTGCTGTGCTCTCCAACGGCTACAATTATGGATATGCCAGTGGCATGGCTCCTGGAGCTCGGTAATGGAAATTCAAAACTCACTTGGAACTTGAATCTATTAGGAATCAAATCAAAATTATTCAATCAAATTACGAGAAGCTGGCTCAAAATCTGTTTTAATCCATCTACTCGAATATTCGAGCCAGACCAAAGTTCTTGTCTCAGATTGCTTGTCTGCACTTTGAAACTTCTCCCCGGGACCCAACTATATTATCTTTTCTGAAGAATGCTACTTGGATTTCTCATATAGAACTGGCTCGAAGCAAGACGAGGAGGAATTTGTGCCGATTTTGACCTATACAAAACTGGAATTTTGATTTTGAATTAAGCTCAACTTGCTCTGAATGGCACTGATTTTCACGCTTACCTTGCTCGGATTCAAACTAATATCGGCTTTACTTTGATCTACTTCTTGATACTTCTTTAGTGATCTTCGTTGTGTTCTCACCTCTTTTTCTTTTCTTGTTCCATTGCTTGTAGTATTGCAGTATACAAAGCCGTCTACTCCTTCGGCGGATATATGTCGGATGTCGTCGCAGCAATTGATCAGGTATGGTTTTGTTCCTGAATGTTGGTTTCAAATTTCACGGTTCAAAGTTGAAACTTCAGATCTAATAGTTAGTGCATTTTGCTTTGTTCGGAAGTAGTTTTACACAGGTGAGACACAATTGAGTTGGATTTGGGTCAAAATTAAATTCAATTTATCTTATTAGCTCAACTCGTACTAATCCTACCATTATCAATAAACAGATCAAGGGTTGCTACTAGAACCTGACCTACATCTATTTATAGAATAAAGCATCTAATCATCTCGTAATAGAATAACATCGACTCGAACTTATTCTTAGTTTTTCATTCCTATCACGAACATTTTCGTAATTGAAAGCAGCTTTCTAACAAGTTTTATACTGAAAACAAAGGCGGTGGAGGATGGAGTCGACATATTGAGCCTATCGATCGGTCCCTCGGCCATACCAACCGGACCGGCGTCCTTCCTCGACATCTTGGAAATGGAGCTCTTGTTTGCAGCAAGGGCTGGCGTTTCGGTCATTCAGGCTGCAGGCAATGGCGGGCCGGACGAGAGCTCTGTCCTCTCCTTCAGCCCGTGGGTCATTAGTGTCGCCGCCTCCACCACCGATCGGAAGTATAACAATTCATTAGTTCTTGGCTCCGGTGATACCTTGTCGGGTGCTGGCCTCTCTCGTAATCCTCTCGCCTATTTTTATTTCTACATTATTTTAGTGATGTTATGATATGATGTTAAAGCTCTGTTTAGCGCGAGGACCAAATCAGGATCAAAATAATACTAATTTAAATAATAATAATAATAAATAAAATTTTTTAATTATTTTACACAAATTCTAATATAAAAAAATATTATTTTACTTCATATACTCAATAAATTTTAATAAAAATATATACTTTATTTCATATCTTAAACTAAAATATTCGAATCGAGTATTTTGGTCTAGAATGTAAAATAAAATTAATTTTTTTATTAAAAATTATTGAGTATGTGAAGTAAAATAATATTTTTTTTATATTAAAATTTGTGTAGAATGGTTAAAATTTATTATTTATTATTATTATTGTTGTTTTTTAAATTAGTATTATTTTGATCTTGATTTAGTCCTCGCACCAAACATTAATATATAAGGCTCTGTTTGGTTGGAGTTTATTTTGGTCATAATCTGGTCTCTAATTATTTTATTAAAATTTTTAATAAAAATAAATTAAATATAATGCGTTAAAAATTGTGTTAAATATAATATAAAGTGAATTTTTTATATTAAAATTTATATATTGATGATAAAAATTATTATTTTTTAATAAAATAGTTAGAGATTATTTTAGTCGTGATCATGACCACAATGGCCTCTAACTAAATAGGGCTTAAAAATCTAAATAATTTATTTTGTATTAAAAAAATATTTAAAAATAATTTTTATTATATTTACATAATTTTTTATGAATATATCTGCTTTATTTTACATTCTAATTATTTATAATATTTTAATTACCTTTATTGTAAATTTTCACAATTTTTTAAAAAATAACTAAATTTATTTTTTTATCATACATATTGCAATGCAAGCTCATAATTTTTGATAGCATATGAATAAATTAATTTATATGTCAAACAGCCCGCTTATAAGTTTGTTATGAATTTTGAAAAAAATTATAATTTGATACCCATTGTGTCTCTAGGTTTACTTGAAATTATCAAAAAATCATTTTAATTATAATTTTAAGTGAAATCTAGATTTTAATTTTTTTAATGTTATTTAAAAGCTATCATCAAACTAAATATTTATTTACTCTATAAATAATATTTCATTAGTGTCATAATAACATCAAATCAAATGCACTCAGTCAAAACTTTAACCATTTATGCGTTTCTTAATTTAATTTTTATTATTAATATTCATCTAGTAATTATAAATAAAAAATACAAATCAATCTGATTTATATATATATATATATATGTATATTATTTTATTATTATTTCTCGATTGTTTAGATCGTGAGCAGAGCTCGATCCGGTTATTATAATTATTCTTCGTCTATTCAGCGCCAACACCTGCGGACGGCGGCCTCTGCCCCATAGCGGCGGCGGAGGATGTCGCCGGCGGCAACGGGAGCTACATCGCCTCTCAGGACTGTCAGCGGCCGGAGCTCTTCATCCCTTCGCTGGCTGAGGGGAAGCTGATCATCTGCTCGTACTCCGGTGACTTCATCCTCACGCCGGCGAGCATCACTGCCATTGCTGACGCCGTCAAGGAGATTGGCGCCGCCGGATTCATATTCACCTCCGACCGGAGCGCCTCCGGCCGGCCAATGCAAGGGCCCATGCTGCCCCTCTCCGTCCCCGGCATCTTTCTCTGTGACAGAGAAGCCTCTCAGGTTAGTGGAAACTCCATCCGAATCTTCAGGTAAATTAATTAGGGGTCTCAAATTTAGGAAAAAATCAAAACTCATCGTATTTTATTTTGATTTTTTGACTCAAAATTAATTCACTTAAAAAAAATTAATTCAATTTAAAATTAATTCACTTAAAAAAAAATAATTCAATTTAAAATCAATTCAATATGCATATAAATTTACATGTTTATAATTTTTTTAAATATAATCATGAAATTTTGTGTATATAAACACCTTATAATAATTTATATAAAAAATGAAATTATTAATATGTACATGAGATTTAGAATTAAATTTATAATACTATATTTCAATATGCCTCAATAGATATTTTTATAAAAAAAGTATGACTTATAATTAGTCCGGATTAAATTCAAAAATTTTGAATTGAAATAAAAAATCTTGATTTTGAGTTTTATTTTATTTTTTCCCAAAATCAACTCAAAGATACCCCTATAATCATATTTAGAAAAATTCACAGCATTGAAATGAAATTATTCCTATAATTTAACTGTTCTTATCAATGTGAATAAAAAATTTCAAAGCATTGAAACGTTTGGTATATTCTAATTTAAAAAAAAAAGAAACTTTGCGCATGTTATGTTTGTTAACTCACCCGGCAGTTTGATAAGAGGTGAAGCTCCTTATTTTAGAGATTTTTACATAAATATTATATAAATTTTAGTATATTATATTATACATATTTTTTTATAACTTTAAAAAATTTCGATTAGTTTATATGAGATATGATTACTTAAATTTATTTTTTATTAAAATATGTGTTGAATGTTAAATGAAATTATAAAGTGTGAAATAAATTTAAATTTTTATATTAAAAGTAAAATAAATGTCAAAAAATTTTAGTTAGAATAAGAAAAAGTGATAAATTTAGAGAATATTTAAATTTATGAAAAATTTATATCAGTTATCTTCAAATAAATTTTTCTTATAAACAATATTCCTTAAATTAAATATTTTTAGAAGGCACTCTTAAATATTTTGAATGTAAATTTATAGGTAGTGCTTTCACTTTAATTTTTGTTTGTTATTTCTTTAATTTAATTAGAGTTGGTAGATATAATTAAGATTACATTTAATCTATTTCAAAAATATTCATAATAATGGAATTAAAAAAAAATAGAGATTTTAAAATTAGAAAAAAAAAATTAAAGTAGACGATAGATTTCATTTAAAGGTCAGATGTAATTAGCACTTCAATCTAGCATTTAAATGAAGGTTAGATGTAATCTTAATTATACGTATTAATCCTAACTGAGTTAAAGTAATAGACGACAAGAAAAAGTTAGTGTGAAGGTATTGGCCGTAAATTTATATTCAAAATAAGAAGTAATAATTATACTTTATATTTTTTTTTTCGGTAACAGATATAAATTTTTCTTAATTTATGTAAAAGATTATGAAAAAAATGAAAAGGAAATATTAAAAAAAAATGATTAAATGGAATCATGTGTATATTTTGCATAATTTCATGCAGGCCTTGTGGGAATACTACGACTCTCAGACGACGCGGAGCATGAACGGGCAAGTTCTGAGCTTCGACGCCATGGGGCAGATAATGGACGGCCGGCAGGCCGTCTTCTCCGGCGAGCCGCCGGCCGTCGCTGCCTACTCCTCCAGAGGGCCCGACGTCAACAATGCGTTCATGCAGACGGCCGACGTTCTCAAGCCTGACGTCATTGCTCCCGGCTCCTCCATTTGGGCTGCCTGGAGCCCCGTGAGCCAGAACGATGATTACATCAGAGGTATTAATTAAGCTTTTCGCTATAATTAATTTGAGGTTTTATCAGTAAATTAATCCATTTTTAGTGATTTTTTTTAACTATTTCATTGGTATATATATATATATATAATAAATTAATGTCATTGATTAAATTTGGCTAATTATCTTTTTAAATTTTTAAATAATATTTACAGTGAATATCATACAATTCCCTGATTCATTATTTAAAAAAAAAATATTTATTTTATTTATATATTTAATATTCAAAATTTTAATATTATATATTAGTCATAAGAATACGATATTTATTTAATATATGTTATAATTTTATGGCTTAATTTTTATGTGAGTTGTAAATTATATATAATTTTGATGGTTAATATATTATATTAAAATTTTAAGTATTAAATATATAAAATAATTAAATTTTAATATCACATATATAATTACTTGTTTAAAAAATTAGCATTCACTGAAATATTTATTCATGAAAAATTATATAAAATATAGCAAAATTGATTTATTTTACGGCTACATTGCTCTTATGTCTCCTGGCATATATCTCGAAAAGGAATGGTATTTTGATGATTATATAAAATAAAATTAAATTAATAATTTTATAAAAAATAGAGATAATTATCTACATATCACATAATTTAATTTTATTTATGTCTTACCCATCTATTCTTAGTTAATTATGCTATGCACACTCAAAACATTATAAAATCTTACACACACACATTTGAGTTAAATTTAATCAAAATTTATTTGAAAAAAAATATTATGTTAGTAAATTATTAAAATTATATTTTTACTATTAATGGTATATATTTTTTCTCTTTCTCAATACAACTTCCTTTATTTGTCGTCACCTAAACATTAAGATTTTAAGATTTTCACTCAAAATATATTTAAATATCCTTAAAATAATATGATGAACGGCTCATGTTTTTTGTAATCTAATTATAATTAAGTTATTGAAAATTTATGATTATTTATTATAATAGAAATAAGTTAAAATGTGTGTATGTAAGATTTTATAATGTTTTAAGTGTGCATACTATAATTAACTAAGGATGGATGGGTAAGACATAAATAAAATTAAATTATGTGACATGTAGGTAATTATCCTTAAAAAATATTAAAAATTACCGGCATTCAAGTCAAATCGAGGAACTAGTTTGAAAAAAAATTATTTGATATTATACCACGAATTATAGTTTTATTTTATTTTATTTTGAAATGATTACCTTAAAATGTTTTATCATTTTAAATAACTGAAGAAAATTAAGATTAAAAGGTAATTAAAGAAATCTCATTAAATGCAGGGGAAGACTTTGCGATGGTCTCCGGCACGAGCATGGCTACGCCGCACGTCGCCGGCGTGGCGGCGATCATCCGCCAGAAGCACCCAGCCTGGAGCCCCGCCGCCGTCGCCTCCGCCATCACCACATCGGCAGCCGCCACCTCCCCCGGTGGCGCACCTCTCCTTGCGCAGCGCGCCTCCGGCGACTTCTCCGCCGCCACCCCCTTCGACGCCGGCGCTGGCGCCGTGAACCCCGCCGGAGCCCTGGACCCCGGCCTGGTCTTCGACGCCGGGTTCAACCACTACCTTCAGTTCCTCTGCGCCGTCCCGGGCGTCGACGAGGAGTCCGTCCGGCGGGCCGCCGGAGCTGGCTGCCCGGCTGCGAGGACGGAGTGGTGCTCGGACCTGAACACGGCGAGCGTGACGGTGGCGAGCCTGGTGGGGTCGAGGAAGGTGGTGAGGCGGGTGACGAGCGTGGCGGCCGAGGAGGAGGGGTATAGGGTGTCGGTAAGGGCGCCGGCGGGGGTGGCGGTGACTGTGGCGCCGACGGAGTTTGGGATAGCGCCGAACGGGACGAAGGCGCTGAGGATACTGCTGGAGGCGAAGGAGGCGTTGAACGCCTACACGTTCGGGGAGATCGTGCTGAAGGGGGATAAGAAGCATGTGGTAAAGATTCCCATGGCGGTCTTTGTTCGCAGCACGAGAGGAAATTGAGGGAGGGAGGGGGAAGAGGAGGAAGAAGAGGAAGATTAATATTAATATTAATATTATTTTATTGTCAAATGACGAAATAATTACGCATTTCTTCATAGAGTTTTCTCATTTTTGAGCAAGTTTTTTTTTTTAAATTTAATTTTTTATAGAGTTTTCTCATTTTTGAGCAAGTTTTTTTTTTTAAATTTAATTTTTTATAGAGTTTTCTCATTTTTGAGCAAGTTCATCTCGAGTTTATCTAAAATCGAATAATTTCGAGTAATTTTTTTACTTTTGTTTCTAAAATTCAGTCGAAACTTAAAATACTATAGATGATAAAACAAGTACATCAAGTATTAATAGTTGTGATTCTCAATAAGTATTTTTTTAATATTAAAATTTTATAAAATATAAAATTTATTTTTTCCTCTTTATCAAATAGTTTTAATTTTTAACAATTAATTTTATATAATACTTTTTTGCATAGCTATATGGCATATGTATATTTAAGTATAGCATAGCCTAGCATTGCATCAAGGGAAGATGTTTATAGGTTGAAAGAATTTGAAAAATATATGTTAATTTGAAAAAAATTATTAAATGAAGAGACCTATTTGTAATTTACCTTAAATAAATAACAGAGAAATTTATATTGTTATCAAAAAAGTTTTTTTTTTGTTTTTTAACGCGTCGTTGTCGGGTCCCAAGTCCTGGATGAGAAACGCGGAGGGTTGCGTTAGGCAGTCGATAGCCAGCGTAAAACTTGTCGAATCAATCATGATATGAATCCTTTAAAAAATTACGCTAAAGCTAGGGCGTTCCCTGGAAGCGACGCGCCTAAAGTATTGGAGAAGAATTAATAAGTCAAAATCCTAACCTCAGACTCGATTGTGGAATCTAAAGAATGAGAACAAATGTATATTTAAGAAGAAAGTTCTAGAACTTGGGCAATAAAATATTAATGAGGAAACTGATCTTATGTGGTTAACAATTGCTAACTGTATATATGAAGTGGCGAAGGAGTGCTGGGAGAATCCAAAGAAATGATTCCAAATAATAAAGATACTTGATGGTGAAAAAATGATGTACAAGAAAAAATTAAGGAGAAGAACATTTGTTATAGAGATTAGTTTAAAAACAAAAATAAGGATAAGTGAGAGAAATATAAAGTAGCTCGATGAGAATCTAAGAAAGCAGTAGGCAATGCAAAGAATATGACTCTTGAGGATTTATATAAGAAGTTAAACACTAAAAAAGGAGAAAGATAATTATATAGGATTGTCAAGACAAGAGATAGAAAAAACTAAAAATTTAATTGAAGTAAAATGTATTAAAGATGAAGATCAAAAAATACTTTTCATGGAAAAAGATATCAAAGATAGATGGATGAGTTACTTTCAACAGGTTTTCAATAAAGGTCATGAAAATTCAATTGATCTTATGGAACTCAGCACCTCAAAAGAAAATAAAATTTTTTTTTACATCCAACGTATTAGTAAAGCTGAAGTCTGGAAAGCTTTAAAGAAGATGAAGCATAAAAAAACAATATGACCATATAACATTCCAATAGGTGTTTGTCAGTGCTTAGGAGATGAAGGAGTTTCTTAGCTCACTAGATTGTTTAATATAATTTTGAAAACTAAAAGGATGCCAAATGAATGGAGAAAGAGTATATTAGTATCTATTTATAAGAATAAAAGCGATGTAAAGAATTGTGCCAATTATAGAGGAATTAAATTAATGAATCATACTTTAAAATTTTGGGAGAGGGTGATCGAACAAAGATTATGTCATAATACTAAGATATCAGAGAATCAGTTTGGTTTTATGCCAGATAGATCTACTATAGAAGCTATTTATTTATTAAGAAGTTTAATGGAGAAGTTTAAGGAGAGAAAGGAAAACCTCAATTTGGTTTTTATTGATTTGAAAAAAACTTATGATAAAGTCTTAAGAGAAGTATTTTAAAGAGTTTTAGAAAAGAAAGGAATTTGCACTACTTATATTTAAGTTATTAAAGATATGTATAAAGGAGTTGTTATCTGTGTACGGATACAAGGAGGTTTGACTAAGAATTTTTCTAGTACAGTTGGATTACACCAAGGCTCGGCTTTAAGTCTGTATCTTTTTGCTTTGATTATGGAAGTCATGACTATGCATATCTAAGATGAGGTGTCTTGATGTATGCTCTTCGCAGATGATATTGTCCTTGTTGAGAAAACTAAAAAGAGAGCTAAAGCGAAACTAGAGCTTTGAAAGAATGCTCTAGAATCTAAAAGTTTTCATTTCAGTAGATCAAAATTTTAATATATAGAGTGCACATTTAGTCAAGAAAAAAATATTTATATTGAAGATGTGACAATTGATGATCAAATTGTCAAGAAGAGTGAGCGCTTTGAATACCTTGGATCAATTATACAAAATGATAGTGAAATAGATAATAACATTATTAGCAGGATTTAAGCAGAATAAGTAAAATGAAGAAATGCTTCTGGTGTATTGTGCGATAAAAAAATCTCATCCAAAATTAATGATAAATTTTATAAAACTGTAGTAAGACTAGCTATGATATATGGTGCTGAATGCTGGTTGTAAAAAGGAAATATATAAATAAAATAAATATTGCAGAAATGAGGATGCTAAGATGGATGCGTGGATATACACGAAAGGATAGAATGAGAAATGAGTATATCCGAAAGAAAGTTGGTGTTGCACCAATTGAGGATAAACTTAGAGAAAGTCGGCTTAGATAATTTAGACATCTAAATCGTAGGCCGATTGAAGCTCCAGTTAGAAAAATTGAGTTATTGAATTTTGCCCATGTACAAGGAGGAAGAGGGAGACCAAAGAAGACATGACAAGAAAGTGTAAAGAGTGATCTTAATTACTTAGACTTAAATAAAAATTTAGTAACTGATAGAGCGCAATAGAAACAAAGGATTCATATAGCCGACCCCACATAGTGGATTAAGGCTTGGTTGTTGTTGTTGTTATCAAAAAATTTCTTTTTACAAGCATCGCTCTTTAAGTTAAATATTTATAAGCAAGTTAAATATTTATAAGCATTCCTTAAGCGAAATATTTACGGGCGTTATAAGCAGTACTTTTACATTAATTTTTGTGTACTATTTTTTTTAAATTCAACTAGAATTAACAATGTAATTAAGATTATATTTAATCCATTTCAAGAAAATTTACAGTAATAAAATTATGATAAAAATAGAAATATTAAAAATGAATAAAAAGTTAAAATAAAAGAGAGAAAAAAAATAAAAATAAAAAATATAGATGATGAATTTTTTTTACGTAACATAGTTTTTAAATAAAAATAGATATAATCTTAATTATATATATATATATATGTAAATGAACTTTAATTATGTTAAAGTAACAGATGTAAAATAAAAATATGGGATGCTATTTATAAATTTATATTTAAAATAAGAAATTTAATTGAAGGTAAATATTTTATTTTGGGGTACAGCTTTAAAAAAATCATTTTTACGCTGAAAGATGTAATTTCCCCGGAATAAAAATAAAAATTTCGATCGCCAAGTTTCCTCGCGCACTCGGTTTCCTCGCGCCGCCGGGGCTTGCCGTTAATCTGATCGCCAAGTGGCTTCGTAGGGCTTCTGTCTCCTTCTCACGAAGCTCGAAATCTCCGATGGATTCCGGCAAAGGCGACGGCGAGAGGCCGGTCGGATTACCGTCCGCGCAAGTATCCCAATCCCCAATTTGTCGTTCCTTTTCTTCCTATCTGGTACTCTTTTCTAGGGCATGATTTGTTCCACTACTTATATCTGCAAAACGTTCTACCTCACAGTCCCAAGCATCCTTACAAGGACCCCGACGACGGCCGCCAGCGCTTTTTGCTTGAGCTAGAGTTCGTGCAGTGTTTGGCTAATCCAACGTACATTCACTGTGAGCTGATCTTGCTCGTTCTTTTCCCCTTTCTTTTTTTTTTAATTTTTCTTTTTCTGTGGTAAGATTTCTTCTCGATGAATCTTGCAAAGATCATACTAATATTATTTTCGTATTCACCTATCGGGAAGATTTGGCTCAAAATCGGTACTTTGAAGATGATGCCTTTATCGGATACTTGAAGTACCTTCAATACTGGCAAAGACCTGAGTACATAAAATTCATAATGTGGGTGAGCTTTCTATGATACGATACGTGTATCTTAAACGTTAAAACTGTGATCTTTTTAAGAAAACCGTGGCATTAAAACATGCTGATAGTTGAAGATATGTAGTTTTAGATTTTCACATATGTGGAAATTTGATACTGCAGGTATCCGCATTGTCTATTCTTCCTCGAACTTCTCCAGAATGCAAGCTTCCGCAATGCAATGGCTCATCCAGGAAGCAAGGTTATATCTATGGAGAAATTTATTTCAATTTAACCGAGTCTCGGAAGGGTTTAGTTTTGTTTATTTGACATTGATTCTATGTGTGAATTTTTAGGCTATCAAAATGGTCTATACAATAATGAAATGGATGTCTAAATGGATGTGGTTCTTGTCTTACACTGAACTTGCTTTCCACTGTGAAGGTTCTTATGTGGATGGTATAAAATTAATAAGCATTGTGATAATCTTTGGATGCCCAGCTCCATGGACGTCAATAACATGCTTCATATACAAATGTTGCAGATGATCCTATAGATTCCCCTGATGTTGCTGTGCAAAAGTTATGATGCTTTGGCTAGAAATGATGATTTGTTTATTCTTTCTTCATATTTGAATTCACTAGCAGATGCTTTGGTTTTACACTTTCCTGGTAACCGAGCATCAATGTTTGTTGACTTTATGTTGTAAATGCGTACTTGATATACAATATGCTTTCTGGCAGTGACACTTTTCAAATGTATAAATTTTGTTCTTATGTCATAGTATTCATAGATGGAAAACTACTTGATTTCTATTGCAATTGTGGTTGGAATTCTCATATTGCCTTTCCCATTTCATCTAGGAGTTAGCTCATCGACAACAATACTTCTACTGGAAGAACTATCGAAACAACAGGTTAAAGCACATTGTGCGGCGCCCTCTTCCTGAGCCAGCTGTTGCTCCACCTCCAACTCCACCTGCGCCAGTGCCCCCTATGCCTGTTACCTCTATGCAAGCGCCTTCACCAATGCAATTTATTGGACAACCTGGATCTACCGTCCCAAAGGTTGACATGCGAAACAGCATGGGGGATCGTAGAAAGAGAAAGTACATTCTTATCTCTATCCATTGTTTATGAAATCTTCAAGTATGTTTACTTGTTTCATGTTATGTGCTATTAAAGGATTTTGGTGTTGCTGCGCTTGTATGTATTAAGCTGCATAAACTAAAATGCTAGATATGTGACCTTCATGTGCACAGGCTTTTTCTCATCTATTAGCCAGTTTTTAACCCATCCTTTGCATAGTTTAGAACAACATTAGTGATGAGACCATCATTTTTACATTGAGTTTCTTTGTTGGTGAATTAGGTCTAAATGTACTAGATTGAGCCGTCATCATCGTCTTATATGTTATAGTAAGAGGAATGATGAATGTTTTACAAAGGCATCAAGATCATATTATGATTCATGAGCCAAGTTCTAATATAAGTTTTGAATTTGTAGCACAATATCATAATTTTGGTAATATCTTTTATGCAAATCTCATTTTTGATTGAGGGAACAAATACCACCTTGAAATATAAGCTGAAATGCCAAATTCTGATATATATCAGAGTCAACTTTGGGTTGACTCTGATATGGAAAAAAAAAACTTTGATTTCCAAAACTTTAGAGTTATCTTCAATACTCATTATCTAACGGACAATGCCTTATAATATTTAAATGGTTCACACATATTGGATATTTTTAATCATCTAAAGAACAATATTCAATAATTATTTTAATTTTGAGTTTTTAGAAGTTAAATAATTTATAGGAAAAATTTGAATTGTCGAAATTACTGAAATCGATACTTTTTTTCTTGTGACCGAAACTGAAACCAAAATTGAAATCTAGTTTTAAAACCTTGAATGATATATTAGTCTAAATGAATGACTTCTCATCAAGTATATTTCATAGCAGATTATTTCAATATTTTTGTTGCTTTTTTGACCTGTATTTATTTGAGATTTATAATACATTGTCTGTTGATAAATTCTTTCTTGAGGCAATTGAATCAAAGCATTTTTATACTGCAGGAAAGAAGGTTGAGGTGCAAAATGCATTAGAAGAGAAACTCACTTATGCTGTTTGTAGGTAATTTCTTTTAGTGTGCTTTTTAAAACAATATGGGCAGCTGTATAGCGGACAGGTCAGAATCGTTTGTGTGTGTGTGTGTTCTTGGGGTTGGGCAGCAATATGGGCAAATTTACAAAATCATAGAATAATCATTTAGGCCTCATTTGTCTAGGAGTTTAAAATTAACCTGGTTTAATTTTAACCAGGCATATCACATCACACATAAAATTTAATATTAAAAATTAAATTTATTTCACATTCTACACATATTACTAAAATAATAACTAACTTATATCACATCCTCACATATTCCAACATAATAACTAACTTTATATCATATCCCTCACATATTCCAACATAATAAATAACTTTATATCACATCCCTCACATATTCCAACATAATAACTAACTTTATTTCACATCATTCACAACTTTCAATAAAAAAATATCTCTATTCAAATTTAATTTTAACCTTCTTAAATTTAACCTTACAAACAAACACACCCTTACGCATTAATCATCGAAACTATCAAAATAATCTTTGCATAAAATGTGTAAAAACTATGTTTTACAAACTTCCACTGTTCAAGTTGCTAGTTGTGTTACTAACTTGCTATAGTTAAGTTACAAATCATAATCACATCTTGCACAAATTCCAAAACAAAAAACTAATTTATGGCATTTTACACAACTCCTATTCAAATCATTCATAAATCGCAAAATAAAAATATCTTATCAAAGTTTAACTATAACCTGGCCAAACAAAGACATTAGGCCCTGTTTGGCAATGAACTAAAAATCATGGCTAAAATTACCCACGGCCAAAATCTTAAATTTAAAAACTTAAAAAATTATTTTATATCTCATCTCACACAAATTTCAACATTAAACAATCACTTTATTTTACATCTAACACAATTCTTAATAAATTAATCAATTTTATTTCACATCATACACAATTTTTAATATAACCAACTTACTTTATTTCATATCATACACATTTTTCAAAAATCACTAAAAATTCCAACCAAATCTTCTTTTTTTTTATTACCAAACAGAGCAAGGAGTGGGAGGAGAAGATTGAAAATGACTTAGAATTTGATTATTACACTTCAACTATGTTTCCATTGTGCTCATGGAGTGCATCTTCTCGCACAAAAATTCATTTATTATTATTATTATTATTATTATTATTATTATTATTATTATTATTATATTTCAGACCTTTTGTATGGTGCATTTGTGTTTCGACAATAAGTCGGTGGTTCTTTCATCTAACAATGAACTGTTAATTCCAGTTATATTTCTCCTGTTCTTATGCTCGATGAGTGGAAGCTGTTGGTCAAGTTGGAGAAGAACTGGTATCTTATAATGGAACTTCGTATTTGAAGTTTATTTTTTGAGCAAATTATCAGGTTTATGCTCACATGAACTATGCTTGAAATTGTGATTTATGAGTTTAGTTGGAGCTAACTTCATCAAATTTATGAATTTTTTTTTTAATGCTTTCCTTTTCTTAAAAGATTTGTAATACTTCCCAACAATGAAGTGGATATCTTTTTAGTGATCATGGGCTTAAATTCTGGTTGAGCATGTTATTGCAATGAAGATCGGTTTGTGCACGTTGTGGTTCAAGTAGATTCGGCCTTAGCTCGTGGTTGAAATGAAAGTTTTTTATTCGATCTCAATTCTCAAAGTATGAGTGAGTATAATTCAAGCTAGGTTTAGTTCGTTTATTGTCATTTATTTCCAATCCGAGCTAAAGTCGATCCTACTTTTGATTAATTTTTGATTTTTTATTTTATATTTTATGTGTAAATGTCTTGTTTAATTTAAATTATGTTATTCATCATGATCTAATAATTTACGGTCAACAGGATTTAAACAAATATCACAGATTTAATTTTAATTTATTCATTAATTAGTTTATTACGAAAAAATTAATATATTAAAGTAAATTATATATATTTTTAAATATTATTTTTTTATTTTTCTAGTTGATCTCATTTCTAGCTGCTTCAATTCGATTTTATGTCAGCTTAAAATTAGGTTGATAAAAATTTTGAATCATAAAAATAACTGGTTAGTCGGTATGTTTGGATTGAATTGATTTTGATTTGATCTAAAATTTAATTTAATTTTCGATCGAACCTTAACGATCTTAGAAATGATATACACACAATAAAATAGCGACAACTAATATGTGTAGGAGTACATAGACGAGAAGAAAGAAATAGTAAACACGAAATTTTCATGAAAAACTTTTTCGGATAAGAAAAAACACAAAAAGCTGAGTTGAAACTTTTGCCAACCTTCATGGGGTGATGAGAAAATGACAATAGTAGTAATCTCATGTGTTGCTCCTATTTATAGTGAAACTTCTACATCAAAAATATAAAATAGATTCTGTAAATATTTTTAAATAAAATTATTTCTATAAAATTAATGCAATTCAAAATAATATAAATAAAATTAGGGATAATTACACTCAGGTTTTTGAATTTAAGACTTATTAACATACAAGTCTATGTTTTTAAAATTATAATATCGGAGTTCTTAGTATTTAATAAATTATGAGTTTTTTATTTTTTATTTCTTTATTATTAAATTTTTTTTAAAATTACTATCATAACCTCTCCTCCCTCTCTCCTCCCGATCCGACGCTGGTTTATACTCAGGTCCCCCTCTCTCTCCGCCCGATCCCGTCGGCCGCGCGGGACGGCGCGGGCAGTCGCAGCGCGAGGCCGCCAGCAGAGCAGGAGATCCCTCTCTCACCTCCCGATCCGTCGCGCGCGTGACCCCGCGTGGCAGCGCGACACTGTCGGCAACCGCTCGACGCTACCGGCAGGCGTCGGATCAGGGGGAGAGAGGGAGGGAAGGGTACAATAGTAATTTTAAAAAATATTTAATAATAATAATAATAAATTATATAATAATTTATTAAATATTAGGGATCCCGGTATTATAATTTAAAAAACGTAAACCTGTGTATTATACTACTTTGAAATTTGACACTATCAATACTATTAAAATTAGACAATACCGATCGGTTCAATCGTTCTAGTCATGAACCCACCACCGGACATCAAGATTAGGCTGCTTCATTTCATTATAATAACTATCTATGTTCATTAAATAATATTACTTAATTGAAAAAATTACATGTCACTCATAAAGATTTTTTTTTTTTACTCATTTAACTTTCAGAATTAAAATATTTACATATATCACTTTATATTTTAAATATACAATTATAAGCTGCACCCTCTTATTAAAATTTAATCTTTTATCTTATTTAAAGAAAAAAAATTCTAATTATTTATTAATAAAAAAATATTATTCATAAATATGCATTTAAAACATGAGATAACATGCAAATATTATAAATAAAAAATTATTCTTTTTAGGTGAGATGTAATTTTCTTATTTATTTCATCGTATTTATGTATACATACATGATATAATAGCATTAAATTTTAAAATAATTTCTATATAAAATTATTTCACAAAATTTTCCTACTTTGCATTTTACTTTGAAATTTTATAGATGATTTAGTCATTTCATTGAATTTACAATGTTATCATAGAAATGACAAGCCAAAGTAATTTCATTTCAGATAATTTATTTTTGAATAAAAATACGAATTTAATGGGATAAAAGTTTAGTTATTGTTGCAGAAGGCTATTCAGCTAATCTCACAATTCTATTAGAAGTTGACCAACAAGCAAGGTTTTCAGAACCGAACCGAAGATCGAACCGGTCAATCGACCGGTTCATGGTTTTATCGGTTCAACCGGATGACTTAATAATTACATCATAATTAAATATAAATTTTCTAAATGTGAGATTAATTTTTAAAATATGATAAAAAAATATTTTGAAAAAAATAGTACAACTAATTTAAAAAATTTACTATTACAAGAAATGTATAAAAATTTAAAAATTATAAAACAAAACAAATACAATTACTTTTCTTGTCAATTTGTCATTCAAAATACTTTGCCTCTTTTATAATAATAAAAAAATTAATAAATTAGCTAAACATCCATTATATAAAATAATTATTATTCAAAATATAGCATCAATATTAAAATATTAATGTATAAAAATAAAACAAGAAGCTCAAATAATAATTCCGGTTTGTCCGGTTTGACGGTTGGACCGGTTTTTACCGGTTCAATCTTTTTTCCGGTCCAACCCGGTTTTTATCTAATTTCGGTTCTAATGTTGAACCAGACCGGACCTTGGGCTGGTTCCCGGTTGAACCGGTTGAACCGACCGGTCCGGTCCGGTTTTGAAAACCTTGCCAACAAGCTCACAACACTCCAAATTTATGCACAAAAATAATACAAAGAGAAGAAGAAACATGAAACTGAAGAATAATATCCTGGAAGCAGCAGCATTAGAGCTCCATATAAGGATTCATGTTGAAAAATACATAAAAAAAAAACTTCATTAAGTATATGATCTTATAATAGAAATAAAGAAAAACTATTAAATAAGCTAACCATTCCTGGAATCACCCTTGTTGTCATCCTGCCAAGTAGCTCTCCATTGCTTATCATAGAAGGTTGTCTCCTCGATGAGTTTCTTCAGCTTTTCGATATCTTCGTTCTTTCGTATTAGCAGCACTCCTGCTACTGCAACAAATAGAAGGGTTTTGCAGAAGAAGTTTCCCATCTGATTGACGAGGCCGATGCCGGTGAGGCTATCAACAAAGTAGGCCGTGAAGAATCCGACCATTGCGGCGCGACCTGCAAGGATGGGTTTTGTGTGTATAGGATTTGGCACCGAGGAAGATGATGATGACCGAGAGAGTAAGGTGGAGACTAACCGTTCAGTAACTCGGCTTCCGGCAAGTGATATCTTTTGACCCACGCCCACCATGGAATGATAGATGTGTCGAAAAGTACAGGCTCGTCGTTGCTGGATGCCTGAGGGTTGCCTTCAAGCCACTTCCTTCTCCCAGCCTCTAAGGGAGAATCAATTATATGTTGATGATGGAGTTGGGAAAAAAAAAAAAAAAACACTGTAGTCTGAGTTGTAAGTTTTAACTAGAGATTTCTATAAACTTTTTCTTTTTCTTTCCTGATAGTACAGATTTCTGTAAACTTGAGTGAACATCAAATGCAACATAAAAGAAGT
The DNA here is from genome assembly GCA_002786265.1 of Apostasia shenzhenica. Classification (NCBI taxonomy): domain Eukaryota; kingdom Viridiplantae; phylum Streptophyta; class Magnoliopsida; order Asparagales; family Orchidaceae; genus Apostasia; species Apostasia shenzhenica. Next base: position 3,062,377 of record KZ451950.1, read on the forward strand.
ATATGATTAAAGAAGTAGAATCAATAAAAGTAACCAAGAACAATTGGGATAATGATTCATCCCTAAAAACATGAACATATGAGTTAAACTTCGCTGAAACAAAAGGGGAAACTTAGAGCTTAGAGTCCACTCAATTATCTTTTATTAGGGAGCTTGGATTCCTGAGATAAAAGTTTCATACTTCAACAACAACAACAACAACAACAACCAAGCCTTAATCCCACTGGGTGGGGTCGGCTACATGAATCCTTTGTTTCCATTGCGCTCTATCAGTTACCAAATTCTTATCTAACTTTAAGTAACTAAGATCACTCCTTATAGTTTCTTGTCATGTCTTCTTTGGTCTCCCTCTTCCTCTTTGTATATGTGCAAAATCCAGTAACTCAATTTTTTCTAACTGGAGCTTCAATGCCTTGAAATTTTAATTCATAATTAATATGACCTCTCAAAGGGAAAATAGGCTTGATTTAGAGGCTTCAGGCTCAACTACTAAGCCACATTGCTCCACGGCATCATCATGAAAATTTGTTAATAGCAATAGGCAAGCAAGCACATTTGAGATTTGTTTCACTCATCACTTATAGTTCTATCTCAACTGTTAGCATCAACTTTATCGATCATTGTAATTCCCTAATATTAGTTTTACTACCAAAGAAATATTCATGATACCAAATTAAGATAATGTTAAACCTATCGCTCTGACAAATAAGCTTTTTAACTAATGGCCTATATATAGTTTTATATTATAGACAGGATGCCCCAATGCTGTTACTATGCCATAGCACAGTATTTGCTATGTATTAAAACAACAACAACAACAACAACAACAACAATAATAAGTCGACCACATGAATTTTCTTTTTTATTGTGCTCTATCAAATAATAAGTTCACATTTATCTCCAAATATATGAGATTCTTTCTGATAGTAAAGAATGTAACACGAAGGCTTTCTAGGAGATCATCCATCCTACTACTATTTTCACCGAAGCATGCTTAATTGTAGAGTTCTGATGGGATCTGGTGCTTTAATCCACACTAAACTTGCTTGTTTGCATACTAGAAATAAAACACAAAGAACTAAAATTGTACAAAGACAAAATGCATAATCATGTTTATCAAAAACTAGCCCATCTATCTGAAATCATAATATTTACATGTTTGTAGTGTGCTAGCATTATCACTTAAATGTTGCTTTGTATCTCCATGAATCCATGAACTTTTGCTAGCATTGTATTCGTTGGTCTACATACAAGAGCTAATAACACTCGAGATTATGCAGGATTATACACGAGGATCATACAAATTTCATAATTTGGAAGTCGAACATGTAAGTAGACGAGTTTATTGTGTTATGTAAGTAATATAAAATATAGAAGGAAGAAAATACCCGCATCTATGACTGCATCCCAGTCAGTGTTCCCATCCCTCACAAACTGACTCAAATCCCATGTTCCCCTAACCCATCTCGGGTCTTTGAAAGCCGAGGGCTCCAGCTTGGCAGCGGCAGCCCCATTTGAGGAACCCAGAGGCTCATCCTCCTCCTCCTTCACTTCCGCCTTGTTCTCCACCTTCGCCGCCGCCGTATTTGCCGCCGATTCCACCTTTTTCTCCTCCACTGCAGCCGCCTCCGACCCATCGTCGACGGACCTACAAACGAAGAGGGAAGGCAGATTCCTGTGGCACACGGAGAGCAGTATCCCGTGAGGGTGGCGCTGATGGGTTTTTGCTGAGAAGGTTGAGAAGATAGAGGGGAGGGACGGGGGCATGGAGGAAGCCATGAGAGGATTTAGTTCAATGGGTTCTCTCCTTTGATGGGGAGAAACTGAGCTTGTGTAGGCGGAAGAGAAGGAGGAGGAAGAAGTCAACACAGTTTCTTCCGTCAGCGTGGAGAGAAGACGCTGCCGAACGACATGAATGGGGGATGGCAGCTTAAGCACCCTGAGCGAAGGGGAAGGTACTGAAGCGGATAGGGTTGCCCACTAGCTGGTCTTTAGGCCCATGGGCCCTGTTTGATAAGCCCATGGGCTCAATAAAATGGATCATTTGATGGGTAAATTTCATACCAATTCATAATTTTTTGAAGTATTTCACTTAGGTTCTTAAAGTATAGCTTAGGTCATTCCACCTATATTTTATTTTTGTAAAGCTACACCTGTGACTATCAGTGAGAATAATGAAAAGACAAGATCAAAAATGAATATATCTGTAAGAAAGTTGAAATATCCTCAATTGAAGATAACTTCAGACAGAATCGACATAAATGATTTGAACATATAAATTATATATTGATAGATATCAATAAAGAGAGTTAAGTCATTGAATTTTGCCCTTGCAAAAGAAAAAAAAAGATAAAAAAAAATTGACAAGAAACTATAAACAACGATCTTATATACTTCGAGCTAAATGTTGAGTTATTACTGAACAGAAGAATGTAATGAAAATAAAATATTTATGTACCTTATAACACCTAATGAGAAAAAAATTTAATTATTATTATAATATAAAGTTATAGATTAAATAAATAATAACTCTGGATATTTTTTTAAATTATCTTAAAATATCACAAAAATTATATACTAAAAAAATATCAAACCCACTGTAATGATTTAATTAGTGTACATTACTTCTAGGTTTTTGACAATAGATAATTTTATGCAAAAATTACCATACAACTCTTATAATATTTTAGAAGTGGGCAATAAAAAATTAGAAAGTAAATGATTTTAGGAAAATCATGAATTCAAATGGAAATTGCAGTTTAGTTTTATCATATTAGTTAATTGTATAATGCATTAATATTATTCATTTACTAATAAAATGCTATTTACATAAACAATTAGTGAAATAAGATTAATGGTAGCTCAAACACTGATTTTTTTTTTTTGTAAATTTATGCATGTTATATGAAGAATTAGGTTATAATATCGAAATAATCTGTCAACAATCATCAAGATCTTGAGAGTAAATTTGTATTGGGAGTGATTTCATTTTAATTTACTTACAATGCCTGATTTTTTTGGTATTGTAAGTGTAGTAATTTTCTAATCAATATAACTTGGGTTTAACAATTTTGTTGACAAATTTAAAAAAAATAAATTAATAAAATTATCCACACACACAAAAGATTTCTAATAAGAACAACAATTTATTTTGAACAATAAAATGGTTTAACTAAATATATAATGTTGCAAACAAAGTTTAGATCAACTTATAAATCATTTCAAAAATAGAACAATATTAATGATAGATTGCATATACGTCTCAACAATTTATTTATTTATTTATTTTTCTTCCTTCAAATTTTTTTTTTTAATTTTTATATGATAGTCCATAGATTTTACGATATTTACATTTCTAAGATAAGATAATCTATTATTGCTTAGCTCCACTATATATTAACATTTTACATGCTTGATATAACTTAAATGTAATATATAATAGAGCCACTTAAAATTCACGAATAAGGAAAAAAAAAAACTATAACCATGAGTCCCGAGTACTACAATTCAAAATTTAAGTACCAATATACAAAAGCTTTAAGACTTCAAGAACATATGTGCAATTGAAGCAGATGAATAGTTATGTTTCATGAATTCTCATCACGAATTTAAAATTTAAAACCAATTGAAGCTATCTTCCTAACATATTTAATTTCCAAAGTCTTCATAATTTCATTTCAATATGCCCAACCTAAATTTTAAATTTTAAATTTAATAAAATTAAAATTAAATTTAAATAAAAATATTTTTTTATTAAAAATTGTGAAATAAAATTAATTATTATGTTAAAATATGTTAAAAAATATAATATAAAATTAATTATTATATTAAAATATATAAGAGATGTGATATAAACTAATTATTATTTTAATAATACGAGTAGGACATAAACAAGGCTTAGATCCTAAATTTCGAATACTAATACAACCTAGCCCCAAAATACCCTAAAAAAAACCCTACTCTAAATCCTAAATTCAAAAATCTCAAACTCCAAACTTTAACGGCTCAAGGTTCAAGGATCGGGGTAGGATTGAAAGTTCAAAGATTTATCGTCCATTATTTTAGAGTTTAGAGTTGACGATTCTTGAATTTAGACTCTGTTTGGCGCAAAGAAGTTCTAATTTAAAAAAAATAATAATAATAAATAAATATTTCTAATTATTCCACACAAATTCTAACATAAAAAATATTATTTTATTTCATATACTCAATAATTTTTAATAAAAATATCAATTTTATTTCACATTCTAAACCAAAATACTAGATTATAATATTCTGATAAAAAATGTAAAATAAAATTAATATTTTTATTAAAAATTATTAAATATATAAATAAAATAAAACTTTTATATTAAAATTTGTGTAAAATAATTAAAAAAAATTATTTATTATTATTATTATTATTATTTTTTAGACTAATATCATTTTAATCCTAATTTTAACCTCGCGCAAAACAGGCCCTTTAGAATCTTAGGTTTTAAAACTTAGAATATCAAGTTTTAAGCTCACACCTACATGAAATTATGAACATTACAAAAATCACATGTTGAAGACGCACTTAAAGGAAGGCATTTGATTTAGGGGGCGTTTGGTTCAGTGTTATCTCAATGTTATGTTATGTTATCTTTAGAAAGTAGTTATTTAGTTTAATGACATCTTTAAATAACATTATAATTAATTACAAAAATGCCATTATACATTGACATCTAGATGTCACCCCAAATTGGGTGATATCTCAAAATAACACCATCAATTTGTCATTATAATATTAATAACTTCCAACTAAATAAAAATAATTTGGATAACAATGATATTTTCTAATATCATAACATTGAACCAAACAAATGTCCATTGATGAATGACAATGACATTTAGATAACATGACATCTAAATAACATTAACATTGAGATAACACTGAACCAAACGCTCCCTTAATACTATCTTGATGTTATGTGATGTTATTTAGATATTTTAATATCTAAACATCATTACTTACATAATAATTCTATAATTTTTTATGTCATCATCTATATTTGTCATGAAACTAAACACTTATTTTTTTTAAATAATATAACACAACATCAATATAATATTGAACTAAACACCACGAGAATTAGCAAAAAAATAACTAACTGCTTGACTTATAACGACATAAGCAGTTGAAAATGCAGTCATTTCCTTTTTTTTTTTTTTTTTTTTTTTTGCTTCTGATGATAAGCAGTTGAAAACAGTCTGATTTCCTAATTATTTATACATATAATATTTAGCTAAGGACCATTTTTGAATATATAAAGCAAACAAAGTCTTGAGAGAAAATTCACATCACCAGGCAATTAAATCTGACCAACAAAATCTAAAGCCTGTAGCTTCCGTAACCTCCATATCCACCAAGTGCTGAAGATGAGAGGGAAGATGAATAGCCTGAGCCACCATAATGAGAATAAGATGATCCCAAGCCTGTATCATAGCTTCCATAACTGCTTGGCACTGGTTCTTTATGGCCCGAAATAAACTCCTGCAAAGTCGAGAAAAAAAGGAACAATCTTGACGGATATCCGACTGTCAATACAAGTGGTTTCTAATTCAAATATTCTAAAATCGAGAATTGAAAATTATGGGGGATTTTTTTTTTTTATAATTTTAGTTACTGTTGCAGAATGCTGGCCTGCAAAGAGGAAACATACAAATAAAATAAATGTTGCAGAAATGAGGATGTTAAGGTGGATGTGTGGATATACACGAAAAGATAGAATGAGAAATGAATATATCCGAAAGAAAATGGGTGTTGCACCAATTGAGGATAAACTTAGAGAAAGTCGGCTTAGATGGTTTGGACATCTAAATCGTAAGCCGATTGAAGCTCCAGTTAGAAAAATTGAGTTATTAGATTTTGCCCATGTACAAAGAGGAAAAGAGAGACCAAAGAAGACATGACAAGAAACTATAAGGAGTGATCTTAGTAACTTAGACTTAGATAGGAATTTGGTAACTGATAGGGCGCAATCGAAACAAAGGATTCATGTAGCCGACCCCACCTAGTGGGATTAAGGCTTGGTTGTTGTTGTTGTTATAATTTTAGTTACTATTAAGTATTACTAAATATTGGTATTTTTTTTTTGAAGATTGGTACTAAATCTTGGTATTTGTAGTTAGTATTTTTATGTCTGCTTCATTAGTCACGGAAAATTTGTGATATCATGCTGTTATTTTATTTCTTTTATTTTCTTTATCATGCATGGACTGGACTCTATAAAATGAGAGCTTGATAAATGAATAAAGTATTTCCCCACTAAATTTTCCCTTCTTCCACTTCTCTTTCTTTCTGTTTTAGTTCTCAATCACATTGCTTGGATCTTTTAAGGTTCACAAGTCTTAACAGAGAAAAACACTACATCCAAGTGATGAAGAAATGATCAATATTACCATTATTAGCTGCTGAGCTTTCTGAACTTGTGAGGTGCTACCTTTGATCTCCACAGTAATCTCATCAGGCACACCTCTTGTCTCCTGAACAGTAAGAACTGCCCCACTGGTACGCCGTATATATGCTATATTGCCCCCTCCGATGCCGATAATATCCTCGGCATATGACAATGGAATTTGCATTGATTGTGTCACCTGGCATTCAATAAAATAACATGAACAAGTACAAAATCCGAAATTCTTGCTCATACCTTCAAGCTGGAAGAGGCTTACTCCCACACCAGTTTGAGGTTAGCTATATAAATTTCTCACTCCTTTAAAGTTACATTCAAAAAAATAATTCTATAAGTTGAACACGAACATGACCAAACTACCTTAAACGTGTTCTCCCTCATCCTATCTATCTACTCTCTCTTATACAACCATTTCTAAGACTCTGGTTCGACTATACATCCACATTTACCCTACACGCTAATCCTAGGGATGACAAAAGTGTAGCACATAATAACCACGGACAAGGATAAGCATACGAAAGAAGAAAATAACCTGAGTAACTACAACACCAGGACCTCGACCTGATCCTGATGATCTCAGCCCCGAGAGAGCAGGATCTTGGCCATACAATGAGAGGCTACTAAGCTGAAACTGAGAATCGGCATCACGATCATGGTACAAAGGATCACGTTTTCTCGAAAGTGCATACTCTCCACTTTGTGAAGAATGCATCAAGGACTGTGTTTTATCAGCCCAAGCTTCTGTTCCACGATCTTGTGCGGCAGGCACTTTCAACTGGTGAGGAAAAGAGGACAAGCAGAGAAAGCTCACAACAAATATCAATCTATCATAAAAAGAATACACCATATAAATAGAAGTGCAGACAGAAGCTTACATTTTTTTCAAATAAAGGAAGCACGCTATGATCTACCAAAAATTTTCGGAAATGAGCCACCACTGCCTCAAGTGCTTTTAGTACCTTCAATGACTCACCATGGATATCAACAATTCTCTCCTCCGCAGTTGCATAATATGGAAGTTCATCTACAAGGAAAAGAATAACAGTATTTCCTTTAGCCTAGAAGCCTTCTGAGATGAACTCAAAGAAAATAAATCTCTTAAGCACTGAATTAGTGCACTTAGGTTGCTTGGCAACCAAAAGGGTAACCCGTACTTTTTGCATCACTTGATTGGTAGCATTAAATAGTCTAAAAAGTCAGGTCTATGACTAAAAACATATATATTCCTTGGTTCTGAACCTCAAACTCGTATATAAACAGAAGCTATGTACAACATATGCTAGTAGTATTCTTATCATAAAAGCTATAGATACGTTCAGATCTCTTAATAACTCTCAAAGAAAAAACCAATATCACAAGCCATGAAAATTATCAGATAACAAAGAAATATTAGTCTTTAGTGATAAGCTTACTGAAGAAGCACCCAAGAGGTGGTGAATTGGGTGATTGCAGAATTTTTAATAAATCTAAATCAACTAATTCTCGTTTCAAGAATTGAAACCTGAACAAAGCGAAAAAGCATGAGTGAACTGTGTAATAAAATAAAGAGCACAATCGATATTTAGGTAGTTTAGCACATAGTGCTTAGCCCACTCCCAGACTCCTCTTACCCCATGCCTACACTACCCAATAAATCCTCTTTTGCACTCATGCAGATGATGAAGCCTTTCAAACCTGATCTATCCTCTTATTGGGCGAGATCTAGCCTTATCTTGATCCTATTAAGGGCTAGGATCAAACTCCCATAAGATCAATCTCCTTTGATCTTAGTCAAAAGAAAAAGAAAATGCAATGCATGGTGTTTACAATTAGATTTTACACGAGAGGAGTTTAAACGAATGGTTTAATCTATTAAAAAAAAAGTGAATTTGTTAATCTATTTAAAGGTGAAAGTTTCTAAAATTAAACTACATCCGTTGTAAAGTTTTATTAGATTAAACTATTCATTTTTTTTGTTTGAAGCTATAATAAACAAATAGTTTAATCTACATCCTTAAGCTTTATTAAATTAAACTTTGTTACTATTGCATGGTTGTAATAAGTATGGAGTATGGTTCACATACAGTACTTCAATTACACTATGCATGTAGGCCATCAAACTTGCGACAAACAGAAGCTCTCTCTGTTTGTTGGGATTGCTTTTCTTTGGTAAAATTTCTCATGTATGGGAAAAATCATGTTAAATCCAAAATAAAGTTGATTGTATTGAAATATATATAGAATGAGATATAAAATGAGTTGCTTATATTGAAGTCAAAGTAAGATGTGAAATAAGTTTTTTTTTAACTAATAAAATTTGTTGAATGTGACAAAAGGATGGCTAAATTAGGCCTAGTATTTTGGTGTAGGAAAAAAATGAATTTATTTTCCTTTTTATTTGTTTATGTTCATGCGCAAATGTGTGAGGGCACTGAGGGGGGAGGGAGGGAGGGGGAGGGAGGGAGGGAGAGGGAGGGATGATTGTTCTAAAGTAGTCAGTGGATAACGTCATGAACAAATACAAACCCATTAGTGAGATCCCATTACCAAAAAGACTAATATCCATAGTATTTTTTTCTTGGCCACCACATTAGCTTAGTAATATATATCATGAATATAAGCCTTAATTTTCCAAGAAACAAAAAGTGAAATAGGGGTAGCAATTTTATGCGAAAATTGAAGCTCGCACATATTTTATTCGATTCGGAATTGACTCGATTTTTTTCACTCGAAGGTGGCTCGCTCTAAAAGTAATCAATTTTGTTTTAAAAGTAATCAAAATTAACTGTCTCGAAAAGTAATCAAAGTTTCCTCACTCAAAAATGTTTTTTAAAAAAATTTGAATATATATATATATATATATATATATATCCAATAATAGTTTATATTAAATAAACAAGATTAGAAATACATTTATAAAATTTTGAAGTAAATTTATAATGTTATATTCTAATATTTTTTATATGTATAGTAAATATTTTTATACAAAACCTGATTTATAATTAAGCTCAATTTAACTCAAAAAACAACTCAAAATAAAAAAAAATTGAAGGCCTTGAATTGAAATCGACTCAAAATTGTAAAATTTCAATTTCGAGTTGAGCTCAACCTGCTCGAAATCGAATCAAAGTCACCCCTAAAGTGAATGATGTTTATCAAATTATACATTCAAAAGTTCCTTCAAAGGCAACTTTATTCCTCGACATTCAAACAATGCCCAAATCCAATTCCTAGTGATTTTTCCCGAAATTCACACTGATTGTATTTTCAATCAATAACTTCATATCAATGGACCATTCTAACTTGGAAAAACAAGAGAACGTGTCAAACACTAATTAAGACATATGAAGTGATATAGAAAACTTGGTCCATAAAAGTTAGAGGAAACTCAGTTTGAATAGCAACATTGAATGGCCTTGCAAATAAAAGAAAATACATTAAGGCATTTTCATGGATGAATATTTATATCTGCCACCTCCATCTTTGATTAATAATCATAATTCAACCCTATGTAATTAATACATCTTTTAGGGATGATAGATGTAAAGTTTGTGGGTAAATTGTAACTATTCATCCAAGTTAGAGTTGACAAATGTAAATATTCATCTTTGGTAGTAAAACGTTTAGTAAAAACAACTTTGACGGCAACAAATGTAGTATCCCAAGTACATTTTTCATACCTCCTGATAGGACTCTTATGGTTGCACCAGAATTCTCCTGAATGGACTTGATCATTGCACCCTGCTTCCCTATCAAACTAACAGCTTGTGAAGATGCAACCAACAAACGAACAGAGCACACATTAGCAGCAGCAACGATTGCTTGATCTGCACCATCAACTGTGCTCTCTGATATGTCACTGACACGTTTAAATACTCTCAAGACTGCATCCATTGCAGGTGATATTTCTGCATCTAATTCTTCTTTTGCAGATATTAGAACCTGAAAATAAAAAAAAACAGCACATGCGATAGGACCCTCTCAACACTAAATAATGTCATTGGTCGGATACAAGAACTAGAGAGAAAAGGAGTAAAAGAAAGAACCAAAAGTTTAGCTCAAATTCTTGTCTGAAAATATGCATAGCATATACCATCTTGTACAATCAAAACAAAATGTGTTATTACTAGTTCTACAACCAAATAGCAGATAGCAAGGAAATGTCCAATTGCTCAAAGTTCTGACCCAAACATTATAGATGAAAGTCGGTAGATATGATCCAATTTCTCTAAGCTCTAACTCGTTCTACAACCACATAGCAGATAGTCTAGAGAAGTGTGCAATAGGCATGAAAATGGTACATGTGAAGCACTCTTCACAACTTCGACTTTATATTTTCTTCAGAGAAAAAAATTAAATAAAATTGGCTAAAATACTATCAACAAAAAACAGTCAGAATGCAGGCATGCTGTAACAATTTACTATAATCAGTAGTTGTAAACGAGAAAATACTTTTTGAAATAGGCTAAACATACCATTTAATACACACCTAACTTCTGCTTAACACTCACGAACACGATAATGGGATGATAACAAAGATAGTGAACTTATTCACATCTCCAACTTTCCTCTAGCCTCCAAGTTACCTGAAACTTGTTCCTTGAGCTCTCAAGTGTCCCCTACAACTGCTGGAAAAGTTCATTCCAATTTGGGTTCATTTCAAGTGCTTTTCACTTCGTTATTTTCACTCAATTGAGTTTTCACTATTCTCTCTGATCTTGACTTTTCATTAAACTTTTTCACTACCACTAAGAATCTCTGTTAAGTACTTTGTATTGTATACAAAGAAGAGACACAAAGTGAAAAACCTTTAGAGTTTCAATGAGCTTGGGCTAGATTTACATGTTTCATTATACCAATGTGTAAAACTATTTTTCATTGATCCAAGACCATTTGGTCCCTTTTTCTTGTTGTTTTTTGATGTCGCGCGGGAATCGCTAAAGCGAGTCACACGACCAAATAAGGACACGTGCCTAGGTAATAATGCCGTTTAAAGACTATAATTGTGATATAAACCAAAAACATATGAATGCAATATTATGCTGCTAATTTGAGGAGATTAAACTGAGTTGAAATAAATTATACTAATTAGCAACAACCACATATCCACATAAACTTTTAATAGGTTTTCTAAAGGAAATTAAAATGCTCCAAGCAACTTCAGAGAAACATAAGCAAATAAAATAAGGAACTATCAAATTAATAAAGATTAACCACCAAACATTAAACTCATTTCCTTAAGTCCCGGGAAAAAGGAATTTCCAATCTGTCAAATTAAACCCATGAATTTCGACAAACAAAGAATAGATTCAAATGAAATTCAGTAATTCCATAAGTATTTGCAAAGGAATATCAGTCAATTTCATGAACTACTGCAAGCTGTGACTAAGGAAGTTAGAATTAGACAATTGCAAAGCAGGGTTTAGTTTCAAGATGAACACAGTAAGAAAGCTTTAGGAGCAAACAGATAATGTATTAATGGCAGGAATTGGAAATTAACACAGAACAAGATCCAAAGCAAAATGGAAATAGAGTCGAACCCAAAGACTGAAATAACTACAGGAAACCTGCAGCCCCTTTGCGTTCCTGGTCCGAATCAACGCCACCTGCGCAGATTCGCTCGAAATCAAGAAGATCACTTCTTCTCCAAACTCAAAAGGTGAAATAGCAAAATCATCATCATCATCATCATCATCATGCCCGCCCCCTTTCTGAGTTCCCCTTTTGTAGAAGAAGAAGATGGAGTGGAAGTTGTCGGCCAAACGCGAGATCGTAGCTAACGTGCCGAGTAATGCGTGGAATCAGTTGGATGTAGTCACCTGGATGCGAACTGGGCTCGACGAAGCGGGTGCGATCACCTTCGGCTCGGCGAAGCGGCGCGGCGCGGCGTGGCGAACCGGAGCGCAGAGCGCCTGAGCAAGCGACCGGCAGAAGAAGGCCCTGACTCAATTAGGGCTGGAGGTGATTAATAAAGGTGAAATTGCAACCAAGTCCTCCTATTTCAACCACATCATGAAAAGGTCCCAAGCTTGCCTAACTTAGAATCAAATTAGTTCAAAATGAACTATTCTTGAACCCAATTTGATCCGACCTACACATAAGACTCAGACTCACCCACGACATATACATGACATCAAAGTGGGCATTCCCACCGATATAAACATAATGTACGACCCCAATCAACTCGAATAAAATGCAAAAATAAAGATAACTATGTACAAGTAAATATATTGTTACAATCTATGCTCGGGATCATAGATTATAACGACGTCACTGGCACCGATGATCTGGCTCTACATCATTTTCCTTTGATCTTTAGTACTCCCTGCGTCGAATGAATAGAGGGTTGCTCTAGGCATCTTACTATACAAGTGGGTTGAGCTTGCCAAGGATAAAGAAGTATGATAATAGAACTGCTAAGACTGAAAAAACTCTAGGGGAGTGGAATAGGTCAATCAAACGATCGAACAACTATACATCTTTCTGCGACTCGTCTTTATCTTCATCAAATTTTCTTGTAGCTACTCGTTTTTACTTGGCATTACTCAACTCACGATATATTTCTTTTACTACTTGCGAACATCAAATTCTCCTAAAAATACCTAGATTAGTACTTTATAAATAACATGATAAAAACTTTAAAAATACTACATCCAGGGACACTATCTTGGGCAAATTGCCTTACAGGCTATTTCAATTCACCTGAAACACAAAATCACCCAATAGATAGAGATGAAAAAACTTCTTAGGTTTCCTTTTTGTTTATTTCTCATCTCTAACCACTACTTATTTAACACTCTAGCTCTTACTAACTCTTTGTTAACGTATCATTAATTTTACTAAAAGGTCCTAATAGTTAACCCCTAATTACAATTTGATCCACGATTTTCAAAAGTTTTCAAATAAGTTCCTATTTTCAAAAATTTGTAACAAAAAAGGTCCTTAAAATTATGATTATTATATAAAATGTCCAAACTGACAGTTTTTACTAGCATCTACGAAATATTCCGCTATTTTATTTTTCAAATTCCAATTTTACCATCACTCTCTCTCTCCCCCCTCCACAGCCGACTCTCTTTCTCCCTAGCTCTTGCCTTGCGGGAAGCAAGTGGAGGCGAGCGTGCCCCCTCCCTCTCTCCCTCTCTCCCTCTCTTCTCTTCAGCAAACATGTGTGCTATCGACGTGTTTTGACAACCCATCATTAGCAGCTTTGCAAAGCCTACAGAGAAGGAGGAGGCAGCTAGAGAGTGGGGCGACAGAGGAGGCCAAAAGGTAAAGAGAGAGAAAAGAAAGAATATGGGATAATGGCATATTCTTGAAAAATTGAAGATGCATAAAGGATAAAATGGAAAACCTATTAATGATAATTGCGGAGAGACCTCATTTGTAATATTAGGCGAATTCTATAAAACACGAGTACGATACGGCGATACGAATACGATACGCCAAACTTAAAAAAAGTAGGATACAGATGCGTCAAGATACGGTTGTTATATTTGTGTATAATACATCATATTCTCATATTTATAAGATATAAATCTATGGTAGATTATAATAACTTATACATCTTGTTATAATTTTCAAAAATATCTTTTAAATTTTTTTCAAATTAATTATATTTTTTAAACATTATTAATATCACTAAAAAAATATTATAGACAATTGAAATACAAAAAATAAAAATATCCTTCAACAACTATTGAGATTAAAAAAATCTTAAATTATAATAATATTTTAAAATTTATTTATTTACTTTCAACCTATTACAGATTATCTAAGTGAGATGAGAGTTTAAATATACATCAATAAATTAGTTTCAATTTTAATTTAAATCCGACCTAAATTAATTAGCTCGATACAAATGGCATATAATTAAAAATAATATAGATAATATGACATAAACTCAGATACACTAATCTGGTTAAAGTAGATATATACCCTTCTCTCTCTACGTCTTTAACTAAATAAATAAACAAAATAAAAAAAATCAAAGTTCTATCTTTTTGATAATATGAGATTGATTAAAGTAAAAAAAAGTGATCGGTGTCTAACAGAAATAAAGATAGTATGATTGAGATAGAAAAACTAGATGATACAGTTGCTTGCGAATACCAAATTCTTCTTCTATTACTGAAACACTAACGCGCATCAAGCATTTTGCAATCCCAATTGTGTGAGTTAAGTATATCTCTCAATCTTATTATTTGAGTCTATGCATGAGTTGTGTTTTATATATAATATATGTTTTATTTTTTATCGTGTAGGCCAGATGAACTGGTTCAATATTTTTTCTTTAATTAGAAGTATCAAAAAGTATCGGGCAAGTATCGGGCGAGTATCGGATTCTTAAAAATTTAAACTAAAAATTGATATGCCACGTGTAGGCCAGACCAACTGTTTCAATATTTTTTCTTTAATTAGAAGTATCGAAAAGTATCGGGCAAGTATCGAAAAGTATCGGGCAAGTATCGGGCGAGTATCGGATTTTTAAAAATTAAAAATAAAAATTGATACGCTACGTATAGGCCAGACCAACTGTTTCAATATTTTTTTCTTTAATTAGAAGTATCGAAAAGTATCGGGCAAGCATCGGGCAAGTATCAGATTTTTAAAAATTAAAAATAAAAATTGATACGCCACGTGGTGTATCGGATACGTATCGGTGAAATATCGGAGAGTATTGGGGAGTATTGGGGAGTATCAATATTCGATACGGATACTTTAGGCTCCACAAAATATCGGTACTTCATAAGGCAAATTGTAGCGATTTATAAATTTTTTTTATTTTGGAGTAAAATGTAACTGAGGGTTAACTATAGTTACCTTTCAATAATTAACCTTATTGCTTATTGCATTTGAATTACAACATCTCATTCTTGAACCTCTCACATTAACTTATGGCATCTAACTTGCTAACATTTATTTATTGTATTACTAACTTGTTCTTTTCTCTTTTGTCTTGATCCATTAACCTTATTGTTATCAAACAAAAAAAACCCTTTACTTATTGCACTTTTTTTCTTTTTTGATACAAAGTACTTATATAAATATGCACACACACACATATACATATATAGACATACATACTTATACTATTAGTGAAATATTTATATGAATTCTTTATTGAAGTTTATAACTTTTGCTTATTATTGTGCAAGCTCTACGGAGAATTTGATCTTGCTCTCAAATTTGTATGCTGCTTCAATAATAATAATCCCTCAATAGTCCTAATTAATTTAAATTAATATTGCAATCAAAAAACTTTTATATTTATATAAAAAAAGTTTAAACATCCAATTATCTCCTATATACTTATAACCAAAAATTCACATATCCATGTAAATATCACAACAGCTAAGCCCTAATCACACTAAGTGGTCAGTTGCATGAAGCCTTTATTTCTGTTACACTCTATCAAATAATAGTGTCCATATAGCTCCAAGTATGCAAGATAATCCCTTATAGCTTTTTGTCATATCTTTTTTGGTCTTTCTTTTTCCTTTTTTATATAAGCGAAATTTAATAACTCAATTTTTCTTACCGAAAATTCTATTGGCTTATAATTTTTATATATATATTTTACTTTTATTCTTTGTTCTCAAACACTACAATTTCCTCACCCTAATTGGAAATTACAATAGTGTGGATTCGAGCCCAGGACCCCCTAGCTCCAGGTATGCTCCTCTCCACTGAGCTAGGAGAAGCTCCACTTATTGGCTAATAATTTATATGTCCAAACCATCTAAGACAATTGTTTTCAAGGTTATCCTTTATTGAAGCTACTCCAGCTTTCTTATAGATGTATTTATTTCTTATATTGCTCATTCATATATACTCGTTCATCCACCTTACCATACTCATATCTACAGCACTTATTTTATTTGTATATTTCTATGTCGTAGGTCCGCATTCAACACCATATTATATTGCTAGTCTTTAAGATTGAGTGAAATTTTCTATCACACAACACATCAGCTGCATGTTTCCAGTTAATCCATTTCATCCTAGTAATAATACCATTGTCTATTTCACCGTCATTTTGTATAAGTGAGTTGAGAAATCTAAACTGCTCACTATTCTTAAAACTTTAATCAATAATTGTCACCTCCCTAATACTAGTATTAGTAAAAATGAAAATGTATCTAAATAACACTTCTTAACACATAACCACATGAGATAAACATGAGTATATTATGCAAATTTAAAGACATGTTTTTATTTTAAGTACCACATTTACAACCAATTCAATTTGAACATATAACACAAGAAAATCAAGCAGATCCAAAATTGATTGGTATTGAAATGATGACCGAGTGAATTTTGACTTTCAAACATTATTGCAAGACATACAATAACCAAAACGAGGCACAAGTTCCTCAGCCCGTTGGCTCGGTAAGCAGACCCGTTGAGAAAAATTATACAACTGACTTTGGCCGTATGCCTGCCAAAACAATGAAGACGTGGGCCTACTAGAAGAGCTAATCGAAAAGATTCATTATCTAAAATTTCAGCGAAAAATAAAAGTTTTCTAGCCGTAATAAATTACTGAAGTCAAAGTTACTGTTAGAACACCAATCTTTTGCATTGAAATGAGAAGAAAAAGATAGAAAAACCAAAACAAAAAAGATGCATGATCTTTGTGCATGCAATCCCTAAAAAAGAAAATAAAACGCATGAAATAAAACCCTAGCACTCGAAAGGTATGTTCGAACGAGGGATAACTCACAATGCGATCGTTGGTTCCAATAACCCCTTCCAGAATGCGAATGCGAGCACGCGTCTCCTCGCAGAGCTTCTTGATGAGCTCACCCTTGCGCCCTATGATTCCCCCAACCTTCGCCACCGGCACGACAAGTCGATAAACATTGTCGCCAGGCCAGCCAGGCCATTTCTTCGTCTCCGTCGCTGGCGCCTCCTCTCCCACTTGACATTCGGAGATATCATCTGCTCCATCGTCGGTAGCGCCAAGTTCTTCATCCGACGGTGCTGCGTCCTGGATCTCCGCCGGAGCCTCCAAGCCCTCGTCGGCCTGCGTGGAAGCGATTTCTTCCTGGACCTCCGAGGAGGAGGGGAGAGCGCCTCTGACGGTGCCGTTCACGGCGATATCGGTGTTCGCCGCTGCCATTGGTGCGGTGAAGGTTACGGAAGGGGTCAGGGTTTTTGTGGAGCGCGGTGACAACGCTAGGGTTTCAGTCGACGCACGCGTGAATTTGTACGTGCGAGCCAATGGCAGACCCACTTCGCATTGGTCCAGCCGATGATCGGACCGGGTTGTTTGCTGGTCAGCTGGCCTGCATGTCGAGGCGCATAACCATGATTTAGGGATGGCTCATTTGGTTTTTGAGTAATAAAAAATATATATTAATTTATAATTTGAATTTGAAAAAAATTAATTTTAAAATTAAAATTTATGTTAAATAAAAAATAAATTTAATTTTAAATATCAAAATTTGTGATGCATATAGAATAAAATTATTAAAATCTGTAATAAATTTAAAAATATTAATAAAATAATAACGAGATTATTTTTTAAGTTAGAATAGTATTGCAATTTTTTTTAAAATAAAGTAATGCAAATTAAAAAAAAAAATTATTTTGGCATTTGAATTGTAAAAGTGCTATCGTCTGGTATCAATTAAGACAGTTGTTAACTATTTATCATTATGCTTTTCTCAATTATTAATTTTTAAATTTTTTATAATATAATTTTAAAATACAAATTTTATATTATTTATTTTTAAATTTTTTAGTAGAGAGTAAAAGATAAAAAAATTAAAGTTCATGTTTTTATTATATTTTTAAGAAGAGGGACAATAATTTTAAAATCTACAAATGTTTCGAATTAGAAGGGAAGGACCTAAAATGAAATTTCGATGTGTTTTTGGGTCTAAATCATATCAAATTAAAAAAAATATAACTTATGTTGACGTAGAATGTGGGGGATCCCAAGAAACACCGAAAGAGAGAGAGAGCCCCGAGGGACGGCGGCACATAGAGAGTTGAGCCTGTCGGTTAAGTCTCAAAATGAAAAAAGCATCCAGAACAACACACAGAGGTTTAAGGTAGTTAAGGGATGAGATCCCCTACGTCCACCGAGACGAGCTCGAAATGTTTCACTGTATCTCAAAAAGGAGGTCGCTTGGGCTAAGTACAGACATGACCAGAATTCAGAAAGAAAAGGGGCTCCCCTATACAGAGGGAGGAAATGAAGAAGAAGAAGAAGATCTCTGTGCGACTCGTCCTCCTTGGTTCTTCTCCTCTTCTTCTCCCCTTAAAGCTTTGTTCAAGGATATTTATAGGGCGCAGTGCTAATTTTTCGGAGTGGGATGCACATTTGGAGTTGAGCCCATGCTGGCGGTCCCACCTCTGTCAATCTTGGAGAAGGCCGGTAGTAGTGGGTGAAGCAAGTGGCTTCTTGGTCTTCGTGCCTTATGAAAACTTGCAGTGGTTGGAGCATGCAGGCCCTTGGTTTGCGCGACTAGAAGAAGCATGCTGCATTGAAAACGGTGCGGCCAGAGCACGCTGATAGCGATAGGTATAGCTGAGAAATAATATCATCGATGTGGCTGGGAGAGCTGGAAACATCGATCATGCAGGATGCTTGGAAGGCTCCAAACCTCACTCACGAGATTTGAAAGGCTCCAAACCTCACTCACGAGGTTTGGAAGGCTAACAGCTTCAAAGGTTGTTTCAAGATGGAGCGCTACACGTATGACTGTGATGCAGCGCTGGAGCCACATGTCAATATTACCTATAATGACTCAGTTTGAAGACGGTGAAAAGTAGTATACGACTTTCCAAATCAAAAAGATGGGCAATACATAATTTTGGCAAGCTTTTAAGATGAAAAGAGCATGCAATTTTTGAAAACTTCTAATACGACAAACAGTGCAAAAGCTTTTGCTAGATTTGTAAGACGATAAAAATAAGTGAATTTCTAATAATCTTTTCAGACTATTTGATAGAGGAGTCATTAATCTCATATTGATCAAGTATGTAAAACATAATTTGTAATTGAAACTAAATTTTATAATTTTTGTGAATTATTTATAAAATTTATAGTATTTATTTAAGGGTTAATTATTGAAAAAGCTTTGTAGTTAATACATAATTATTATTTGATCTATAATTTTAAAAAAAATTACTAAATATCTTTACAGTTTACCTAATATTATATAAAAGGTCTTTTCTGTTATAAAATTTAATGAATTTCTAATTTTAATTTTAACACTTCCTCAAATTTTTATATTTTTACCAATAAAAATTCTGTGTTATCCACATTGCCTCCACCGCCTCACCACTGCCGCCACCACCGCTGCCAATGCCATTTCATTGTCGCCGGTGCCTCGCCAAGGGAGAGAGGGAGAGAGTGGAGAGAGAGAGAGAATGGAGGTGGCGGGACGCCTCTCCATAGGCACGTGCACGCCTACGCTGAAAAAGAGAGAGAGTCCCTATGCAAAGGAGGCGAGAGCTAGCGCCTTGCCACCCTGGGCTCGCCAGCTCGGGGTTGGGAAGGAGGGAGAGAAAGAATGGAGGTAAAAATGAAATTTTTAATATTTAAAATAAGATATTTTTTATATGCTAAAAAAAATTATTAATACGAATGTAATAATCATAATTTATAATAATTTTTAGTATTATAATATTTTCAAAATATTCAATAAGTTTTTAGAAATTATAAACTAAATATTAATTATGAGTTTCAACTATAGGTACCATCCAGTAATTAACCCTTTCTTTAATTTTACCGTAAGCCCCAAAGTTGCCGACCAAATCTCGGCCTATTCGGAGTACCCGCGAGCGTCAGCGAACTCTCCGATCAAATCCCCGGCGAGGTACGTAAGATCAAATCCATGGTGGACGCCGATTCTCAAGACCGTTTCTTCTCTGCTTTGGAAAGCTCCTCCCCCGCCGCTTCTAAAGAAGGCCTCCAAACTCCGCCTTATGCTGACGACGCCATCTTCATCTGCTCGCGTCCGGAGACCCTCTGCGTACCTGCCGCCAGTGATCCACCCCATGATTTGCTGCCGGAAAACCCGCCGGGGGAGGAGCGACTGGAGATTGCCGGCGGCAAGTCCTTCCGAGCTCTCCCCGAGATGAAGAAGAAGTCCGTGGTTTGCAGGAAGAGATCCCGGTGCGCGAGGATCGGATCGTCGGTGTCGGATTCGGACGAAGAAAAACAAGGTGATGCGAGCCGAAACCCTAATTCTATTAGCGAAACTCCCGTAAGTGCTGGAAATCGTGAGATCGGCAATGCGGATTTGCTTGATGTCGTCGTGAAGATGATGCTGAAAAGGCCGGATAGGATGTTCGAGGAGACGGACATTCTGGAAATCGCCGCCATGAAAGGAATCGATTTCCCTGCGCCTAAATGGTGGAAGCCAGGGGGCTATTAATGTTAAGGTTGTTCTTTTGATTTTGACAGAATACTGCATTGTTCTTCTCTCAGATCTCTAGAAAACCGTTATATGTTCTTCTCTCATTGCAGAATTCTGAGGCAATGGGATTGCATTAGCAGGAGACAGGGATGATGAAGAGAAAATCAAGCTGAAAAAGGTAAGGAACTAAAGTTTGCTCAAAATTCGTTGAGAATGCTGCTGCAGATCGATGAAAAATTCCAAATTTGAATGTTTTTTTTTTTCCTTGATATGCAATTGGATCCTTTTGATGTTGTTCCTCTAATCTATAGAGTAGAATTGTTGTGTTGATCCAATCCATTCTTGATGGTTGACTTGAATCTTTGACAACATCATTCTTTGAAGAAGTTGCTGTTCAAGATTAAGATAATAACTAAAGTCAGCTATTCGACAACAAAGTTTGGACTTTTGAGAAGATTATGTGACGTATGTTTAAGGTGTCAGAAGTACAAGTTTGTTCAGTTATTAGAAGACGACACGATGAAAGTCAAAAAGATTGGAATGAAAACTTTTTTTGAGACGGTTTTCTCGATAATTTCATATATCTGTTACAAAATAGTGAATCGATTCTCATCTCTACTCTCTCTGTTGGTTTTTTTTTTTGTGACAAGTGTTTTCACATAAATACTTGTATTCTTGTTGCAGGTTTACTTTCTTTGTAGTCACACAAACCTAAGCACTTCTCTAAAGCTGAGGCAACATTTCCCCAACTTAAATGAAGATGAGTTAGATTTTTTAGATTCATATGAACTATAGCTCAAAATCAATTCACAAATAAAATATAAATAACTCAAAATCTACATAAGCAAAATTAGGTAAATTAATGACAAGTTTCTATGCTATGACCCTACTAATGAATTGGGATCATGTTTTATAAATTTGTTGTACTAAAAGTTGCATCTATTTGAGATTCTCTTTTTCTCTCTATAATACATTTATATCAAATACTATTATCCATCAAAATGTTATAAACTCAAGCAGGAGGGACATACTTTCATTCTAACTGACGTCGTTAAGAGAAGCAAAAGAAGTTATATAGTTAGTAGTCTTGTTGGCAGATCGATACATGTGATTTTATAATTTTGGAAGGATTGCAAGTCATTCACAAAAAATTGATAAATATATTCCATTAAGGAGGTTTGTAATGATAATAGAGGAATCAACTTCTAACGAAACACCTTACATAAATCAAACTAAAGGAATCTTAGTTCTTAAAGTTAGATTGAAGTCAAGCCTCCTGGATCGAGGAAAGAGCTTGGGTAACTATAATTGACGACGACAAATAGGTTAATTGGTGGGCCTTGTTATTTCTTGCTCCCTAGATATAGTATATTGCCATCAGCATGACATTAATGTGCTAGCATCTAGGGTGTTGAGATACACAAGATTTTACCTGCAAAGTAAAGAAATCAAAAATATTAAGCTTTATTTGGTTAGAGGCTATTTTAACCATTGCCATAGTAGTAGTGCTCCTGTTCTTTGTGCTGAGGGGGCAGTTGCTTTGATTGAGGGTTATTTGTAGTAGTTGTTGGTTGATTAGGTTCCTTAAATTATTTTGATACGAGATGTCATCGAGATCTTGAGTTCTCTAAAGCACTTAAGGGGATATGTCATCAGCTTGTTAAGGGAACCAATGGCTCTAGAATATGGAAGATACTTGGCAGGGATATGTCGAGCACTTGGATAACTTGTTGCTTATAGCATCCATTCGGCTCGCACAAGAAAGGTTGCTCGACACATATCATTTTGATTGAGTTGGCTTCTCACTAAAGAGGAAACCATTCCTACTTGTTATTTTAGATTTCTTTTAAAAAAAGTTTAAATTTGAAGCAAAATATTTCTCATTCAAAACTGGTTTAGGTCTAATTGGGACGATCCAAGCTTCAGTCAATCTAGTCATGGCTCGAGCTTCATTTATTTATTCATAGATTGATTTGAACTCAAATCATAGCTTGAAGTGTTCATTTTCGAGTTGGCTCAACTTAAGAAGCAATTGATTTTGAGCAAACTCTCTATAGTTAAGCGTGTTTGGGCTGGAGCAGTATTGGGATGAGTGATCTCCTGAGAAGTATTCAAGTCACACAGTTCCGTAAAGTTAAAGCGGACAATACCTCTATATTGGGATCATGAGATGTTACAATATGATATCAGAGCTCACCTCCCACAATATGATGTAGTTCGAGAATGAACCAGGCGGAAGCTGGTGGGTCTGTAATGCCCGTGGTTGAAGAGGGTGGAGAATGATCGCCGGGTGATGTTCTCAGAGAAAGGAATTACTGAGGGAAAGTGCGGCTCCTAGTAGGCTTCTAGGCCAAATAATGAATATTGAGAGGGCTAAAGGAATGAATTATCCCACATC
This sequence comes from Apostasia shenzhenica, assembly GCA_002786265.1. Classification (NCBI taxonomy): domain Eukaryota; kingdom Viridiplantae; phylum Streptophyta; class Magnoliopsida; order Asparagales; family Orchidaceae; genus Apostasia; species Apostasia shenzhenica. The sequence continues at coordinate 3,085,569 of KZ451950.1, forward strand.
AGAAAGGGGGGAGATCCTGAATTGTATAAGTAGATAACATGATCGTAAATGATAGAGACGCCTTTTGAGGTAAAATCGTAAGGCTAATAACGGGAAATTCTGTAGTTAAGCGTGCTTCGGCTAAAGTAGTACTGGGATGGATGACTTCCTGGAAAGTACTTAAGTCAAGTAGTTTTCTAAAGCCAAAGTGAATAATACCTTTATAATGGGATCATGATATGTTACACAAATGAATAACTTGAACTAGTTAAAATTCACAAATATAAAGAATAAACTTGATAAATATTCATTGACTTTTTATATTCTTCTAGTTTAATCGATTTACTTATTTGAGTGAATTAATAGTTAAGTAAAATTTATATTTATATTATTTAAATAATAATCTATTAACTAATGATTGAAGTATTATTTTTTTTCAATTCTTCTATTCATAATTTTATCTCTAGAATAATTATAATTTATTAAAAAAATTTCGTAATATACATATAAAATTATAAATATCTATGATGTAATTATGTGGTCAGCTGTAGTTCAATTAGTTGAACTGATTAGTAAGCTCTGTTTGGCGTAAAGATCAAAACCAGGACCAAAATGGTACTAATTTAAAAAATAATAATAACAATAATAAATAAATTTTTTAAATTATTCTACACAAATTCTAGTATAAAAAAATATTATTTTACTTCACATACTCAATAATTTTTAATAAAAATATTAATTTTATTTCGTATCCTAGATTAAAATACTTTATTCACATATTTTGGTTTAAGATGTGAAATAAAATTGATATTTTTATTGAAAATTATTGAATATAAGAAGTAGAATAATATTTTTTTATATTAAAATTTATGTAAAACGATTAAAAAATTTTATTTATTATTATTATTGTTGATTTATAAATTTATCTTATTTTAATCCTCACGCTAAACATGACTATAAGTTGACTATTTGATCGGTTCAACCATCATTTTGATTTAAAAATCTCAAAAAAAAAATCTTTGATAGCTACGTTCTTAACATATATATATATTAATATATATATATATATATATATATATATACTCATATGTATTTATATAATATTTTGTATGAATAGTCTAAGCATGTATATTAGTCACTAAGCACATTTATAATTTTATGAAAATAATAGAGTTATATTAAATAAATAAATTATATCATTTACATTTATAAAAAATTATCAATATAAAACCCAAGCTAAGGCTCTTTGGTAATAAGAAAAAAAAAAGTTGAAATTTTTAATCATTTTTTAAAAATTACATGATGTGAATAAAATAAATTGGTTATATTAAAAATTATATAAGATGTGAAATAAAGTTGATTGATTTATTGAGAATTATATTGGATGTGAAATAAAGTGATTATTTAATGTTAGAATTTGTGTGAGATGAGATATAAAATAATTTTTTAAGTTTTTTTAAAAATAAATTTAAGATTTTGATCATGACTAATTTTAACCATGATTTTTAGCCTATTGCCAAACATGGCCTAAGTTTAGTCCAAATGGGTTCAACTCGATCATAACTCAAACTTAGCTCTTTAAATTTCTTTTTTTTTCTTTTTCTTTTTTGGATAGAATGACTCATTAACATAATAAACTCGCAGTACATATTAATCTAATATCAAGCGAGTATCGATCTTTAGGTTAAACTCTTAATTACCTTGTGTCTAATCAAACCTATTATGAATGATTCCCCGTTCTGAATCTTGGGAACCAATCAGATTCTATTTTTATTTGGACTATTTAGGTCGAACTGATTCCATATGATTTCTGTTGACTTATACGCAGTATGCCTGAGACCTCAGGAACCAAATGGTAATTTACGTTATTTTCAAGTAGGGATAATTACATACATGTCACACCATTTAATTTTATTTATGCCTTAATTATCCACATTCAGTTGATAATTATGGATAATTAAGGCTATGCATTCTTAAATAATACGTAATTAATTAAAAATCTATCTATTCTTAATTAATTACGCTATGCACACTCAAAATATTATAAAATTTTACATACACGTACTTGAGTTAAAACTTAATCAAAATTTATTTGAAAAAAAATATTTTGTTAGTAAACCATTAAAATTATATTTTTACTCGTAATGGTACATATTTTTCTCTTCCTCAATACCACACTAAAGCGCTAATTTATCCTAAAATCAATTCACGTCGCGGATGTCTCATTCCTTTGCCACCACCTAAACATTAAGGTTTAGGATTTTCATTCAAAATATATTTAAATATTCTTAAAATAATATGATAAATGACTCAAATTTTTTGTAATCTAATTATAATTAGGTTATTGAAAAATTATGATTACTCATTATAATAAAAATAAGTTAAAATGTGTGTATGTAAGATTTTATAATGTTTTGAGTGTGCATAGCGTAATTAACTGAGAACGGATGAGTGAGGCATAAATAAAACTAAATGGTGTGGCATATAGATAATTATTCCTTTCAAGTAATTAGTGTGAAAAGACGAAACTGACCTCTTCAAGTCGTGTCTTCACGAGGGACAGAGCGGTGGGCGGAGGGGGTGGTCGGGGAAGCAGAGGGTAGCGAAGGGACGAAAGAGGATATGGCGAGCCACGCCGGCGTGCTCCGGCCGTCGGTGGCCATCTCGGCGGCGAAGGCAGTGGCGGATCGCGCCAACGCGCACGCGCGCTCCGCTCGCCGCGCCATCTCCCGCTTCGCCCGGCCCGGCGTCTTCTCCATCCCCGTCTCCCGATCCGCCGCCACCGCCCGCGTCGGCAGGAATCTAGCGGGATTCCGCCTCCACTACGCCGTCCTTCTCTGGATCTCTCTCCTCGCCTCGCTCTTCCCCTCCCACCGGGCCGCCATGCTCTTCCTCATGGCAGCCTCCAAGGTCGCCCTTTCCTACGCAGTCCTCCTCCGCGTATTCCCGAACTCTTCCCTCCTCCGACGCTTCCTCGACCGCCGCCTCGTCGCCGGCCTCTTCCTTGCCGTCGTTCTCGTCCAGGTCGCCCTCGCCGGCGCCATCGGCAACCTCTTCCTCGCGCTCGCCGTCGCCTTCCCGCTCGTCCTGGCGCACGCGGTGTTCCGGATCTCCGACGATCCGGCCCTGGCCGGAGCGGCGGAGGACGGCAAAGCTGCCGGCGTGATGGCGGCTCGATCGGACAAGAAGGATGCAGATCTAGAGTCCGGCGGCGTCCAGGTACCCAATCGATCGTCCTAGGGTTTCCCTCAGTCGAAATTACACTTCTAAGTTATTAGATCATACATCGGGAGTTATGATCATCCCAAAAGTTAGGGTTTTTTTTTTTTTTCATTTTAAATTTTCCTGTGGAGAAGAAAATCTTTTACCTCCACCGCATATCTCAGGATTATTAAAAAATCATGAATGAACTCATCTTCCTCCTCTCTCAGAGGTCTAGTGTTTGATTGGTATAATTTAATATTAAAACTAGATTGTATAAAAATATAATAAATTAAAATTATTTATAATATTTAAAGTATTATGATAATAATAATTATCGACATTAAATACTATTTTTTGTTAGCAATATTATTTTTTATAATTTTTTTTAAAAATAGTGATTTATTGGTTAAATCGGTTGAATGATAGGTTTAATCAGTTCAACTTTGAACCGGATAGTAGACCGGTTCTTATTCCAATTTAGCCGGATAATACGGGGCACCACATTAACAACAGATCCCACCTAGTGATATGGTGTCCGCCCGTTGGCCGGCCGAAGCCAATAGTTTTCCCTTTCGGAGGTAATACTAAAAGAAAATTTCCTTCGGGTGAGAGGTTTTTATGATCCACCTGCAAAGCTGCTACAAACTCGAAATGATTTGACTCGATTCAATTGCACTTCTATCAAGCTTCTTCAATAGCCTATACAAACATAAAATCAGAGTTAATGACATTTCTATGCTGTTTCACATCTTTTCGTTGTAGCTCCCGCACTTGTTGTGGCTCAATTTATGTAGTTGTCGCGTGCCCATCGAGTGTCAAAGAGCAATTCAAATGTGACCTAATTAAAAAAAAACAAATTCACACAAGAACTACTTGAATAATGGAATAAACAGTCTAATGATCCATATAAAAAGATTTGTAGAAGTATAAAAATATAAGCTTATTCTTGGATCATAACCTACTAGTTTTAAGTTTTTAGGCCAATTAGTGACCAAAGACTTAACATGATATCAGATCTAGAGTCACAAGTTTGAATATTGACGACCCCCGCTTTTAGGTCAATTACTGATCAAAGATTTAACATGGTATCAGATCTAGAGTCTCAAGTTAGTATAAGGTTGAAAAAAAACGGCTTATGATGAATTTGCTTCCACGCTACAAAACAAATTAGCTTGTACATGAGAAGGGTGTATAAGAATATAACTCCTGAGCCATAGCCTATTAGCATAAGCTTTTTTTTTTTTTTTTTTCTTTTGATAAGTAGTCTAAGCCTTTAATATTAAATTAAGAGAAAGTACATAAGTACATCAACCAACATCTTTATAAAGAATATTAAAAAAATCAATAGGAACGAACATACTCCTTTCCCAGCAAAAGTCACCTAGTGTACGTAGATGAGCTAAAAAGTCAGCTGCACTATTGCATTTTGTTGTATTTATATCAGCTTATAGTTGTGATATAAAGTTAAGAGATCCACTATATGTTCAATCATAATGTCCATAAGCATGTTGCTGCTCCATCTTCTATTAGTTTTTTTATTTGCTCTAGATGAGTTGTAATTAGATCAGTTGGTAACTATAGATTTAATAGATGATATTAATTGATGAAAAAACATTCACAGGGAGATGAGCAAACTCTGGTGTTTAAAAGAGGAAAATAAGAACACATTGAAAAGAAATAAAACCAAGCTACATCCGTGGCCGAAAAGGGCGGGGAGTGATCACCGAGTGATATCCTAAGAGAAAGAAATTACTGAGGCAAAGTACGGTTACTAACAGGCTTCTAGGCCGAATAATGAGTGATAAGAGGGGCACAAGAATGAATCGTCTCACATCGGAATGGGAGAGATCCTGAGCTGTATAAGTAAATAATGTGATCTCAAATGATAGATGTACCTTTTAATACAAAATCGTGAGGTTAATGACGAAAAACTTCATAGTTAAGAATGTTTGAGTTGGAATAACACTTGGATAGGTGACCTCCAAGAAAGTATTCAAGTTACGCAGTTTTCCTAAAGTCAAAGTAGATAATACCTCTACATTAGGATCACAGGATGTTACAACATGGTATCAGAGCCGACCTTTTGCAATACGATATGATTCGAGGATGAACCAGGCGAAAGCTGGTAGGCCTGTAACGCCCGTGACCGAAGAGGGCAGGGAATGATCGCCGAGTAATATTTTAAGAAAAAGAAATCAATGAGGCAAAATGCAGCTCTTGACAGTCCTCTAGGCTGAATAATGAGTGGTGAGAGGGATACAAGAATAAATCATCCCACATAAAAAAGAAAAAAAATTCCTGAGCTGTATAAGTAGATAATATGATCTCAAATGGTAGAGGTGCCCTTTGAGAAAAACCATGAAGCTAATGATGAAAAATTCTGTAGTTAAACGTGTTTGGGCTGGAATAGCATTGGGATGGGTGACTTTCTGAGAATTGCTCAAGTCATGCAATTTTCCTAAAGCTAAAGCAGACAATACTTCTACATTGGGATCGCAGGATGTTACAATTTTTATCCCTAACTGGGTTCCAAAATTCAAGATCCAGAAATTCAGGAACATGCATAGAATCAAAGGTACTACATCAGAGAAGAAGAACATCAATAAAAGGTCAACAGGGGTTGCTGCTGAAAACGTGAATGAATACTTCAAATAACAAGAGCAAAATGGAAGATCTAGGACCATAAACCCGAAGAAGATGACAATTATGAACTTATTACGCATTAGAGACATGAACAAGAACTCACTCGTCACTCCACAATGATAGCAAGGCCCATTTTTCACCATGAATCCTTCTCTGTCTCCTGTCCCTTCTAACTATTCCCCTTAGAAAATGTCAAAAGGCAGGGTCTCTAATCACTGAGGCCTTAGGGGTTCTTCTCCCACAATACTGAGGATTTTAGAAGAAGCGCTGGGTCAAGAGAGAACAAAAGGGGAAATAAGGAATATAGTAGAGGAGAGGGACCAAGGGAGATTGGAGGATTGAGCAAAGGCAAAAACATCAGATAAAGGAGGGTTATTTTTCTTTCAGATGGGAGTTTCAGAAGTCCAATTGAAGGAGAAAACCATTTAGGGAATCAAAAATTAAAATTGTGGGGGAGAAGAGAGAATAGAAAGTGTGCAAGGGTGAAAAAATTATTGGGTGCGGCAGACGGAATGCGTTAGCCTTTTGCTTGTGAATGGATGCACCACGTGCCGCTAGTAGACCACACTTGATGGCGAGTGAATGGGGTAGATGATCAGACCGTCCAGTATTGTCAACACCGTGGCTTGATCAGACTCAGACTGTTTGGTCGTGCCAATGAGGTGGCCTAACTGGACCATCCCATCTAGCTAGGCCCTATCGGACCGTCTAATCAGGTTGTTGGCATAATCAGATAATTCTGTCAAGCAAATGCGTGGTCCACTAACAGCACATGGCGCGTCACGATTCGCGAGTGAATGATTGACGTGTTTCACATGCCTCACGTAATACTTCTAGCAAATGCGAGGTAAGGCATTCATTTTGTATTTGTTTTACAAATGTTCATGAGTGGTCTTTCACTGAGAAGAACATTGAAAATCATATCTTAAATTTTTAATATTTCAAAAATAAAATAAATACTTCATATCTTCAAAACCGAAATGTTTGACATTTTGCTCTCAAAATTTAGAAAATGTGAAATTTATGGATTTTTAAGAATACAAAACATCTTTTTTATTTACCATGTAATCTATACTTTGGTCCATTTCAACCATAATCATCAATTTTCATTTCATTAGAATTTTTTTTTGAAGTTTTTGGATGAATTACTTTTAGGTCTATGAAGTTGGAAGATTTTGTAATCCGATAAAAAAAATGAATGAAAAGAGTCAAATTCGATCTCAACCTGAGCTAAGCTAGGCTCCTTTATTATCGATCCAAGCTCAATTCGAGCCAAAATAGATTCAATTTTTGACTAATTTTTGATCTTGCAATTAAAATCTTAGATAAAAATTTATATTTATTTAATCAAATTAAATCATACTGTTCATCACGATTTAATAGTTACAAATAGAAACAAAAATTAATTTATAATTAATAGAGTTTGAAAAAAATTCTAATATCATCATCCATTAAGCCATTACGAAAACATAACATACTAAATTTGTTAAATCGAAAAGGTTGATCTTGTAAAACACTTAACAAAACTAACCGAAAATCATAGAAAAAAACAGAGGTTCATGATTAGTTGATCAAATTAAATCGACTCAAATCTATGACGAGAATTCAGTATTAAAAAAATTCAGTAATGAAAACAACATTCATACCAGTAGCTTCCTTCGGTTCCAGGATGTCTATCAGTCAGATCATGGACAGCCTGGCCAGCTTTCATTGGTAACGTCTTGGTCTCTCATATTTCCTTGAACAAAAACCTTGGGCTCTTTAACCTGTAGCAAAGTGACACGAATCAAAATCAACTGAAGTCATTCTGAATCAAATTTCAAGATTGGTTGAGTTTTTCTTGGTCTAATGAATTGATATAAGTCAAAGTATAAAAATATTATTTTATGAACTAGTACTGAAAGCAATAACTGGCATATTGGAAAAGAAATTCTATAAATAACCACCCCACCCAAGTTCAAATCTCTATGAGCATCGTACGCTGACCTTCCTTTATAAATCAACAGTTGTTCTCGTTTCCTCCACCTACAAGTTTCTGTTTCCCCTCCACCAGCCACTCGATAGAGGACGAAGTATCCCATAGTGTTCCTCCTTGTTTCCCTTTAGCGTCCATTTCTTCCCCATCACCTTCTCTTTAATATAATATCAATGTTTCTTCGTATTTCTCCCAATATCTAGTCCAACTAACTCCATCTCCCGAGAAGTAAAGATATATAATGTCTCATTTCTTATTTATTTCTCCCTCACTTTGTCACAAGCATTACGCTCCTCATTTCTCCTCTCTTCCACTTCCTCAAAAGTTTTCGACATTCCACTCTTCACTCTCACCACACAATGCTAATCTGCACTATTACCGCTCTACTTTACAACCGTCGGTCTTCAGTTTTTCTTCCATTTATAATATTATTTGATCTATTACCTATTATTTTCTCTTATTTCATGAGTTTGACTTGTCATTGTTTCTAGGTTTTTTGCACCAGTCAATTGTCATCTTTTCTAAAACTTGCAAAAAATAAAAATGACTCAAAAGTCAACTTGAAATCGAGTTCATTCAAGATAAATTGACTCAAGCCAAAATCTTTTCACTTTTGATTTAGTGTCGAGTCATCAAGAAATTGAAATTTTCAAGTTCAACTTCAACATAACTTGCCCGAAAGGAACCGATTGTCAACCCTAGTTTCACATAGAAGCATGAGTTGATTAGCAAAAGCACATAGAATAAGGATAAAAAGTTCAAACGAATGTGAAGGTGAAAAAAATATATAAGCATTGTTCAATATAAATAGAGGCATTTACATACGTACCACCTTAAGAGATTATATTGACATATTATCATTCTTCATGTTTTATTTACGCATAATTAAGATACAACAGTGATATTATGTCAATATTATCATGTTAAATTATGGATAACCTAACTCAAAACACTTATACTGGTGGTTGGCGATGGTAACTGACAGTGGGCGGCATGATCATCGGAGATGGCGGCATGGTTGCAGGCCATGGCTTAACGACAGTAGCGACCAACATATAAGCGACCGGATTACAATAGTGAAATACCTGATGGGATGCTCATGGGATGGCATTGGGCCGATGATGACCTACAGACAGAATATTTTATGCATATTCTATTTATTTTTAACTTAGAGTTAACCTACATGACGTATATATAATATTTAAAATTATAAAGTGGCACTAGCATAAATAACTTTTAAAAGAAGATAAATATGTAAATACAATTTTGTAGAGTGGTATGTATATATAATTTTAAATACAAAACACATTTTTTTTCATCCATACATAGGTCAAGCATATGAGTTGTGACTAATTAATTATTAACCAGTAATTCAATGGAACACTGAAAATCCAAGAACTTACAAGAGCAAATGGTGGAAAACCAATTTGGAAATGGATTCTTGAAAATCCTTCTATAGCAAATAAGCACTTATAGCCATCGATGAAGGGATGCTCACTGTTTCATTAGACAATATACAAATACAGATATGGTCAGCTACCAGGTGATGGAGCAATAACCCAAAAAAAAGATTGATTATTCTATCAATTCATTTATCATAAAGGATAGAGCGAAAACGAAGTCTTTAAAATCTACAGAAAAGCAATCGTATTATAGAGAACAGATTGATGATATGAAAGCTTGATCACCATTCTTCTTTATATGTGAAACTACAAGCGATTATTTTTGACATTTTGTATAGAGAAAGATAAAAGCTTGCATGTAAGTAACGACCCCTCAACTACGGCACTCATCATAGTCAATGCATGCACATATTACACCAAGAACTGAGATTATTAAAAGTTTAAAACTAAGAATCTGATGGACAAATTTTACAAACTTACTCTAGTAAGAAAGAGAAGTTTCTGTTTCCATAATTGTGCAAGGCTATCCCTTCTTCTTTAGAGTACCTGGTTAATAGAAAGAGCAAGATACTTTCTATAACTGCTTCCAAAAGAAATAAAACATTGTGTGATAACCAGGCTCTTATATATATGTAAAGACTTATCACAAATTTTAGTAAATGCTACATAATTAAGATAATGATATTTTGAATGGTTTGTACCTATAAATAACATAATACTAGTTACTGTGCTGTTGAGGTTGCTAGCTGAAAATGTGGCCAAGTCTGTAAACTAGTAACCTTCTTTGGAGAGTTTATATGAGAAGATAAATTAAATTAAATTTTTTTCTAATAATTGAAATCCTGTAATAATAAAACCCCAAAATAAATTTTATCACAATGCAGATTCCATTTGACATGTTTTCTGACACAAATCTTGAGGATTCTTCATTCTTTGAGGGGACCTTGATTTTCATAAAGATGATATATTTCTCTGGCATTATGGCTTTAATCTAAGGAATCTCATACTATTTCATAAATTATGTTGTTCTTTCAATGATATCATTGTTGATCTCAATGTTTAGAAATATATCTCTGTCAATAGTGCAGAACCTAGGAACAAAATAGCATAGGAACTACATCTCATGATGGGCCAGATAGTCCAAGCCAAGGACCAGATAGTCTGATCCCCATCAGCGAGTTTGGAGATGCAGTTTAACTGGATTGTCCAATGCCCTAACTGGATAGCAGTAAACTTGGGCCAAACAGTCTAGTGCAATTAATTGGATAGCAATAAAACTGGATCAAAACGTCTAGTCTAGAATAGGACAGTCGATAGTTAGAACTAGACAACTCGGTCACGGACAAGACCGTCTGGTACCCAACCATTGTTTCGGGTTTGAAGCGGGACCAGATCGGACGACCCACCAGATCGGACCATCTGGTGCTCTGGAACTGTGCTATTAATTAAATCCAAGCAAACGTAAATTTCTTTTTTTTCCATTGCGACACCTACTAGAAAGGTAAGTGAATGGATTTATAGCCACATCTGATGAGATTAAATGAATAATTAAGGAAGAGTATAGGCTTGCAAACTTGAGTATTTATTAAAATGTAAGATCTTTAAGGAGGCAAAAAACATCATAAATGTGATTTCTTTAGGGTTATGCACCTTCGCTAACGTAGGAAAAATATGATACTTGGTGCAACGAAATCTACTGGTAGTTTTCGAATGTCATAAGGGTGATGAATCCTAAAGATAAGTGTCCACAGTGGATATGTGTTTACTATAAAGAATCTCACATGATACTGGTGTGACAACATCCATTGGATATACTTATAGAGGGCTGCTCATGGGTAGCAACGATTCTCAAAAGTGTTAAAAGGCAAATGAGAAATAACATGAGAAATTGTGAGTTATAAAAAAATTGAATAAAACTAAAAGAGACATGCACATTATGATATATTTAATTGTTTTTCTGTTATCATGCTTACTCATTCCGTGCTACGCAATTCATGTAATAATTATCTTATTGTTCTCAGTGTATCATGCTATTATTTGTCATTATCATGTTTAACTTTTTCATTTAAAGGTTTTATTAGTATATAACCTATTGAGCTTGTTCTAACAGACTTATGCAACTAGCATGACAGATACTACTTCAAGGTCATGGGATTGAGAAGAACACCAGATAGAAGAAGAATTAGTTCATTTTCTTGATTATATAAAGAGGGACTTTTATTTATTTGTTTAGTTTGTAGTCCGAAACTATTTGCTTATTTGTTTCAGTTGCTTATTTTAGTTCTAGATTGGAGTGATGTGAACCTTCATAATAGTGCTTTTACTTATTTGTTTCTATTCCGATGTTTATTTTAATTACCTTCTCCCTTTAGTTTGTGGTTCGAGACTATTTGCTTATTTGTTCCAGTTGTTTATTTTAGTTCTAGATTGGAGTGATGTGAACCTTTATAATAATGCTTTAACTTATTTATTTCTTTTTCAATGTTTATTTCAATTATCTTCTCCGTTTTAGTATTAGTTAAGGTGTAGCAATATTCTCACATTGGTGAGTTCACCACTATGCATTGTGGTTATCTACAAGTGGGTGGCTCTTATTCATGAGCCAAGGCTTTTGGGTTAATATGTGCTCAGTCGCTTATATATCATGCTCCCTATGCTCCCTTAACAATCTGGTGTCAGAGTTGAAGGTTCGTCTTGTGCTCAAGTGTTGGCATGTGGCTCCAACGTGCGAAAGACCTTGCGTTTGGATATAGTTGAGAAACTCCCATGTGTCTTGGCACTTCTACCATGATTAAGGGTCTATGTGACATGTTCATGCATTAGCACTAGATGACTGGTTTGTGTGACTTGTTAAGCAAGAGAGTAGATCCAATGTTCGTTTGCATTCACCACTAAGTGTGGTGTTTATATACAAGTAGATGACTCTAACACACGGGCTTAGGCTTTTGAGTTAATAGATGCCCACTTACTTATACATCATGTCCTCTATGTTCCCCTAACAATTATTTATATTTAGGGTTAAACTTGCCAATTGTATAGGAACCACATAGATATATAATATACTTGATACCAACAATTGCCAGGTACAGGTAGATATTTTGGCAATTTGTTAATAGAGAAAGGCAAGCTCAGAAGACAATATATCGAGAAGATATTTTTAACGAAGAACATTTAAAAATAGAATTACAATGCTTTGAGATACCTCCAAGGATGCTCTTCTGAGAACCGAGAAATGCCGTTCATTGCCGTAAAAGAGTCGATGTGAATCAACTTACCAGCTAAATTCTTTGAATCACCTAATTTCAAAAACATTTAATCACTATAAATGAAGTAGAGATGTTGAACGTGTGTTTGTTTGCAAAGATTAGCTTTAACAAGGTTAACGTTCACTATTTATTTCCAGGTTAACTTTAACCCAAGTTAAAATTATTCTTATGGATCATATCACACAAATTTTAATATTAAACTTACAACAATTCAAATTATACATAGACTCTAACATTAAAACTAACTTTATTTCAAATCATTCATAAATCTCAAAATAAAACATTGTCAAAGATTATCTTTTATCTTAATTTAAAATAAACTCACAAACAAACAACCATGATATTAATATCTTGAAAGTTGTGTATAATGTGAAATAAAAAAAAAATTAATAGCAACCAAGTCCCTCTAGTTTAGGCTTATGTGCATTCAGATTCCTTTAATTTCTAAATTAACCAAGTCAGTCCTTTAGTCTGAGGTAATACGCAAATAAATCCTTTGACATTAATAAAGAGACTCAATAAATGACATTTTCTCTAACTAAAGGAATAATTTGATTAATTTAAAGGCTAAATTAATATTTTATACGAAGATAAAGTCCAAAATGACATATAAATTAGAAAGCATATCATTTATTAAGTACTTTAATTAATATTAAAGGACCTATATGTACTTTGTTTTAAATTAGAAGACTTATTAATTTAAAAACTAAAGAGACCTAATTATACATAGGCCCAAATTAGAATTAGAGGGACCAAATTGCTATAACTTATAAAATAATTATATTGAGATGTGTGTGAGAAGTAAAATTAATTATTATTTTGTATGTGTGGGATGTAAAATAACGCCAATTTTTTTGTTTTGAAGTATATGTATAATATGAAATATAATTATATTATAATCTTCAGAATTGTGTATGTTGGGATACATCAAGAACCCAACTAAACAAACGCAACTGGGATAGTTATTTAAGATTGTGTCCTAACAAAGTTGAGCCTGTTTGCCATAGTATGTTGGTACCTACATGGGGATTGCTAAGCACAAATAAGAAGATTAAGGATGGTCTACTTGTAGCAAACTGTAGATTTTCACCTAGCCTTGTGGTCATCTGTTTTCTCCGGCTAGAATGGTGATCCATGCATGCTTGCACATATGCACACAAATTATTTCACATCCACATGCATGTCGTGGATGAAACATGTATGTTGTAATATAATTGTCGATATAAAGATGAGAACTGTAAAATCATGTCATTTTCACTATTATATTTGCTGTAACAAAAGAAAATACATAAACAATAACCTACCAATCTGATGTAGAGCTTTCAAAGCATAACCACCTGGGTAATTATTGTAAGATGCCATAAACATTATGGCCGAGCATCCTAGACTACAAAAATGAACTATAAGAATAAATAAATTAGAACTTACAAGACAGTATCAAAGCAGATAAACCAACCTGACCAGCATAGAACCAAGCATCATGATGAACACTAAGCGCCAAACCTTCTTTGTCCTATTGTTGTACCTACAATAAAGATTCAATAGAAGGGCATACAGATTCCATTTAATGATGCTTAAACTGTGTAATTAAAAGCCTAGTAAAACTACAGCACAGGAAATATTTTGCCTCTCCAAAAACTGTCTTATTCTTTAAAAAAAAAAGGTTATCTTATGAATAGAGTAATACAAGATGCTTGCTTATGGCAAGCATAAGTAATTTGCCCGACAGCTCATACGCATGGAATGAACCATCACAACTGGTGGATGTGATTGAAAGCTTAAACGCTGATGACTAGCAAAACCTAATGAACAGAAATTCATGAACATCATATCTGAGTTAATGCCTAACTACATTAATAAAAACAAGCTGGAGTGATGGTTTTGATGTTTCTATTACAATACAAGAAAAATAAAATCATGTTATATTTGATACTGACAACTGCATGGTGCACCTTGATACTCATAGATGCCAATTTAAGCAAATTTTATAACCCCCAGGCATCCCATATATTCTACTGACTATGATTGCTTCAGTTTCCAGCATATTGCTATGACAGTCCACTTATTTAGCAATAGGGACTTCTACACTAGTTTGCGACAAGAAAATGGATGGTGATAAAGCAAACAGAACAATTTCTTAGTGAATGAAATTAAAAAATACGTGCTATGATAGGCAGACAAAAATTGAAAAGATGCATGAACTTGCATGACGGCCCAATGATGCTATAATACATGAATGCATATATTTTCTCATATACATATGTGCATATTAAATATACATCACTGTGACAGAATCTTCACTTAAAGGGAAAATATGCATATTATCATCTCCATTTGACTTCCATGTTGACTTTAGATATAAGCTACAATGTCACAAATCAACATATTCATTAATTTTCATTTTGATCACAGAAACTAATACAGCATCAAGAAAGATTTTATCCCAAACTAGTTAAGGTGAACATGCACCAAACTACTCAGTTGCACAAATTCTATCAAAATGCATGACAAAAATGCACAGAGGGGAATTCCCAAAGATCTCTAACATCAGCAAAACACATGCACCATGAAATTTTATCTTGAATATGCTAGTTACCAACAAGAAAAGAGGACTCATAGCAGAACCATGGTGTAGTCTGATCACAGAGGGGAATTCCTTAGAATTGTTGCCAATAGTCTTCATGCTTGTAGCTCCATTATACATAAACCTAAATGATATTAATATACTGTATTTGACACTACTTTCGTTTCCAATATCCACAAAAGATTCTTTCCATTTAAGTTGCATCATCCAAGTGCTCTGTTATTATTTCTTTATCATTGAAATTTGACATTACCAATTTGGTTAAGTTACTAATCCGTTATTGGCAATTCTCCTAAAGGCTACATTGTTTCATTCCATTTAAGTTCCATCATCAAGTACTCAAATTCTAACTTCTCTGCTATTCTTTCTTATCTTTAAAATTTGACATCTAATACCATTTGGTTTACTAATCTGGCACTATATAATGCTTAATTAATAAGCACCCAAAATGTTTTAGTAGAACATAAGTTTCTTACAGTTGATAAAGTTACATAAATACATCTTAATATTTACAACAAAGATCTAGATTTAAGAGAACTATATGTCAACACTCTCACCATATCAACAATATTAACAGCACCAAAATTTCCCCCTAAGCTTGACTGATAGTTAAAATCATCATGAGATTCTGCATCATTTCATAGCTTGTATTAAGTTCAAACGTTTTGACAAGCATTTTGGCATTAGCATGATCAAAATTAAATAGAAAGAAGTAAAAAGAGAAAAAGCATCAAAGTTTTCCAAAAAGGCAATAACCTATTTATTCAGAACAAATTAATTAGTTTTCACAATGATGCCATAAGGTCTACAGGCACAAAACAAATATCAGGTGACTTACTGAAGCCTGCACCAATAACTTTGCTTCTTATTTATGCTTAACAAAACCAAGTGCATAAAGAAACACTGAGAAAACCCTAAAAACATACTTTTTAATGTTACTAGATTCAGAAGGCCTTAAGTACCAAATAACACCATACTTTTTAACCTGACCTGCCCATCAAAAAATTGTTTGATGCAATCAATGAATCGGTCATGTTTCACATTAATTTTTGTGATGGCAAATAGGATGATATTGATCCACCATTTGAAGGCTGCAATGACAGATAATGCTTTCAAAGGAGAATGGGAACTTCCCTTCCCTCAACACAAGTAAAATTGTAAACATACAGGCATATAAGAACTAGAGAGAATGAAAAGTAGAGAGGAATATAGCAACTGAATTTGAAGTGCATACAATCTGCTAGCAGTGATTGCAGCTGATACATTGAAAATAGGGACTGAACCAATTATGAAACGAAGCTCCTGTAGAATTCAAAAGTCACATGAAAACCCAAATACAGATAAAGAGCTCAAAAGAGAACTTAACTGAACATCAACAATTCGAATGAAACCTTGTGTGGGAGTTTTGAGTACAGTAAAATGAACATCATAACGGGAGTAAAGTATCTGATGATTCTTCTGTCAAGCAACAATCCCAGCTGCAAAGTGTAATATGTAAATGTTTCGGTTAAAACATACAAAATCTTGAGTAAGGATAATTGTTTCAAGTTTGCACTTCTCTCAAACAAATGAGAACGATGGATTCTACTCCTATATTATTACATATCCCATAAAAAGGAATTTATGCTCCTGCAGATGCTTCTGAAAACATGTATATACATATACGGATTCCCAGTACAACATAAATTTAAGATACATATAGATATTGGATGAGGATGTACATAGGTAGATATTTGTCGAATCTGAATCTTTTCCTAAGAGCAATATTTAACCCTAGTAAATGACAGTAAAGATGATATATTGGTGAACATTTTTGAATAAGAAAATAACTGAAATATTATTCACTGCATCTCAGACAGATATTAATGATTTGCTTCATATTTCACACAAATCAGTAAGTTTACTCGAAAATAGTATCACAATATCACATATTTTCAAGCACTTAATTGAAAGCATTAATGCCAGGCCCAGCCCAACCCATCCTGAAGGGCTTGCAGGACAGTGATTTATCCTCCGAAGACATCTTGAAAGGCAATAGAACCCTGCTTATACAACCAAGCAATTTTCCCCTTCTGATGTGGGACCATTAATTCTTTCCCGCTTTGCTATCCAGGAAGCCTCTTAGAGGCTGGAAATTGCTAGGGCTTTGGGTCTTCTTGGTCAATCGAACGCCCCTCAGATTGAATAATTACAAGCCCACCAGCTTCCACATAGGTTCTCATTGAACCACATCTTACAATGAGAGGTTGGCTGACACCATGTTCCAGTTTAGCAACAGCATCAAAATATGATCATGTGGTACTGGTATGACCTAATCTCCAACAGCATGAGGTTCTCAAATGGCATCCAACTAGACCCTAATTTTGAATCCCATAGAATTGGACCCAAAATGGGTTAAGAAATCAAAACACAGACAATGGAATATATTATAGTAGAAATCAAAACTTTCTCTTGATGCTTACGGAAATGTGTATTTACCTATCAAACATTTTACATATGTAATGCTTATGAGGTACATAAAACGTTTCAAACAATGGAATATATTATAGTAGTTTTTCTATGTTTTGTATGTTATTATCACTAACGTTCCTGGTTTAGTTAAAAGCATGAGTTGTCTTTTTTTACTTTGTCAATTCAATGGTATAAGCATGTATGGAAAACTGGAGGATGACAAAATCAAAAAACAAAATTTCAGCGATAAAGGCTGATAGCAAATGAATTATTGATAAAACTTACATTTAACAAATATAATGCAATCATATTTAATTAATTAGATTTTAATTTAAATTTCTTAACCTTGTTAACAAACACTTTTCCCAGAAATAACACTGAACTAACCCTACTGACAACAAAATCAAATTGAAACATCTATACTAGGTTAAAATGGAGCCACAATTGACTGGGCTAACCAAACGCTTTTGGACCCCATAAATTTACCACAGTTGCCATACACAGGCCATATGTCACATAGCTAAACCCAAAACTATTTTGGACCGACCTATTCTAGACCAATAGAACTCAATGGATTTATCCTCAAAAAGCACCTCAAGGTTAGCACAAAAACCTCTTAAATAGCATAAAAATATTTCTCCCTTTAATAATGAAGGAGGATTAATTCTTACCACTTTCACCATCCTAGCAACATGCAAGGAGCTGGGGACCTTGGTGGATTGGTCATAACTCCCTGCCTTTATTGCCCAGGTTAGTTGTAAGAGCCAAATAGAGAAGTGTTTAGTTAAGTAAAGTGCCTTCATTTCACAGTTTCATATAGTAATCAATACATGTACAAACCTAAGCTAAACCAAATGCTACAAATATCAAAATGCAAGCTACTCAAATAGAATAATTACATATAAGTGAAACATCTTAAAAAAAGAAACAATTGAAATAATGGTAATAAAACATTAATTTCAATAGTAGTATATTGTTTATATTGAAAGGAATACTAGTATGTATATATACATTATTTTGAAAATATTAGATGCTAACTGCAACTGTATGAAAATAGTTAATACTCAACAACGACAATAATAATAACAAAGCCTTTAATCCCAACTAACTTGGGTCAGCTACAAAATTCCTATACTCTATTCAACTCTACGATAGCAACACTCTTAGCGAGTGTTAGTAATTCAATTTCATTTTTTATAACCCCATGCCTAATCAATTTTGGTCTACCACATCCTCATTTCTACATTGTGACTTGGATTCCCTCAATGACCTCTACCGTCGACCATAGACATGATCAAATCACCTTGTTGATCCCTCCCTCATATTATCCTTAATAGGTGCCCCACTGCCCGCTGACACTTAGGAGTACTGCGACAACAATAGTAATAGACTACATACAGTAGACATTTTGTTCTCCTTTCGTTTTTGCATTGACACGTGTACAGCATAGTGTAAACAATGAGGTCAATTTTTTAGCTCACTTAGCTATATTAGTTGATTTTTATTGGGAGAGGGGAATGCCCATTCCCAATGATTTTTACATCGTACTCAAAGGGAATGTTAGTTGATGTACCTTTTTATACTTTGCTTTTAGTTAATGTTAATAGACAATCAAAATAAAAAAATATATGTTGCTTCCCTCACCATTTCTCTAATATAATCATCTATAATACAGTCCATCCTCATGCAATCACCTATTCATCTCAACATCCACATTTTAACTATACTAGTACATATTTTGTCACTAAAATTCCCAAGATTTTGCATATGGCAAAAGCAAAGCTTTCTCGTCCTCTTCCTCTATTTCTAATTTGTTTTGATTCTCACTCTGATTCCAATACTTTGGTATGATCGTACAAGCCCACGCCTACGCTCGTGCCACATTTGCTTATACAGTTGCGTCGCTCGGCCACTCCTTTAGCATTTGTGCATTCACACTTCAATGTTGAGCTTATTTTCCTACACATGACTCAACTACAATGTGAGATGAATCCAATGAACCACTAAGCTAAGCCCCAACCTAGTAAAGACTCGTTAACTAGACCACAATCCAATCCTCCTCCCGATCGAGATAAAATATCTTCTTGATTTCAATCATATATGGTTAATCAAAATCAAATTGAAATTACGTGGATCATGTGGTCCCTTGGCTTCACTATATTCAAGAAATACATTTTATTTGAGATCAAATTATAGCCCGACTTAGTTATTTAAGAATTCCTATTTAATTCTGACCCGGATCTAATCTTAATTGAATTTAAACAATGGCCCTAATTAAATTTGATAAATTCTTAATCCTAAATAATCGTTTTAACTAAAATTTTTAAATGATTTAATTCATGAGATTTTATTCCTCGTATATTCATCAAGAATCTCAACATCGAATGTAAAAGCAAGACCAATAGAACACATTCAGGTGGTGATGAGTTTGGAGCATTACAATGATATTACATCCAAGTTGTTTACATATACTTTGAGTGTGATATCCAGGTACAAATTCTTATTTTTGGATATCAAGTTTTATTTAAATTGAATTATTTTTATAATTTGTAGCAACTCGAGTTAAGGAATAGAATTTATTAAATCTGAATTGGGTTTATAATAAAGATATTTGGACTTAAGTGTAAAGGGTTTTGGACTTATTAATAAGAGGTGAAACTAATGAGGATTAAAATGCAATTATTCCTTTGGATAAGAACAATGGAAATTTCTTTTATTTCTCTACTTGATTCTGGAAGTCTCTGCCGTGCTCTCTGCCATGCTCTCTGCCGTGCCTGAGTGGAGTAAGAAGAAGAAGAAGGAAAGGGGAAAAGAAGGCCAGGGAGAAGAAAAAGCAGCAGAGCCCTCCTTGCCTCCTTGTTGTGTAAGTGGGGAGAAGAAGAAGAAGAAAGAAAGGAAGAAAAGGGGAAGGAAGAAAAGAGAAAACAATTGTGGAAACTAAATTCTTTTTCCCCTATCTTATTCAAATCATGGTACAAAAAAAGGTAGAATGAATCTTTTTTCCATTATGCTTAAATATTCTTGTTTAAATTTTGGGATTTTTGAATAATGATTGGTGAATTTTTATATGTTTAGAAATTGTGGCTGTTATATGAAAGTTTAGTAATTTAATGATGTGTTAATTGCATGAGAAATATTGAGAATGTTATTTGTGATTATTTTGTTAATTATGGACTCTAAAGAAATTGAAAATCCAAGGAATTTGGGTGATTATGTATCTTATCATGTATGTATTGTTTTAAAGGCGTAAATTGAAATTAAAGTTGGTTTTCTCACAAGCAATCACACATGCCTAGCTCGAGCTTGAATTATATGATGTTGACGCGACGGCGCTCCAAGGCCTTTGGGGCTGATGGAGGTGACGACTTCATAAAAAATGGCTAATGAGAGTCATTGAGAAAGGATCCTGATGATAATTGACGCGACGGCGTCCCGTGATGTAATTTGAAAAGGTTACTCACGGGAAGGGTGACGATCTCCAAAAAAAAAAATGGTTTAAGGCATTGAGGTGATTGGTTGAGAAACCCAGGCCCAAAGTGAATAAATTGAATTGCTAAATTGATACAGTAATTACGGACTTAATAATTTCTTTGATTGAGTTTGTTTATGATTATATATCGATTCTGTACAGTTTTATATATGATACTTCTGTTGTTTATTCTAAGGAATACTGTTTTATCATTACTGAGTCTGTTCTAACGGACTCCTGCCATGTTTATGGCAGGTACATCATTGGTGCACATGATGAAGCAAGGAGATTAGTACTGGAGGGCGAGGCCGAGTTAGTTTCTCATTTTGTTTACTGTTTTTAGTTTTGTGTGGAATAAAATACAATGTACCTAGTGATACAAAAAACTGCAAAAATCTGTGGATAGAAAATAGTTGTGACAGTTTAATTTTGTTAAGAAGAATTGTTATATAAATTAATTGTAAAGTGATAGACAGTTTACTTACTGCTTATATGTTTATTATTGTGGTTAAATAAAGTTTAGTTTGTAGCTGTTTTCGTCACACCTAATCAACTCCAATCTACTTCAGAATGTTCCGTTGTTGTGTGTTGTATTGGAGTAGATGGGGATGTGACATGGTGGTATCAGAGCAATGGATTTTATTGTTGGCTTACCTAAAATTCAGCGGTCAAACAGAAAGGACAATTCAGACCTTAGAAGATTTATTAAGGCTCTGTATACTAGATTTTGGTGGTAGTTGGGAAAATCATCTTCCATTAGTAGAATTTGCATATAATAATAGTTATCAATCTAGTATCGGAATGGCACCATATGAAGCTTTATATGGAAGAAAATGTCGATCGCCCATGTGCTGGTATGAAAATGGAGAACAAGCAGTATTGGGTCCTCAAATGATTGATGAAACTACGAAAAAGATACAAAGGATACGAGAAAGACTGCTAACAGCTCAAGATAGGCAAAAAGAAATATTATGATGCTCATCACAAGAAAGTCGAATTTCAAGTGAATGACCAAGTATTCTTGAAGGTTAGCCCAATGAAAGGAGTAGTTCGGTTTGGAAAGGCCAGTAAATTGAAGCCACGATATATTAGGCCGAGTAGTTTCTCATTTTGTTTACTGTTTTTAGTTTTGTGTGGAATAAAATACAATGTACCTAGTGATACAAAAACTGCAAAAATCTGTGGATAGAAAATTAGTTGTGACAGTTTAATTTTGTGTATAGAAGATTTTGTTATATAAATTAATTGTAAGTGATAGACAGTTTACTTACTGCTTATATGGTTTATTATTGTGGTTAAATAAAGTTTAGTTTGTAGCTGTTTTCGTCACACCTAATCAATTCCAATCTACTTCTGAATGTTCCGCTGTGTGTGTGTATTGGAGTAGATGGGGATGTGACATTGAGTGTCTCAACAATTGAATACAAGAATGGGAAAATTCAATATTTGAGGCAAGTGCATGAGTTTAGGGTGGACAGAGAGGCATACAAATTACATTCCATATCACACGACCTCCGTCTATAGGAACGAGATTGACATATTGTGACAGAGTAAGGTTGTATGGATGCCATACAAACCTCATACAAACCTGAAATACAAGAGATTATGTAAACAGCTAGAACCGAAGATTAGTTTCCAGAGGGATAGAAGTTCGATTGAAGGGCAGGGGGAGGAGGGGTTTTTACAGGCAACCAAGGTTGATGAAATCACCCAAACTTTGGGTGACTTTACCTGCTAATTATTAAAGTGGGGTCCACCCAATGTACTTAGTTGGAAAAAACAGGAAATGTGGAGTATGCTAGGGTGGAGGCACCCGAACTTTAGGCAACTCCGTCTTTCCTAGGAGTCGCCCGAAGTTCAGGTGACTCCATCTAATGGTCGCCACGACCGTTAGCGTTAGTTTTTTTATTTTTTTTAAGTCACCCAAAGTTAGGCAGGAGTCACCTGACATTCAGGTGACTTCTTAAACATCATATTTAAATTTTTTAACCATCATGTTAAAACTATTAATTAATTTTTTAATCCAGATTATTTTAAAAAATTAGATGCCAAAATGATTCTCCTCCTACAAATAGAATCCATAAACACCCTTTTTTTCCTATTAAATAGTAATATTTTGAGTACAGAGCTTAATTATTAGTCACTTGCATTAACTTGTTTTACCCACACATCTATTAAAGTGCAAGAATTCTTGCTCATTTGATATCATATCTAGGGGCGGATATGGAATGTAACTCACAAGGCATGCCCTCACCTTGCCTTTTAATAGGCTATGATGTAGTGAGTCGCAAGTAGGGAAGCAACTCAGTGATTATTCATACAAAAGAAATTCACCAAAAGAAGTAAAAAGTTACACGACGATTGTCAACCTCCCACAACTCTCTTTCTAGGGATCAACTATGCAAAATCAAGCAATAAAGTTCAGTATAAACAATATTTGAAAACATGTAATACTCAACAAGCCAAAAAAATTTCAGAAGCTGAAACCATGCTAAACCATAGAAAGCAACAAAGAGGTCTTAAAGGATATACAACTTTTGACAAAGTGTAGTCCTTAAAGCAAATAAAAAGGAGAAGATGAAGCCATTGTATGAACTGCTAAATTAATATTAACATTAAATAATAAAAGATTCTAACTTTCCATATTATCATTTTTTCTAGAAAAAAAATTCTGTTACACTGAGAGCAACTTAGCCAATGAAAACCAGGTAAACTATAACACCGAAATCTTGAAAGGTGTTAAAGGCCAATTGTACCTCGTAAAGTTGATCCACGCTCAACTACAGCTCCTACAAAGTCTACGCTTCTGAGAGTAAAGCCAGCTGATGACTTACCAACCACTAGCCACCTTTTTGTCACGGATAAAGGCAAGACAGTTGTCAAGAAAACCTCTCGTAGTGGTGGTAGTCACTCCATATGTTATTTTAGATGTCAGGAAATCGGATACATGGCATTTGAAGAAAAAAGATTTTAACTTGATTAGTGCATGAGAGTTTAAAAAAAAGTGGATGAAACTTCCCTGTGTTGGGTTGTTGATGTTAAGAAAGTGAAAAGTAAATCGGCTGAACCTCCACCTGAAGCATTCCCTATACTTAAGGAACCTTCTACCCTATTCTAAAACCTCAGATACCTATAGGATTCTTTTACTGAGATTGTTAAATTACATAAGCTATCGAAGTCAACGGTATTTGATAGGGACACAAAATTTACTAGTTATTTTTGAAAGATTTATTGCACTTGTTAGGCATCAAATTGAAATTTTTGTCTTTCACTCGCAAACTGATGGTCAAACATAAGTAGTCAATAAGAGCTTAGGAAACCTGCTTTGTTGTTTGATAGGAGAAAATGAGAGAAATTAGAATCTTGTTTTATCTCGTACCGAGTTCACATACAACAATTCCATCAATAGGTCTGTAGGCATGAACCCATTTAAGATTGTGCATAATTATCAGCCTAGAGTTCTCATAGATCTCATCCCATTACTTGTGCACGCTGAAATGTTTGAGTCTGTTGAGTTATTCACACAGCATATTAGACACAACATGTTAGGGAACCGCATAAAAAGATCAACAAAAGAATAAGTACTAGCAATAACACTTATAAGAAATTAACAGATTGACATAAGCAAATGCAAAAAACTTTGAATATGTGATGATTCGAATTTGACCTAGAGAGTTTCCATTTGGAACTGTTAAAAAATTACAAGTTTGCGAAACTGGTCCTTTTAAAATTTTAAATAAACTTAGCTTGAACGCATATGCTATTGATTCATTACCAGAATATACTATTAGTTTAACCTTCAATATCTCAGACTTGATAGCATATAAAGAGCTAACAATAATACCCAATGATCTGTTTGAGCCTTCATTACCTATTAAGAATAAACCCTTGCCCGAGTGTCACTAGCCCAATCTACTTATAAACAAGACCAAACAGAGTAAATTCTTGATTAGTAGATAATTTTCACAAAAAAATCAAGGGTATTAGCATTATTTGACTCGTTGCAAGGGTTTGCCAGCGTCTGAGAATTCATGCGTTACTAAAGATGAGCTGCAGAGACTTGATCCAAATTTGCCGGAGAGATATCAAGCAGAGAGGTCAAGTGTTTCTCACTTGGGAAAAGTATATTACGATCCACCGTCGATTTATTCATGGTAGAGTTTATCGTCGATGGTTGAAATTTGGTCGCATTGCGTCGATCTGAATCGATTAATGATCAAGACTGATTCGAAAAGATGACTACTAAGTATTGCTGACATAATGGATTGGAAATCTTCCCATTCATTTTGATTGATGGTAAATTTCATTTTGGGATAATTTTATTTCTTGCAATTATTGTGTATTAATTTTTTTTCATTTCATAATTATTATTTTAAGCACAGTCTAGTATTTCCTTGTTTGTGTGAGAAAACTATGATATTGTCTTATTTTTTATATGTCTGTTTATATGAAGACCTATATAAATGTCTCTCTAATTAACATTTTTCTTAAAGTTGAATAAAACTTGTTATCTTCTTCCTTGGGAATGTTTGATTCTGCATTGAATCGATATCCCAGACATAAAAGGGCTTAGGCCTTAGGTGAGAATCCCTAAATCCCAACCGCTCAAACTCGTCTCCTCCAAATTCAATTCCATCCCCTTTCATTCCCTTTCAGCATTCACTTTGCTCCTCTGTTCATTCGCTCAGTCGTCGTCTACAACTCCTCGCTCTATGCTCAACTACTCCAATCGAGCCTCCATTGCCTGCGCTGACTACATTGTTCACATATAGCAGCGCACACATCGCATGTGCCATACATGTGCAGTTGTGAATTCGCTAAACCTCGTTTCCATGCCGGTTGCACCAAATTCTTGCTAGCTCTGCATCATCGGCTTCGTCTCACTAATTTAGCATGCTCCACGTGCCATTCGAGTCATGAACTGAACTACATTGCTTCTCCATTGCACCTTTCTCGAGATTGGGCCGCAAATTCCCTCGAGCAAGTCACACGTGCACAGTAACGTTCTCTGCTTAGAGCACACGCTGAGCTGCCTTCTCGCCCTGTGTCACGCACGAGCCCATCAGCCCATGGTTGCGGCAATTCTCTCACTCCCTGTACCCGCTCGAACCGCACCCTGCATCCGCCTGATTGAGGGAAAATTATAATTAATTATTAAGTACTCAAGTTCTTGAATACAGAAATTCTTCGGCTCGAGTACAAATTTCAGCTAACTTTTTAACCTAATTACTCAATCGCTATGTATTTTACTATTCACTTAAGACTCGTTGAAATTTGCTCCACCTGTAACTTTTTATTACTGAATGCAATTAATTATTGTGAAAACGAGCAATATTATAGTCTTATTTCTGATTTATTGAAAACCAAATTAAACCCTAACTTGAGTTAGTAATTCTTCAATTTACAAAGAATTAAATTTTACATATTTAGTTAATTTTTTATTCATCACAAAATTATATATTAAACTTTCTACATTAATTTGTGATAGATCTGCTATGCGACTTGCTTATCTCTAAACTTGCATTTTCATTCATCTATTCCGCATCAGTATACAAGCACTAATACATGCATGTGTGCAAGCAGGCATAAAGATTAATACATATGCGGATAAAATTTCATGAGCATATATACAACAAACTATACTTCATGCACAGTTTTTCAACAAACTAGCTGCAGTAAACCAAGCTGGATTAATATCAACAGAATATTGGCCTTAGGACTTGTAAGCTTAAGCTTACCAAGCTTAGAGGATATGCCAACAGTAGAGAACGAGGGAGAGCTGACGTAAAGTACCAATGAACTGAATGTGTCTAAACCACAGGATCAAGGACAGAACTTGAAGGTGAAGAAATAAATATAAACTCCCCTAGCGTACTTCAAAAAGAATGATACAAACTGGAGCATTAATACAATTCACATTAAATGAAGGCAGGCAATATCTTCAGAAGTTCTACATTTCTACTAAAGATAAAAAATGTGGACCAAAATTTTCCTTTGTTGTTTTTCCAAGTCTGCATCAAGTAAAAAATCACGGAGCTTAGAAAAGCTTCAAATATGCCAATAGACAAAATAAAGGAGGAAAATTATCTTGATCTGGGCAACGAAAGCGCTGTTAAATTATAAAAAATAAAAGGAAAAATATGTCTCCAAGGTAAGGGGTGTAAGCCATGTTGGTCCAGAATTTAAAATCATACCCTTGAATCTTTGTGGTTGAAATTTCTCCCACTCACATCACAGTAATTGCAAGAGAAATTCCATATAATTAGTAATCATGAATCCTGGCTATATAATTTATAGAGAAGAACCAATGTGGAATCTTAATGGGGGCACCACGATCGACCGTCGATTCATTTTTAGCAGAGTTTATCGTCGATAGCCGAGATCTAGCCACATTGCTTCGATCTAGATCGACTGACTGTCAGGACAGATTTGAAAAAATGGATGCTACAAATTGCTAACTTGGTGGATTGGAAATCTCCCTCTTCATTCTCAATGATTGGAAATTCTATTTTGGGCTGACTTTATTTCCCGCATTTATTCTGTATTAATTATTTTTATTTCTATGATTGTTATTTTAGGTATGTTGTCTGATATTTCCTTATTTGTGTGAGAAAATTATTACATTATGCTTGGATTCCCTTTCTATGGGATGTGGCGAAAAAGACGAATTCAACGAGATATGCCATTAAGATTTAAAACTTGTCGTCTACTTTCAGGAAATGTTCGGAACAGAGAACTTTCTCTTGCCTAGCAGGCAAAGATTGAACCCCGTGGAAAGACTGATTCATTCGGTGGTCCGGTCTGGAATGAACTTATAATCATGGAATCGAGTCGATTCCGCATTTTTTTATTGGGTTAGTTTGCATGGAGGTCTATACAAATGTCTCCCTGTTATTCTTATTTTCTTAATACTGAATAAAAGAATTAGTCTTCTCTCTTAGGGTTATCTGATTTTGGAATGAATTGATATCCCGAATAGGGAAGTGCTTGGGCCTTGGGTGAGAATCCCTAAACTCCACCTACTCCAACTCATCTCTTCTGGATTCGATTTCATTCACCTTACACACCCCATCAGCATTTGCCTTGTCTAATTTTGTCTATTTATTCACTACATTTGCTAGCTTGCACTCCTGTGAACAGCTTGTCGACTCGCGCTTCTGCGTCCAGCTCGCCGATTCTGGTCCGACGTGGTCGCATTGCGGCCCGCGCACAACGTCGACGCTGCGCCCGACGAGCACACGTCGGTTCCATCCAACGAATCGCGCCCGCACAGCTCAAAGCACCTGCACAGCTCGATGCGCCCGCGCCCGCTAGATTCGAAGCGCCTGCACCGCTTGACGTGACCGTGCCCGCTGGATGCACTTGCACGACTACTCCTGCGCCACATCCACCGGCATAGCGCCCGACCGGGCGCTGCGCCGCACCTGCCGCGCTCCCGTCAGCCACGTGGGTGTACCTACCGAGTGCCAGCATGCCTCACACTCATCGCCCGCTTGCTGCGCGCGTCGCGCCATCCTGCCGCGCATGCCGTGCCCGCTGCCTCCATCCGAGCACGCTCAGCATCGAACAGCCCTAATTTGAGAAAAAATTACAAAGTAGTCCTTTAATTCTGTGAACCAAGTACGAATTCTAATAAACCATTTAATCTGATTGAGTAGAATATTATGAAAATTTTCTGCTAACTTGAGATTTGCTTAAATTTATTTCAACTATGACCTGTCATTACTGAGTGCAAATTTAATTACTGTTGGTTAAATATTGTGAGAACCTGCCATTCTGTTCTTCGTTAAAAAGCGAATTGCACCCTAATCTAAGTTAGTAATTTTTCAATTACCTTTAATCTAATTTATTTAAAATTTTAAAAGAAATTGATTCTGCAAGTTTAGTTAATTTTTCAGTTATTACAAAATTGAGTCTTAAACTTTTAGCATTAATTTATGAATATTCAGCTATACATAATTTGTTGATCTCTAAACTACATCACCAAGTTATCTATCCCACATCAAATTTGGTATCAGAACCTTAGATCAAGTTAAGGCGTATTCGCATCGACATGAATTAGGTCATATTTGTTTATGTTATTACATGCGCACTCATTCAAGTTTCAAGTATTCCATTTCCGACTCTGATCTGACGTGGTAGCGTTGCCGCCCGCCCACAAAGCCGATGACACGCTCCCGCTGACAACGCCCAACACACACGCACCGGCTCCATCCAACGAGATCGCTCCCACATAGCCCTATGCGCCCACTCTATCTGACAAGCCCGCACAACTGCTCCTGCGCCGCACCCGCCTTCACAACGCCCAACTGTGCGCTCCGCCGCACCGGCCACACTCCCGCCTGTCGCGTGGGTTTCCCCGCTGCACGCCAGCCTGTAGCACAAGTGTCGCCCGCCTGCCGTGCGCGCCGCACCTCCTGCCTCCATCCAAGCGCGCCCAACATTGAACATCCCTAATTTTAAAAAAAGTATAAAATAGTCCTTTAATTCTGTGACCCAAGTACAAATTCTAATAAACCATTTAATCTGGTTGTGTCGAATATCATGGAATTTTTCTGTTAGCTTTAGATTTGCTCAAACTTATTCCAACTATGTGACATGTCATTATTGACTGTAAATTTAATTTCTATTAATTAAATATTGTGAGAATTTGCCATCCTGTTTCTCATTTCTGATTTGTTGAAAAGGAATTGCTCTCTAATCTAAG
Organism: Apostasia shenzhenica; assembly: GCA_002786265.1. Taxonomy (NCBI): domain Eukaryota; kingdom Viridiplantae; phylum Streptophyta; class Magnoliopsida; order Asparagales; family Orchidaceae; genus Apostasia; species Apostasia shenzhenica. Next base: position 3,115,250 of record KZ451950.1, read on the forward strand.
TTGGTAAATTTTAAAATACTTTCAATCTAATTTATTTAAAATTTTAAAAGAAATTAGTTTTGCGAGTTTAGTTAATTTCTCTGTAATTATAAAATTGAATCCTAAAATTTTGGCATTAATTTGTGAATATTCTGCTATATATAATTTGCTAATCTCTAAACTGCATCATCAGTCTGTCCCACATCAAATCTAAACTTCATATGAAAAGATAATGAATCCGAAATGAAAACATTAAAAAAAAAGCAGTTAAAAGTGGGAAAGAACGCACGTAGCTCCAGTTTACAAGGAAAAACTGTGCTTCATAGGAAAAGATAGATGTACTCGTTTTATAGGAAAATGAGCCATTTCCATACATAATAAAGGATACACCCCAATCTGAACTACGATTCAAAACAGAGTTGAACCAGAAAACTTCAAATTCAGCCCACAATATTCTCTGCCAAAATACTGTATCAACCAGCATAGTAATAGCTGTAATAAGATGGCTTTCATTAGTAGAAAGTTAGAATATCAATTAACAAATTATATAATAGTGGGGCATGTCTACTTCTGCAAGCTCACCTATGCATATCATGGAAGTGGTTATGCAGCACTTCATTGCTTGTGACAGTGAAATTGATTTACTCTGTGGATGGTGATAGTGCTCAAATTATCAGCAAAAACCAAAATGTAATAATTTTTTAAAACCTAAAAATCTTCTTAAGCAAAAAATTGGGTCAACATGCTCAAAGCAAAGATGATACTACATAGAACAAACAGGAGGCGATTTAGTACAAGTATTACGATGTAAAAGTTGGTACAAGACATATCCATGTGAATGCCAACTAAATTGACTTCATATATCCTAAAAGGTTACAGCAACAGCTATTGGCTCAATAAGCTGAAAGAGCTAATCACAGTTCCCAGAGTCAACATAAAGTTAAAAATACTATGAAATTATTTTAAACAAAGATAAAAGTTGTTGGCTCAAAAAAAACCAAAAACTCACATCCAGGTCCATAAGACGAATATATTTTTGCTTCATTTCAGCCTACATGGAACAACTGCAACAAAATCCTCAAATTTTGAAAGGTTTCAATTGTAACAGCAGTACTACAAGAGCTCGTGGAACAATGCATCAGATGGGGAAAGGGATCACATTCAGCTCCAAAATTACTCATAAGAAGAATATAACTCCTTTAAGTAATTTAAAATTCCACATCAAAATTCCAGGTCAATTATAAAAGTAGGCATCAAATCCAACAAAAATACCTAACAGAATGATTTAACTGTACAAAAGCGCACCTTTAGACAAAGCTAAATATAAAAGTCAAATGTCAGGGAATATGGAGATGCAATTTGTTTACTGCACTTGACAATTTATTTAAGAAAACGCTGTCAAACTACCGACAACAATTTAACTGGTAAATTGAGTAAAGTTTTGTGAGCATTAACCCATAAAAACTAGAAACATCAATATATCTGCTAGTTATATAACAAATACTACGGAAGTTCAAAGAGTTTTCAATTGACGCTTGCTCCAAACAAGATGTTGAAATTCAAATGATTGAATTCCAAATACTCGTACCAGCAGAAGTTCGAAAGCAATTGGTCCTAACAGCAGCACTGTATCACATCTAAAAATAGCCGTAGCAGCAGTCTGCAAAAGGAAAAACCAGATGAAGAGATAGCACTTAGAAGAAAGAAGGGAGAGAACTTATGCATTTGACGTTAAAACTTGCTCAGGAAAAAGAAAATTGATATAGAAAAGGTCGTGAGCTTTGAAAGAAAAAGCTGCTGCAGCTACCATGAACGTTCATTTAAAGTGATTAATGTGTGTTAATAACAACCAAGCATTTTTCCACCAAGATGGCATTTTTCAAGTGAATATTTTCATATCTTATGTTCTTTTTTTTAACATAAATCTTATTGTCTGTGTAGTTTTCCATAGACTTACTGCTTTTTTAAACCTTGTTTTCTTGTCTACGTTCACATTATACTATTAGGTATTTCAGGTGATAAGTCTGAGGGGAAGTTCCAAACATGCCAGCACCCCCAAAAAACAGAAGTGACAAAATAATAAATAAAAACACTGTATGTCTATGGGAAGGTCGTAAGCTTTGAATACAATTAGAAGCAGCTATAGACTAATAGACCCAATAAATAAAGTACAGGATTTTCATTAGCAGATGATTCTTTCCCACCTATAGTCCAGTTAAGAATGTTTCAACATAAAAGACAGTACACTGTGTGATGCTACCAGAAGAAGGGAATAGAAGATAAGCATAACCAAAAAAGGACATACCAAACATCTCAAAGTGCTCAAAGGGTCTCCCTTAAACCAGAAGGCATAAGCTATGTTAACTGCAGCAACAACAATAAACAAGCAGTAAATAAACAGCTAGATGCTATTAGCAAGTGAAATTGGTCCATTTACTGAAATACAATTAGTCAGGTACCTGGAGTTCATTAGCTTTCGACTTAAGTAGAATTATGCCATATAAGTGTTATGATTGATTTCATTATTACTCTCACCCTAGACAACCAAAGTTTACAATGACTAAAATTTTTTTGATGATTTTTTTAAAATTAAGCATGCTTAATTAACTAATTAATAATTTAAGCATTATTAAAAAAATTAATAAAGGAGCATGTTTCTGACGCTATTACTCCAACGCCGTTAAGCAGAAGTCGCCCAAAATTCAGGCGACTTCTTAGCTCGGGCGACTTCTAGTAATCAGAAGTCGCCCAAGCCTCGTTAACCAGAAGTCGCCACAGCCTCGGGCGACTTCACTTTGCCTAATCTATAAATTTAGCCCCCCTCTTTTCTCCACACTTCTCATTTCTTCAGAATTTTCAGGAAAAATCAAAAGCAGTTGAGTAGAGCAAAATCAAGAGTAGCAATATTTTAAGGTATGTTCTAAACTTCTCTTATTTATTAAATACTTATTTAGTTAATTAAAAAATTAATTAATTAATATTTTTAATTATTTATTTAAATAATTTAGTAATTAATTTATTAATTAATACTAATATTTAATTAATTGTTGTTATTTTAAGTAATTTATTTAATTATTAAATAAATAGGTGATTTTTTTTAAAATTAATAATTAATAAACTATTTAATAAACTATATCCTCTATTATTAATTGTTTGATAATCAACTATTAATTAATTATTTTATTAATTAACTATTTAATAACTTATTTTTAATTACTTAATAAGTAATTATTAATTAATTAGTTAAAATAATTACTTATTTCATAAATATTTTTATTAATTCAAGTTAATTAATTACTTATTAATTAGTCAATTACTAAATAATTAAGGGGCATTTGGTTCAATGTTATCCTGATGTTATGTTATGTTATCTAGAGAAATCAATTGTTTGGTTCAATGACATTTATAAATAACCTTGCATAAAATTATAAAATTATTAGTCAAAAGATGACATCGAAATGTCATGATATCTATATTACATAACACAACATTAACATAATAACAAACCAAGCACCCCCTAAGTAAACTTTTTATTAATATTATTACTTAATTAACTACGTAATCAAGTATTATTATTAATTATTTAATACTTAATAAATTAATTAGTTAATTAACATTTAATTAATTAATAACTATTTAATAATTTTACATATTATTACTATTTAGTCAACTATTTATTACGTAGTTATTTAAATAATTAAATAATAATTAACGAACTTATTAAAAATTTTAAAATTAGTTATTTCTTATCTGTTTAACTTACTAATTAATTTGTTATTAATTAATTCCAACTCGTTTGATTGCACAGTATTTCATTATATGTAAATATTCATTATATTGTTTTACTTTTTTAGAGTATTGCAATTAATTAACTATTTTGTTGTTTACTGAATAATAGTTAGATGTTATCATCTTTTTATGAAATCGCATTCAAACATGTTGTACTATAAATCAAATGGCAAACTCATCTGTTTATGTTACCATTTATTAAATCGAAGATTTGGTGGCTTATCGGTTGGATCTGCTATTTTAGCACAGCTGTACAGGCAGTTATCTCATACTGTCGCACCTACAAGTTCTATCATCACTAGTTGCTTGCATCTATTACAGATTTGGGTATGCAAGCAACTACACGTAAGTCGTCCCAGTAGACAATTACTACTAGATCAGCTTGTACAGAGGTCACTTGGCTACAAATATTTTACATTAATATTAAATTTTATTTATTAACTAAAATATTGAATTTTTTTTTTGTGTGATACATTGTATTGGTAGGTGGTGTCATTGGGCAGACATCGTATCATACGCTATCATTTTATCGTAATAAGATTGATATATTACGACAGAGTCAAGTGATATGGACACCGTATACTGCTGATCTTTTTGGTATTCTGTCACATATCTTCACTGCTAGATCAGTCATTTACTTAGTGCAGATGCCACTTATAGCATGGGTAGTTGTTGAGTGGCATCTGCCCGATCGCGTGATGCACCAATTCAATTATCAACAGCATTTCCCGCTAGAGGTGGCAGATCCGAACTTTAAGAGGACTGATGGTCGAGGATGAGCATCGACAAATTAATTTGCTGAGCACTCATTGTATAGGCGTCTATGGAGAGGACGATTGGACTTTATTCAGCAGCCTCAGATGGTTAGTAAGAACAATGCTGATGCAATGAGATAATACATGGATTGGTACAGATCTTAGACACGTCTTTCACTTATATTCGCTGAAGTGGAGAAGCCTATTTCATATTTTTCTTCAGCGCTTGATGTCAGAGGATTTGTGAGCTTTGTAGTTTTTATTATGTATTTGAATTTTATTATAGTAACTATTCTTATAATTTTTATCTCTGTATCAAGATAAGATCACACATGCTGCATATTCACTGTTCAATACTGAGAGGTGTACAGAGGGCAGCAGCCCAAGCATATAGATGGACTCTCGATCAAGTATTATCGTTGTGTGATCAGTTTCGCTCACATCTTTACTTTCCTTTAGTGGCTAAGAGTACTCATGCTTCGACTGAGACATACACTTCGCAGGAGCAAAAACTGTTCACTCTAAGAGAACACGTCTAGCATTCACCTTCGAATCTTATAGTTCATATATCACAGTACGACAAAGACAGTTCAAGAACTTATTACCATTATGATCTTCATCAGACAGTTTGATGTTGGTCCTTCGGCTACGTCGATCGACCAAGAGTAGGGACAAGAGGACTCCCTCGATGATGATGATGGTAGCGCACATACGCATGTACTCCATCAGTGGCGACGTCGGGCCCCGGATCCGTACACGCCTGGGAGTGACGTCATACCACATAGGAGAGAAAGGCAGAGATGATGTACGCATTTTATATAGTATATTATTATAATATTTTTAACTATATTGAATAATTTAAGCTCATTCAAGAAATTTATTGTGCTGCATCTTATATGTATTTGTTCAATTTCATTTATATTTTACATATTTCATCGAGTTTTGCTATGTATTTAAAGTATGTCTGAATAAGCGTGGATGTTCAAGCTCAAAGGAGATTGTGATTATTAATGCAGGAAAATAATTTAAAAATAACATGACCAATATAAAACATCTGCATGATAGAATATGGATAAAAACAGAAGATACATATTTCAAGATTTTCAGCTTACCAAGAAACTATGGATTACAAAACTTATAATTGAAGAATGGGACGAAATACGTACTCGTTTTATTTTTAGATTTCAAGGTAATATTTCCATGAAAAAATACAACTCCGCTGCGAATACTTATTATGAGCTAAATCATATAAAAATAGTAATATTTATCAAATAAAATTTATTTTTTTTTAAAAAATGTATAGAAGAAGTCTCTTGTGCCTCGGGCAACTTCTATATCGCAAAAGTCGCCCGCCTTCTGCTTAACGGCGCGGCAGTAACAGCGTAACAAACATGCTCCTTTTATTATTTTTTTCTTAATGATGTTTAAATTATTAATTAGTTAATTAAATATGATTAATTTATTAGAAGAATAATACAGATCTCCGTATCTTCAAGAAGGCTGACATCATCAAAATTTGTATCAAAAAGCAAAAGTACGCGCACATCCATCACCCAAATTTCCATAATGAAACAGTGAGATATTGTAGATGAATTGGTGTTCCAAATATTTAAGTGCTTTCATTAAAATATCTCACGATAAGGTAAGCACAACTTGGCACAACTAGCGTACCCATAATATTAGGGCGTACCAACATTAAGCTCTGGAGTTATGTTAGTTACGGACATGCAGTACAATAATGCCTAGTTGACTTCGATAAAGGACCACCCAGACTGGGCAAATCTTCCAGTTTTCTAGTTTATATATCAATCTCATAAAAAAAACAACGGTTGCAGTATTTCCAAATAAACATAACTTTTTAAGTAGGTGCTACATCAGCAACGTGTTACAACTTCATCTGATTGCATATTCAATATATAGATTTCAGACACCATAAACCAGCAATAACATTGTCATGCTAAGGACTCCAACCTTCTAACGCTAGAATGGTAGAAGCAGAACAAGCTTACAATATGAAAAGGATTCAAGAATGTCGTGTTTTACACAATCCTACTCCAAATATAAAAGGGCCAAGGACCTTAGCAGGAATGACCATTGAAATTTAATAAGTTACAGAACCAAGTCACATAAACAATTCAATCTCAAAGTAATAATATATCATGTCAGAACACCATGGTTCAAAGTTGACTTTAGCCTCAAATTCTTTGGGGGCCTCAACTTTTATGCTAAAGAATCTTGAGTGTTAGAGTACATTACTCTAGAGGAAGAAGAAAAAAATTTGGAAGGAAAAAAATGAAGGGTGTTTGATGGCTTATTTAGCCCAAAAATTCAGGTTGAATAAAGCGCAGAGACTAATCAGCCTCAAATTGTACAAAGATCATAATACTACATTCTTGCTGATGGTATAAAACAATATATTGCAAAAGTCATCAGAAAATAACAACTACGATCACCTAGAGTAAAAGCCAATATGTTTGGTAGAGGCCGTGTAGAGTAGAACAGCAGATGAAACTGCACAGTCGTTAATATGAGAAAGAATGCTTCCACGTGATATCCAAATTTTCTCTCAACCTATTGGAAATATGTGAAGGAAATAATCAACCTTCTATCTTAAAAATATACATGCCTGACAACTTTGAAGTACAACAAAATCATACAAAGGCACATGAAGATCACTGTAAATGATCGCCAAAGACATTAATTTTGATTATACACATTGGGTTAATAGACCAAAAATGGAAGAACTCTTACGCCTGCATCAAAAGTAAGCCAAAGAAAAATATTTTCCTAATAGTTCAACAGCCAATCATTTCATCATTGTCTGAAACGGGTGCAAAGGACTTCTCAAATCAAAATTTCCATTAAATTTCATCCATGCTCCTAATATGGATGCATAAAAACAGTTGTATGCTGCAAACCTTGAAACAAGAAAATTATATGATGGTTTTTGTAGAAAGTTGAGAAACTTAGTTTCTTATTTTTTGACAAAGAAAGCACAGTACCCTTTATGTAGTCACTAGTACAAGGGACACAGTTATGAAGAGAATATTTGAAAATATTCCCATAATGAAATAATATAAAAACCCTACTATAATTAGGCTTACAATTTATTCCATCACTAACATACTACAAGTAGGCCTACTAATGTAACTACTACAGTAATTTATGTAGCAATTCCCTTTGAAAGGCTAGGGTTGGAAGCCAAAGCCTTTAGTAAACATATCAACTAACTGTTTTGTAGGAGTAAACAGAGTACACATCTTCAAAATCATGCAATTCATGATAGATTCTCTAATGAATTGATAATCAACTTTGATGTGCTTCATTGGCTCACAAAAGATTGGATTATGTGAAATGTGAATAGCGATTTAATTATCAAAATACATGGGCAATGGATCTAATACTGAAAACCAAAATCAAGTGCTTCGCCTATAACATCTCATGGGCAGTAAGAGCCATGGCTTGATACTTGGGTTCAGCACTAGAACGAGCCAATATGGTTTGTTTCTTGCTTCTTCGAATTACTACATTACCACCAAATAAAGTGCAGTAGCCTAAGTAGCTCATCTATCTTCCTTTGAGCTAGCATAATTGTCATTAGAATATGCCTCGATCGGTATATGACCATGCTTTGCAAACAAAAAAAACATTTCCTAGAATCCCCTTGACATATTTCAGGATCCTTAAAGTAGCATCCCAATAAACAACTTAGATTTGTCCATAAATTAACTAAGAACACTCACAACAAAAGAGATATTAAGTCGAGTAACCGTCAAGCAGATCAACTAGCCCACCAGTCATCTGAAGCCAGATTTGTCCTCCAAAAGACCACTATCATCACCCAAAATTGCGTTTCCATGTCAATCAAAGTCTCAAGGGGATTGGCACCAAGCAAACTTGTTTCCTTGAGTAAGTTAAGTGCATATTTCAATTGGGATAAGACAACTCCTTGCTTGATATGAGCTATCTCAATCCCAAAAAAGTATAATAGACATCCTATATCTCTTGTGAAATAGTTCTTCATGAAGTATTCTTTAGTCCTTTCAATGCTTGTGAAATCATTGTCACAAACAAGAATATTATCCACATAGACAATAAGGACAATGATAGCATGAGCACTTTTTGTAATGAACACAGAATAATATGTCTAGAACCTCCAGATCCCAAAGGCAATGATGATCCCGCTGAACTTTTTGAACTAAGCTCTAGGACGCTATTTCAATCCATAAATGGCTTTCTTCAACTTGCAAATATGACTTGTTTCTCCCCTTAAATTTGTTTGAGTTGATGGCCATGCTAACAGTAAATTTGTTGAGTTGAATGCCATAACCAACATACAAAGAAAAATAAGGCAACGACAGAAGTAAAGTAAATCGTAGGATTTAAGAGTCCGTGACAAAAGATCATATAATTAGCTAGTATAGTGAGATAGTGTAGCTCATAGGGGAGAGAATTGCTTCTTCATACCTTGGTGATAGAAGAACTTACAAAAGATGGAGAGGAGGCCAGTGAAGACGAGACAATGCTAAGGAGGATGTGTCGATGAGTGTCGCACAAATATAGCAACAAGGAGTGTTGTGTTGGTCGCATAAGCAGTGCACATGACCAATGTAGTGGACTTACAAGCCAGTGCGAGCAAGAGTAGGCATTAAATGGTTCAAACCAAAAAACTGAACTGAACTAATTAAATATAGTCGGTTTGATTTGGTTTAAAATATGTCGATTTGGTTTTGGATTTGGTGATTGAATTTGAATTTTTTTAATTAAATAGTTTATGTTCGGTTACTTATATTTAGAAACCGAACTAACTGAATTAACTGAAATATCACATACCACAATATAATAATGTTGTTGAAATTATATGAAATTAATATTTATTAGTTTCTTTTTAAAGTTATGATATTTATTTTTTTTGGGTCATGTTCTTAGAATTTGTAGTTGTAAAATATTATAACATTAGATTATATTGTTTTAAAATTTTTGAGTTTTTACAGATAACTAATTAAATAAAGAGAAGATTATGATTTTAAGTGAACCAAAGTGAACCAACCGAATTTTATTTAATTGGTTTGATTTTCGGATTGGTTAATTTGGTTTCTTAAATTTCAAAACCAAATCTAATCTTTTTTTCTGTTGGTTAACCAAACCGACCAAACCAACCGAATGCACATCCGTAAGCGTGGGCGTAGTGATTCAACAAGCTAAGGGCATCAACGGCTCATTGGGTCGAGCACATTGGCATCACCATGGGGTTCGGAACCATGGGCTTCGGAAAAGCTCATGCGTTAACTAAGTTGGAAGGAGGCAGGCAGATGTTGAAGGTGTTGAAGCTCGTGCAGGAGTAGAGTTGGATGGCAACACGTGATGAGGCATAGACGATGTTAGGGTGGATTGTGCTTTGATACCATGTAGGAAAATGAGAAGCTTGTTTTATTGTATTTGAAAAAAGCATTCTATCCATTATACAAGAGATACAATTACGAGGAGAATACTCAAAAATATTCCCTTAAAAAATAATGTACATCGCCTACTATAATTAGGTTTGTTGTTTATTCTATCACTAATACAACTACTATAATTATTTATTTAATAATTTCATAATGATTTCTACCGATACTAACTGTGAACCAAATTTTGATGGCATAACAAGATTTGTCTTCGTTTTATATTCTACAAGTGGCACTGATAAAGTCTTCTAAGATATTTTTAAGATATGAAATTTCAAATTAATAAGGTACCTGAATCCTGAAAAATCGTAACGCTAACAGTACCATGCTGCCTAGCATCAATCGTACTGAAATAAATTAAAGAAAGAATCGGTATAGTATTCCGCAAAGAAAAAGAAAGTAATGTGTATAGAACAATAAAGTATTTCAAAAAGTACCAATATTTGCAACAACTAAGTACATCAACCATTAATAAGAAGATATTCCATAACCCTTTTGCATCTATATCATGTATAACCAAAACAAGACATGCAGTATCTTATTGATAATTACTATAGAGGAAAACATCAAAAAAATGGTAAACTACAGGAATGGAAGGAAAAAAAAATTAAAGGAATACCATGCAAATCACCTCTTTTACGCTCTTTCTAGGGTAAATAAGCAATATAACCACTTAAATTCCACAGATCTTAGGAAATATTTAGTAACCAATCTAATAAACTGTAGAATACCTAAAGAGATAATCTAAAGTACCATACTTATATACAAAATTTGTTTCCCCAGTCTTCCTTATAAAGTATGCCCACTAACATAGAACCAATATTGAAGTTAACAATTGTCAATTTAATTATAATAAGCCTCGTGTTGTTATAATTGCTATCGCTGGTGCCCCTAATCCTATATCTTCGATTAAATTAACAGCACCAATAGACATCTGAACAAAGAAATTTGCATCATGAACAATATTCCTAATAACACATATAGCAACCTAAATGTATATAAATTTGCATGCTCATCATGTGATTACATAACATTCCATCGTGGTACAAGCTGCATGCATTTACACCAATTACATCTTTGTAGAAATCCTTCCCAGTTCAACATAATATTGCAAAACATGCCAAAATGAACATCCTGACATATTACCTTCAACTATTTCTAAAAAGTGCCATATACATCGGCCAAAGCAAGATGTACAGAGTATATATAAAAATAATTGCTAGTTACCTAAGATAATTTTAAGGATATTAGATGAACTTATATAATGTTAGGAAGCTCTAACATCTTGCAATAACAGTGCGGAAGGTAAAGCCCTACTTAACAGGCATGAAAGAATATAATTAAAATAATTTACAGCAGTGGTAAAGAACATGTAGGGATTGACCTTAAAAGTAGTCATCGAGGGAAGTCCAAGTTTTCTAACATGGAATTTTAAATTTGCTTTGATTAGAATAACAGCTGTCTTAAAATTCTACATGCTAAAAGAATTTTAAATTTTCTTTGATTAAAATGGTAGCTGTCTGAAATATTACATGCTAAAATTTAAAAACAAAATCTCTGAACTAATCTGTGAATCAGTGATCTCATACAGCAAAGCAAGTTCTTCTTCTTCATCATCATCATCATCATCATCATCATCATCATCATCATCATCAATAGTGTTATCTTGATTATTGAAAATAATTTTTGCAAATCATCTTTTACTGGATATTCTTATCCAAGTAAACAAAAAAAACTTTCTGAGTACCTAGAAGTAGATTGTAGATCTTTGGTGCATTGAATAGTTGAATCAAGAACGCCACAGGTGACACCAAAATTGATACAAGAAGAGCCCCTACAGGATGGATACAATTAATAGCAATAATGACAAGGTTGGCAGATAAGAGTACTTCCACATCTACACAAGTTGTTGCTGACAGAAAATGTGAAGTATTCAGTTCCAATTTACTAATCGAAAATATATATATATATATATATATATATATATATATATATATGTTTGTGCATATAAGCAAATGATATTTTATTTAAGGAACCAAATGTAGTAACAAAGTCCACTACAAAGGAGATATTGGATGAAAGAAGCAGGACGTCATCTGGATTAATAAGAAACCTCAAATCAACAGCATAAATCCTAGAAAAACTTGCCAGACTACTCTTACCTAATGAAAGAGAAAAGTTCAATTGTAACATTGTATTGAAGAAATTATGAGTGAATGATTGGCAATGCCACCATGATTCCTTGCATTTTCAAAGAAGAATAAACTCATAGAACCATACACATAACCATATCTGATATCTCATAACATTCTTTCAGCTAATGGGAAAAAATATGTATAACTACCTCATTAACCAAATGCTTTAAGATAAAAAGGGAGAACGTTGACCACACATGATTTATTTTGTTTTGTACGAAGAAATGAAATCATAAAACTAATTTAGGCTATGTCAACCTTGTAATTACTGGGCTGCTCTCTGTACCAGTGGACTAGTGGCATTTGGTTCCCATAGAGCTGACATGTTATCCGGATACAGTGCGTGTAAAATCTATGAAAACAGATTTGACAAAAAGAAGAATGCATCACTCTCCAAATACCAACGTTCTTGATTTCCCATTTACTCCAGCCATCCAAGTGGACTTAACCTCAAAAAATTCTAGAACCTCACAACCATCTTTCAAAATTAAACATTAATATTAGTTGCCTGGAATCAAGTAAAGGAATAAAAAAGTTTGAGTTACTATTAGTGATGCAGAATGAATGATAGAAGCTTGAAGGTAATTTTCTTTCAACTAATTTTTCAGTACCGTGCTTTGTTACTTAAAATAATTGACCACTCTTTTTTACTGGAGCTACTAAAACCAAATAAATTTTCACAGGTCATTATGTTTTATAAAACAATAGCAAACTCTAAAGATACTTTATGCACAAGATATCCAATACCTAACCGAAAAGGTGCACTTTACCAACAACCGCATGCCCGAAAAAAAGGTCGTGCCCAAATGCATATTAGATCCTTGTAAATATTAAAAAGAAAAGTAAATTAAATAACAAAGAGTTGAGAAAACATACCAATGAAAGTGCGAGGAACTACGCCAGGAAATTCCAAGTGATCATACTGCAACATAAGCACACAGATCACTACACACAACAGACAGTCCTAGAAGATCTAGTACCTTCAAGTATGTGGCCAGACTTGCCTTGTTGATATGTTGCCGATGGTATAGTATATCATGCATTGCCTGAAACAAATCATGAATACAGCATTGTTTAGCACATAGTAGACAACAAATTACACATTTTGAAGGAAATCCAATTCATGGACACTGCAGTCCTTCTAGCCATTCTGATTTCAAAATCAATTCATACATAATCGATCTTTAAGGTTAAATAAGATGCATAAGATACAAGCTGGAGTTTTAATATCAATCCTTAAACATTTAAGTTTTGTACCACATTGATTTTCAACCTTTCTCATGTAAATACTACATTAATTTAAAGTATCATCTTTGAATGTAACAAAAAAATACTAAAATGATGAACAATATCATCTATAACAATCACAAATTATTTACTTCCATCTATAGCTAGTTAGCTCTATAAATCACATGAATAGCTCTGATCTAAATAAAGAATTTTTGGTGAGCTGTGATTGATGAAATTTGACAATGGGTGAGAATCAAGCAATAACTAAGGTTACAATAACATACCTTTCTCAGCCTTTTTGGCCAAGATCAAGTGAACAGTTACGATAACAAAAAATCTTATAAATATTTGCTTTAATTTCCTTGTACAATAGACAAGTAAAAATGCAACCAGCAGAATCATCACAACCAGCATAATCACATTTTAAAAATGGAAAAAATATCTCATATTACGATAGAATCTAGTAAAAACATACATTTTTGTTCAAACAACCATATGCTTCTACTAAATCATGCTATTCATATGCTGCTAAGAACTCAACAGGCGGGAAGCATTCAAATATATCAGATAGTCGGTTGAAATGACAAGAAACGAGGACATACCTGGACATTGAAGCTTTCTTCAACTTTGGTGTAGGGAACCATGACTGCATAGAAAGTCGCAATGGATCCCAGAATCAAATCCCATCCTGGAAGAAATTCTCAGTCATTCATATTGAGGGCTCAAGAGAAAGGATTGAATTCGATCAATGAAAATATGGTAAACAACTGGAGGAAGAGAAGCTCACCGAAGTCTCTAAGGAACTTGGATAAGTTTTTATTACTGCTACCGAGCTTCGCCATCGACATCGCCATTGCTCTGAAGATTGAAACACTCTTAACCCGAATAAATTTAACAAAAAAAACCTCTTAACCCAACGCAGCGTGAATAAAAATAAAATATATAAATAAAATAAGCAATTTATAGAGATATATCTATTTAATAAAATAAATTTATAGAATTTTTAATTTTAATAGTTATATTTAAGAAAATATGTATGACGAAATATAATAAGATTTGTGAAATATTTATATAAAAATCCTAAAAATTATCAAATTAATCAAATATTAAAACATAAAAATTGTAGACATTCAAATCACATTTATATGAATTATATATATTATACATAAATGTATGCATTTTTAATATTAATATACATCTCAAATCTACATAAACTCAATAGAATAATCTCTTAAAAAGTATTATTTTGAAAGATAATGAGCCTATTTGGGAATACATTAATATCTTTGATACATAAGAGCTTGTCTAAAGTTTTTATGTTCATAGACTCAAATATATATATGAGCTTGTTTGTGAACACATTAGTGAGCTTGTTCACGAACAATGTGAACCAAGCCTAAACATGTCTTTTTGTTTGTGAGTCAATCTCAAATAAAGATTGAAACAAGCTCGAGCTCAAGATTGAGCTCAGTTTTAGTAAATAAATATGAACCTCAAGCTTGCTTTTAGTAAATAAATATGAACTTTAAAAAATCACTACTCAGTTTAGCTTGATTCATTTACAACCCTAATTAGAATTCACACTAGAAAGAACCATATTAGAAATGATTGTATAAAAGAAAGGATATTTGTAACACCTATAGTGATGCGGAATAATATGCAAAAGCAATTCTACTTAAAGATCAGCACATGAAATAGCAGAAGAACATAAAACATTACAAGATTATAAGCTGATGATAATTATATAATGATCAAGATAACTCCAAGATTGCAAATAAATTAATCTTAAATATTTAAAAAATAAGTCCGAACAATATAGAGTCAGAGCAGCACTATTTAAGTAAATAAGAGCTAAGGTACACATCAATAGATATTCTCACAATAAATATAACCTAACAGCAATTGATTCACATAGTAATTTCAGGGTCACACAAGCAAGCAAGTCAAGTAATTCTGAATTCAAAGTTTCAGCTGTCCCTCAAGAAAAAAATCAGAGATAAATATTAGGTTTGAGACTTACTGGAATCAGCGATCCAAACCCGGAATGAGGCAGCGAAGAGAGAGGTGGACAGGATGGATTGACGAGCTGGAGTCGTAGCAGAAGAAGGGAGTCCAAGATGGAGGCGTGTGGTGGAGTAACAGCCGGCAAGCGTGATATGTAGGTGACAAGAGGCCGCGTGAGCGGCGCTGCAATAGTGGAGAGGCAAAGCAACGACTCTGCGGTGTCACTGGTGATGAACGGAAATCAGCGGAGCGGGTTGGCGAAGCCCGCGAAGCGCGACGCGGCAGCGATCGACGCGAGGGCGGGGCAGCCGCCGACAGTCATCTGGACCGGCGGACAGGCGGGCGAGGCGGTGACGCGGCGTGAGGCCGATCGGTGGCGCAGGGATAGCGGCGAGACGAGGCTAGAGTGGCGGGACGAGGTAGCCGGTTCGCCAGTGTGCGCGGCGCACGGATGCGGCAGGAGGCGGGCGAAAATGGCTTGTGAGCGGTGCGAGAGGTGGAGCGTCGGGCTTCGGCGAGTAGCTAGCGGAGATCGCCGATGGCCGGCAGGTCTGCGAGGTCCGGAGATCGGACCGCGGGCGGCGGCTGCGCGTCGGGACCTTGGCCGGAGGCGAGAGGCAGGCGGAACCGAGAGTGAAAGAAGCGCAACATATTAATTAATTAGGGCAGGAAATTATTGTCAGACACTCGAATTCAGATCCGCTCAAAATAATACAATCAAATTAAAAGAATTTAAAAAATACGTCAAATTTTTAAAAATATTTAAAAAATTTTACTCAAAACCTCAACTTTTTTTCACACTAAAATATAATATATATTATTTAAAATATATAAAAATTTTATTTCAAAATTAAAATTAATACAAACATTTGAGATCTCTTGCACAAATAATAGCTCACATAGAAAATTAAATACAATAAAAATAAATTCTAATTTACCTAATCAAAAAAACGAGAAAGAAAAGTAGACGAATGATTAATTTAATTATGAAATTTCTGATCAAATATATTAAGAGAAAAATTTTAAAATTAAATTAATCTCCTCTAATCATATCAGCTGCTCAAATCTGTTTAAACTCATCCATCTCTTCTGATTGATAACATATGGCGAGATCTCAGACATTAAACATAAACTTGACTGGGGATGAATCCGCAGTTGGAAGAGGAGGTGTCCGCACTATAAAGAAGATAATACGAGGGAAGAATATTTAAGATGATTTGGCAATTTTTATTATGAAACTATGGAATGTGAGAGAATTTAAATCAAAAACACAGAAGAGAGAAAGGGAAAGATAAAAAATGAGGTGGGATGTAGTCAGTGCACATGAAAAAGCTTGTTTCTATAAAAGGATGCATGTACGTCGACATTTTAAAATTTAACTGAAACTATCAAATTCGGATCGATTTTTGTCAAAACTGATCCGAAAAAACTACCAAGTTTTGGTTTCAATAATTATCATTAATAAATTTAATTTTAATTTATAAAATTTAAATATTTTAAAAAAAATTGAAACCATCGAAATTGATATTTTTATCTTGTAATCGAAACTAAAATCAAAATTGAGCTTTAAAACCTTGACATGAACTTAATTAATATTAAAAAATAAATTTATTTTACCTCCAATTTATTTTTATAAAAAATAATTTTATTTTATGTGTAATTTTAATAATAAAATATTTTTATTTTATATTGT
This sequence comes from Apostasia shenzhenica, assembly GCA_002786265.1. Classification (NCBI taxonomy): domain Eukaryota; kingdom Viridiplantae; phylum Streptophyta; class Magnoliopsida; order Asparagales; family Orchidaceae; genus Apostasia; species Apostasia shenzhenica. The sequence goes on from KZ451950.1 coordinate 3,132,342, forward strand.
ACATATATCAACTTAACTTTCTTTATTCTAAAACATGCTAAACATGAATGATATCATGTGCAAAAAATCGATTTGAACTAGTAGTAACACCTCATGCAAGTGTGTTAAAAACACAAATAATTAGTTCAAAAGATGAGCTCCGAAGTAGACTCAAGTTGTTAATGAATTTGATTTTCCAAAAAAAAGATGATTGAAATATTAAGCTTTTTAGACTTAGGAGCGGCAAAACGGATCGACCGGTCGAGTTCGAGTCAAACTCAAACCCCACCCAACCTAAACAGCTTTAACTTGAACCCGATTTGTCTATTAAATGGTTCAAAATCTATGACCTGAACCCAAACAGATTAATAAATACATTTATAGAGTAATGTTTGAAAAAAGATCAATCTGAATTCGACTTGAATCAAACTCATTTAATAAATGAGTTAAAATTTATGATTCATACTTGACATTTCGAGATCAGACCTCTATTTAGACGACATATAGTGAAATGAATGCTTTGATAAGTTATCCTTTTCTAACTAGAGAGAATTATATTTATATCATTTAGAAATTTTTATATTATTAATTTAATATCAAAATTTTATATTTAGTCACTAAAATTTTATAAAATTATATATTTGTTGGTATTCTAAAACTTAGTAGAATGCACCCTTTATTTGGTTTATTATGTGTACTTGATTGTATTTAATATATATTGCAATAATCCCAACTAAATAAAGGAAATGCTTTTACAGGAAGATTATTCGCTCAGTTGAAAATGCAAAGAAATAAGGCTGTTAATTTTGTTTAAAGATCAAAAATTACTCAAAAAATTAAATTTAATTTTAGATCAAATAAAGCTCAATTCAATCTAAATGAGTTAATTAATTAGCTTTTTTTAAGCTCGAGATTTTTATCAATTCAATCTTAAGCCGACATAATATTGAATTAAGACAGCTAAAAATTGCATCTATTAAAAAATTAAAAATACATACATGTATATTTATATGTATAATTAGATTTAATATATTAATTTCTAGGAAATTTCATAATAATTTCCACATAAATTAAAATGAATGATTATAATTTAAATTAATTGAATGAACAATATATTTATACATAAAATTTAACTAAAAAATCAAAAATTTATCAAAATTCATATCGACTTTGGCTCAAATCAACTTTGAATCAATAACAAATGAATCAAAACTAGCTCAAATCAAAATGAGATCAAATTCTTTTCATTTATTTTTTTAAATAAAATCTAAAATTTTTAATTTAATCTTTAGTTAGAATCAAATTAACTTAAAATCAGATCACTAATATCCCAAGATCAGATCGTTAACAGCCCGACAGCAAAAGAGATTGCCCCGTGGTTCCAATATCATCATAATTTCGGGGATTATTATACATTCATTTAACATTTTAGGCCTGGAGTTTAAAATTAATCTGATTTAAATTTAAACAGATATATCACATCACATAAAATTTAATAATAAAAATTAATTTTATTTCACATCCTACCCACATTACTAAAATAATAACTAACTTATATTACATTCTCATATATGTCAACATAATAACTGACTTTATATTATCTCTCACATATCCCAATATAATAACTAATTTTATTTCATATCATTCATAATATTTAATAAAAAAATATTTCTATCCAAGTTTAATTTTAGGGGTAATCCCCTGAAGTTTACTCGACTTACCACGCAGGTCTACAATATTAAAAACATACTAGACAGGTTCCAAAACTTACTGTATAAATCATTGTGGTCCTTAATATTTATAAAAAATTAAATAGAAAATTACAATTATATCCTAGCTAGTCCCCGCACACGTCGCGCCTCGCGCACGCCTGCGCGGGCGTCCACGCGCAAGCGACCTGCAGCGCGCGGCCGCCCGCACGCTGCGGTCGAGGCGGCAGATTGCTGTTCACGCGAACGCCCGCGATCAAAAAACCCTGATGCCGGAGATAAGAAATATGGAAGGGTAAGAAGAGTATTTTTGTTATTTTAACAACGTTTAACGGATACCGTCACAGAAAGACCATAATGACCTATACAGTAAGTTTTGGAGACCTGTCTGGTATGTTTTCAAAATTGCGAACCTGCATGACAAGTCGAGTAAACCTCAGAGGCCTAAGTAGAATTACCCCATAATTTTAAATATATTAAATTAAATTCTTCAAACAAACAGGCTCGGATCTATTTGAAAAACCAATACAAAAACTATAGACGGAGTTCGCCAAGAGCTATCTAGAGGAATTCTCCAATATAAACGTTAAACAACAACCAACTATTGAAAACCTCCTCCAAGTCACATAATCCAAGAGTAATTTCAATGCAGCACTTAATAAGCAGAAAAGCACGTACCAGATTCACATCTGCTTGGATCCTGCTTTTTAGCTAAATCATAAAATATCTTTCATATAAATGGCAACTGAAATAAAAATTAGTTTATTATGGAAATAAAATTAAATGCATGCAAACAAAAGAAAGCCTGGTCCTAACCGAGCGAGCTCTTCAAGTGGAAGAGCATCTTTGAATCCTTTTATGCATCACAAAGTAATGTCGTGGCACATTTTAGAGACAATTATCAAATAGAAAAATATGCAAATGGCAAGAAAGGAAAGAAAAGAAAACAAAAAATAAAATAAAATAGAATTATTATCGAACGAGGAGTCGATACGATGGCAAGTCATTCAACCTTTGTATGTCTTCGAGCAGAAGCTCCCGCTCCAACCGACGCCTTGTGGCTTTCATCACCGCCTGCATCTTTGCAAGTTTAAGCTTTTGGGATGATTGGTTACTGATAATGATATAGTTTTCTAAGACATATAGGTTTCAAACTCAAGCTGTTGGTATCCCCCAATTATTCAAACTCGAAAAACCCATAAAGTATTAAATCCACTAGCTAAAGCCAAGGGAGCTTGTGCATCGGGGAAGATGTTCAAAATCATAATAACTAAAGATTTTAGGACGGCTACCACTTACCAAAAGTTTTAACCTACACGAGTTCTATGAAAACTATGAGGTTCCTTACAAAATATAGCAAAAAAAAAAAAGAGTGCCGAATACCTAGTTGTAAGCATTGGATTTAGGAGGCATTTGGGTCGATGCTATTGTGATGTCATGTCATTATTTAAAGAAATTGTTTGTTTGGTTCAACGCCTCTAGATAATATTACAAAAAATATAAAAAAATGACATCTAAATATCGCTCAGAAAAGCTACATTTAGATGTCACCTCAGTGCAGGCACCGTGGCGCCCTTGCATGATTGTTTTTCTAATCTACACTCACAATGCACTCATAACAAAATAATTACTTTTAGATCCCTAAAATCAATAATCACTGAATAATAACATTGAAGCAAACAAAAAATAATCAATAGATAACATAGATATCTAAATAACACTAATTTTATATTACATTGAACCAAATGCCCTTGCTTATGATAAAGCCTCAAGAAAAGTACTTTGGAAAGTTTTAGAAAAAAAAGAGATTTGCACTGCTTATATTCAAGTTATTAAAGACATGCATGAAAGAGTTGTTACCTGTGTTCGGACACAAGGAGGTTTGACTAAGGATTTTCCTATTACAGTCGGATTATACCAAGGCTCGGCTTTAAGTTCGTATCTTTTTGCTTTGATTATAGAAGTCATGACTGAACATATCCAAGATGAAGTGCCTTGGTGTATGCTCTTCACAGATGATATTGTCCTTGTTGAGAAAACTAAAGAGGGAGCTAAAGCGAAACTAGAGCTTTGGAGGAATGCTCTAGAATCAAAAGGTTTTCATCTCAGTAGATCAAAAACTGAATATATGGAATGCACATTTAGTCAAGAAAGAAATACTTATATTGGAGATGTGACAATTGGTGATCAAATTGTCAAGAAGAGTGAACGTTTTAGATAACTTGGATCAATCATACAAAATGATGGTGAAATAGATAATGATGTTATTAACAAGATTCAAGCAGGATGAGTAAAATGGAGAAATGCTTCTGGTGTGTTGTGCGATAGAAAAATCTCATCCAAAATCAAAGGTAAAATTTATAAAACTGTAGTAAGACCAGCGATAATATATGGTGTTGAATGCTGGCCTGTAAGGAGGAAACATACCAATAAAGAAAATATTGCAGAAATGAGGATGCTAAGGTGGATGTGTGAATATACACGAAAGGATAGAATGAGAAATGAGTATATCCGAAAGAAAGTTGGTGTTGCACCAATTGAGGATAAAGTTAGAGAAAGTTGTCTTAGATGATTTGGACACCTAAATCGTAGGCCGATTGAAGCTCCAGTTAGAAAAATTGAGTTATTGGATTTTGCTCATGTACGAAGAGGAAGACGGAGACCAAAGAAGACATGGCAATAAACTATAAGGAGTGATCTTAATTACTTAGACTTAGATAAGAATTTGGTAACTAATAGGGCGCAATGGAAACAAAGAATTCATGTAGTCGACCCCACTTAGTGGGATTAAGACTTGGTTGTTGTTGTTATTGTTGTTGTATTGAACCAAATGCTCTTAGAGAAAAAAAGTATCATTAACTCAAGTTTATAGCGACTTACATTGAAGTCCATATAGGAAGCATGCAAAGTCAGCCACTGTTGATCCATTAGCTTGAAAGTTATGCAGAACAGAAGATCAAAGGCTCGCTCATCTTCTGCACAAGAGTAACAAATGCGCATATCTAGTTAATAAGTTGGAAAGTAGAAGTAATACATATATGCACAAATCTACAACAACATTACTATTAAGAACGCCTTATTTCAAACTATTAAATAAGATGCTCGAAAAATTAGGTAATGACATGCGAGAATTTCAATTTCCTTCGGCCCAGTAAATTACCAGTCTCCACATCACCATTATTAACCCATATTATAATCATCTTCAACTCACCAATGAGTGGCATTTATTGGCATTAATTGATTGGGGGATCTGTATGTCACCGCAAAGTTGTCTTTACAACTCAATTAGCCCCACAAAACAAATATTTATATATCATTCCAAATTTTGATGAATCATTCCAAATTCACCTAAAATAAGGGGCGAGACCATTCATTCATATGCCCCTCTCTCTCTGACCAAGAAGCCTACCAAGAGTCTATTGCCCGATGTCATCCTAAAAACGTGCCATGAGTTTCACTACTACCGGCCCTCTGCGCTTATCAATTGTATCACATTTGTAACGAGCTAACTAATTTGGGTCGAATTTAGATTAAAATCGAACCTAACTTACTAAAATGTATTGAGATATTCATCTCATATAGATATTCTGTAACTGATTAGGAAGCAACTGAATAAGCTTGATGGTATTATTTTAAATTTAAAATTTTCTAAAACTTGATAATTATTGAAGGATATTTTCATTTTTTGGGTTGGATAGTGATAAGGTTCCTTTTAGTAATATTAAGAATGTTTGGAAAACATATAACTAAATTTAAAAAAAAAAAAAGATGTTTTAAAAATTCAAGTTAATAAAGTGTACAGATTATTCTAGTCTACTATATAAGCTACATCTTAAAAAGTAGGATACGAATATACTAAGATATAGAAATTATATATATATATATATGATTACCATATCTTACTTTTTTATAATTGTATTATCGTATCTGTATAGCATCGTATCTGTACCACCATATCATACCTGTGCTTCATAGGGGGTGACATATGTAGCTATTCCTTATTTATTTGGTCAAGTTAGGGTCGACGCTCAATAAATTAGGTCAAGTTTGGGATGGCAGAAACTTGTTATATCGATATCAAGTCCAGTAAGTTAGATTACATGTATTGCATTTCCAAGAATCATTTAAGAGAGTTCATTTAGAGGTCATGGGGTAGATAAGATTCATTCAACCCACAATCCAACTAGAAGTGGCAACTTTGTTTGAACTCCCTTAAAACTAGCTTGCATTTAATTTCCTTGAAGCTTAAAGCTCTCTCTTTGAAATGAAATCAATTTGACATAAGCATAAACATAGACAAATAGGATTTTCAATGTTTAAGGCACTTTATTTATATAAATATATTATGATAGTCTAAATGAAGGAGTTTCAAGTCCCAAGTCCCGGATGAGAAATGCGGAGGGTTGCGTTAGGTAGTCGACAGCCAGCGTAAAACTTGTCGAATCAATCATGACATGAATCCTTTAGAAAATTGCGTTAAAGCTAGGGCGTTCCCTGGAAGCTAGGGCGTTCCCTGGATTGCCTGAATACAGTGAAAAATGGGCAAGGGCCGCTGCATCGGCGCCCGGGTGTAGTGAAAATTGAGCAAGGGTCCCCACATCATGGACGGATGCGGGTAAAGAAGCTAGTCCATCTAGTTAGAACTCAAGTCAGTAGGATTAGATTAGGAACTTGGATATAGGCAGCCTGACGGGCAAGCTAATGGAGTTGGTGGAATTATGATTCATAGAAAGATTAATATTTTTGTGCCTGCAGGAAAACAAAATGGGTTGGAGAGAATCTAAGGAATTGATGGCCTAGGTTTTAAACTTTGGTACTCTGGTAAGAATAAAAATAAGAATAGAGTGGGTATAATTCTGGATAAGAGCTTGAAGGATCATGTAGTGGAAGTTAGGAGAAATTGTGTATTAGAATTATGGCTTTAAAAATTATAATCAATGGAATGATTATTAACATTGTAAGTGTGTATGCTCCCAAGTTGGCTTAGATGCGAGCCAAAGGAAAAATTTTGGAATGATTTAGAAGAGTTATTACTAGAGATACCTCAGGAGGAAAGATTATTTATATGGAGGACTGATTTAAAATGGACTGTTGGACGTGTTGCTGAGGAATTTAAATATATCCATGGTGGATATGGTTTTGGAGAGATAAATGAGGAGGGTAAAACTATTTTAAGTTTTCTTCAGCATATGATCTTTGTAATTGCCATACATCTTTATTCAAGAAGAGAGAGGAGCATGTTATCACGTACAAAATGGAACTTCAAGAACTCAGATTGATTATTTTCTTATAAGGAAACGAGATCGCTTGGATTGTAAAAATTGTAAGTCATTCCAAGTGAATGTTTGACTACCCAACATCGATTAATAGGTTTTAGATTCCGAGATAAAGTATTTTGAGAAGAAATAATAAGTCAAAATCCTATCCTCGGACTCGATTGGTGGAATCTAAGAATGAGAACAATGTATATTTAAGAAGAAAGTTCTAGAACTTGGGCAATGGAATATTAACGGGGAAACTGATCTATGTGGTTGACAGTTGCTAACTGTATTCGTAAGGTGGCAAAGGATGTGCTGGGAGAATCCAAAGGAATGATTCCAAATAATAAAGATACTTGGTGGTGGAAAGATGATGTACAAGAAAAATTAAGGAGAAGAAGATTTGTTATAGAGATTGGTTTAAAAACAAAAATAATGATAAGTGGGAGAATATATAAGTGGCTCGACGAGAGTCTAAGAAAGCAATAGGCAATGCAAAAAATATGGCTTTTGAGGATTTATATAAGAAGCTGGACACTAAAGAAGGAGAAAGACAATTATATAGGATTGCCAAGGCAAGAGATAGAAAAACTAAAGATTTAATTGAAGTAAAATGTATTAAAGATGAAAATCAAAGAGTACTTTTTTATGGAAGAAGATATCAAAATAGATGGATGAGTTACTTTCAACAGCTTTTCAATGAAGATTGTGAAAATTCAATTGATTTTACAGAATTCAGCACCCTAAAAGAAAGTAAAAATTACTCTTACATCGCGATCGTATATAAGTATAAAGCTGAAGTCTGGAAAGCTTTAAAGAAGATGAAGCATAAAAAAGCAGTAGGACCAGATAAAATCCCAATTGATGTTTGGCAGTGCTTAGGAGATGAAGGAGTTTCTTGGCTTACTAGATTGTTTAATATGATTTTTGAAGACTAAAAGGATGCCAAATGAATGGAGAAAAGAGTATATTAGTACCTATTTTATAAGAACAAAGGCGATGTACAAAATTGTGCCAATTATAGAGGAATTAAATTAATGAGTCATACTTTAAAACTTTGGGAGAGGGTGATCGAACAAAGGTTCCCATAATACTATGGTATCAGAGAATCAGTTTGGTTTTATGCCAGGTAGATCTACTATAGAAGCCATTCATTTATTAAGAAGTTATGGAGAAATTTAAGGAGAGAAAGGAAACTTACATTAGGTTTTTATTGATTTGGAAAAAGCTTATGATAAAGTCTCAAGAGAAGTACTTTGGAGAGTTTTAGAAGAAAGAGATATGCACTGCTTATTATCAAGTTATTAGACATGTATGAAGGAGCTGTTACCTCTATTCGGACACAAGGAAGGTTTGACATAAGGATTTTCCTATTACAGTTGGATTCCACCAAAGGCTCGGCTTTAAGTCCGTATCTTTTTGCTTTGATTATGGAAGTCATGACTGGACATATCCAAGATGAAGTGCCTTGGTGTATGCTCTTTCGAGATTGATATTGTCCTTATTGAGAAAACTAAAGAGGGCAAAGCAAAAGCGATAATCGAGCTTTGGAGAATGCTCTAGAATCTAAAGGTTTGGCATCTCAGTAGATCAAAAACTGAATATATGGAGTGCACATTAGTCAAGAAAGAATAGTTATATTGGAGATGTGACAATTGGTTGATCAAATTGTCAAGAAGAGTGAGCGCTTTAGATCCTTGGATCAATTATACAAAATGATGGCGAAAATAGATAATGACGTTATTAGCAGGATCCAAGCAGGCTGGGTAAAATGGAGAAATGCTTCTGGAGTGTTATGCGATAGAAAAATCGCCATCCAAAATTAAGGGTAAATTTATAAAACGTTGTAAGACAGCGATGATATATGGTGCTGAATGCTGGCCTGCAAAGAAAAAACATACAAATAAAATAAATGTTGCAGAAATGGAGGATGTTAAGGTGGATGTGTGGATATACACGAAAGGTTATAGAATGAAAAATGAGTATATCCGAAAGAAAGTTGGTGTTGCACCAATTGAGGATAAACTTAGAGAAAGTCGGCTTCGATGGTTTGGACATCTAAATCGCAGGCCATTGAAGCTACTCCAGTTAGAAAATTGAAGTTACTGGATTTTTGCCCATGTACAAAGAGGAAGAGGGAGACCAAAGAAGACATGGCAAGAAACTATAAGGAGTGATCTTAGTTACTTAAACTTAGATAAGAATTTGGTAACTGATAAAGCGCAATGGAAACAAAGGATTCATGTAGCCGACCCCACCTAGTGGGATTAAGGCTTGGTTGTTGTTGTTGTTGTTGTAGTCTAAATGAAGAGACTAAAGTATAAATATACATAATATTAGGTAACTGAATTTATAATATTATATCTTCACATACAAAATATGTATTATGAATATTCTAATGAAAAGTATATATTATAAGGGGTTTTTACATACAGGACATGAAATTTTACACAAAATTACGCATTTCCACCATCAATTTGTGAAATATCCACTATCACACCATATTCATTTTAAATTTTACGGCATTTCCACATATTTCACACCATATTCTTTGATGGTGAACTTCACATTTCTCTAAATTGGTGCCTTGATTCTTAACTATATTATTAATATATTAATTAAATACTTATAATAAATTAATTTATATAAAATAACAATTTAATATTTATGAATTTATGTATTTTAATTTATTTATCCTATTTAAAATTTCCAATTAGGGTGCTGAATTTAAATCCACATGACTAATTTTTAATTGAAGTAAGAAAATTGATGTGTTTACAGTAAAAAATAAAAATATATGTTAGAATTTAAATATTAATGAATTTATGCATTTTAATTTACATATAATATTATAAAGTATATGAAATATGTGAAATATGTGAAATGCGTAAAATTTAAATGAATATACGGTGATAGTGGTAATATTTATGAATTAATGGTGAAATGCGTAATTTCATGTAAATTTCATGTCCTGTATGTAAAAACTCCATATTATAATTAGGTTTGATTTAACTCAAAATCCAAAAAGATTTAGGTGGCATTTAGTTCATTGTTATTTTGATGTTATGTCATGACATCTAGATGTCATCTTTTGATTGATAATTCTATAATTTTTTAAAAAATTATTTAAAGATGTCATCAAATCAAATAATTATTTTTTTAAATAACATAACGTAGCATCAAAATAACATTGAACCAAACAACTCCATTAATCAACTCTAGTCAAACTCACTTGAAACCAAAAATTCAATTTTAAGCTGAAGCTAACTTGCTCGAACTCGACTTGAAGCCAACCCTAAATCCAACTAGCTAATCTGAGTTTTACACATTATTTGCATTATAGTGATGAAAACCTGACTACAAGAAATATCTATTGATTTCTCTCTTGTTGTGGTGTTTTGATGTTTAGCAACTAATTTAAATTAATTTATCACTAACTGGTATGTTTAAGTAGGTTAACCTTAGTAATAGTAATTATTATCCTCTGTGATCGAGTTAGAATAACTATTATTTTAATGCTTGGACCTAATTGAGATATAATGAAAACTTTGGAGCTTGAAGACATCTTTTAACTTTCAACATATGTTCACATGTCATAATGTATTGTAATTCTCTCATTGATTAGCTTTTACATTGGTTGAGTTGGACGGATGATCAGTAAAGCACCTAATCAACCTTCTTTGGGTCCATTGTCTTTGATCGATTAGTTGATTGATCACCATATCTTAATTGATCAAACATGGTGAACTGGTGTAAAAGGGCTTGGCTTCAGTTAGTAAAGTAAGTGTAATTGATCAGTTGATCGATCAAAGCCTCCTAGACCAATCAAAGACAGGAAGCGTTTTGTCTTGATCGATCAATTAATCCATCTGATGCAGGTCGTTGGTTGGCACTGCTACAGATTCGAATTCATCAGTTGATCGATCAACTAATCGATCAAACGCATCCAGAAAATAGCCGCTAGGATCCAGTGGCTAGTGCCTTGATTGATCAACAGATCGATCAAAGGCCATTGGAGTCAACCTTATTTAAGGATTTTTGGATGGTTGCAGGGCTTCTTCTTAGCCCTTTGGATAATTAATTGTTCCTAACCACTACACTAACTCCTCTAAGCTTTATAGTAATCAAAGAACAATTACGAGAAGATCAAGCAAGTGATTAAAACTAATTGTGCTTAAGTACTCATGCTTCCTCCCTCTTATGTACATAGAAAACCTTTGAAGGAAAAAGTGAGTTATTTCTTCTTATTCTTTTTTTAAAAGGGTGTAAGATTCTTTCCTCTCTTATTTTCATCTTGTATTCTTGTAAAGAAGAGAGAATCCTCAAGCTAATCTTGGGTAATTAAAGTTTGCCCTCACTCTTGTGAGGAAAATTTTTGAGCTGTAGAAAAAGATTATTGTGTGAATTTTTCTACCTTAAATTAAAGGAGTAATTTACATAGAGCTGGATAGATAGGTTGGGTGGATTAGACTCGAGGGTGAGCCAAACCACGATAAATCTTATGTTCTTCTTGCTCTTTATATTTTGCTTCCGCTTTTATTTTATTGCTCTATCGTTATTATTATTGCACTCACCTCGTATAATTAAGTAAATTAAAATTTAATTAGGAGTCTATTTACCTCCCCTCTAAAACCATACTAATCCACATCAACTTGCTGCAGGAATCTCAAATTAAAGCTAAAAATGGATGTTGACAGGTATCGCAATCCAGTCTGAAGAACAAGTATTCCTAAGTTCCTGTTCTCCTTTAGTAGATTATCTGCAGCTCAAACTTAGATCAGGTTGGAATTCTGCAATCGGTTAATCAAAGCCAGGATAAGTGTAGCCAAATAGAGGAAATTGACATATTCGTCCCATTTTTCATCAGCTAGCTCGTGTTCGAAGTCACAAATCTTATGGCCTAAAGCATTTAACTAGTAACTGTTAATGAACATGCAAGGTGTTCTTTCTACTATCAATACCTCATGAACCAGCAATAAGCATCAACTATTCTCAACAAATGCAAGTCGGTTAATAGTGACATATAATCTATGACCCTAGTTTAATTAATGATACAAAAATTAGAATCTCGTCATGGATTTAAGATTTGGACTAGATTCCAGAATAATTCTGCCTTTTAAATGTGTTTGCAGTTATAGACCTTTCATACTTGCATCTACAACATAATGAACTGCTTTTTACGTAACAATCTGAGAATACAATAGGCAGTAATCAATCTTAAACAGGAAAACTGATTTGTATACCTGCAAGTAACTTTAAGAACACTGCTCCCATCATTGTCCTTGGTTTGGCTGCAATTTACCATGCGAAAGGCATTAGGTAATACACATTAAGATATTAGGAAGTTGAGGACAGCAGTATTATTTATAAAATTAACCTCTACAAGTCCATTTAACAGTTTTGATTAGCTAATCTGAAGGATAAATCAATATAATGGTAATTGTACAAAAAGCTCTTTTAGACTCGTTTAAGCATTGGGAGGTATGGTGGGTTTAAAGTAGAACAAACCAGCTTGAAGATCAAGGATCTGAATTAGCATGAATGTAATATTGACACCGGCAACAGCAAATGGATACTCCCATAAGGACCGATTACCCACTCGTTTCCAAAGAAGATCCTTAAAGGTTTTCTGAGTAAAAACAGGTTATGTAATATGCTCATAAATGAAGCAAAGAAATTACAGAAGAAAAATTGAAGTTTGATTTTCAAAACTATGAAAATGTAGTTAATATGCACAAAGCTCATAAGGATTAAACTTATTTGTTACAGACACGATCTAAGCAATCAAATAATTGACAGCGGTAAAAAGAGCCAGGTCATTTGATGTTAATACTGAGTTGTAGTTTGTCAAAGATATGTTTAATAGCAATAAGTTAAAAAAGAGGATGCTTATGAATAGAATGAGTTTCGGGAAACCTGTAATTCTGAGAGAGAGAGAGAGAGAGAGAGTTCAGCAACTTGTAGAAAAAGCTTAGAATTATTTATCATTAGTGCAGAAAAATGTGCAAGAAGCACATCAACTCAATCACTATTTGACATGAGGACAAAGAGGATGATAATGATAAGAGACTTTGAAGTTCTTCAAGAACACTAAACATCACAATCCCTTATGTTCCATCCGAGCTCCTTATGATGCCTTAAGGACAATCTTTTCTCCATCCATTTTTGACAACTACTGTCATTTGTAAATCCAACACTCTATTTAGCTCTTAGAACAAAAATGTCATGGCGAATTTATTTATCCTTCTATCACATTCAACATATTTTTGTAATAAAGAAAAACAACTTTATTTCACATTTTGAACAATCTTCAATTTAAAAAATTAATTTCATTTTACATCCTACACATTTCATATTACCACAAATTTAATTTACATTTCAACAATCTTTAACATAACAAACTAATTATATTTCACATGCATAACTAATTTAGCCACAAATTTGCCATTCTACGACCCTAGCTAGGCGGGTTATTGGAATGGCATGACGCGGGTGAGCGAATGGTTGAAGTACTTGTGAAATGAAATTGTAAATCCGTCTCATTTAGCAATTACATAAACATAACATGACATTTCCAGGCATAGCCCGACTTGGTGAGTAAATAATTGAACCAATGTTATTATTAAGGGTATACTTGTAATTATGTGATAACTCAGGGACATTTATGTTTGTGCACATTAACCCTAATATAAATACAAGGTTGTCAGGACTAGGCCTGTCAACGGATCGGATCCGGATCGGGTTGACCCCGACCCGGATCCGATTCCAATATATCCGGATCGGATTAAAAATCGGATCGGATCGAGGTCAACCCAGATCCGTTCCATGACCTGCCACGGTTCGGATTTTCGGATCGGATTTCGGGTCGACCCGAAATTTTTTTTACATAATTTAACACTATTTTTTCAATGACTACAACTATTAGTTGTATATATATTCTTATATTTTTAAATAAAATTTTGATCACTAAAATTTACAATATAAATCCGTTGTAGTAGAAAATATAAGGATAATATATAAACATTTAAAGATCATATCACTGACATCAGCATTATATTACAATATTACAAAATATAGAACCAACAGTTGAATGAAAATATTACACAAAAAATAAAGTGCAGTTCTGTTAAAACTAGCACTAAATATTTTATCTTAACGGTAAAAAACATTTGTAGCTATTTATCTCATTTCACAATACAAGCACTTCCTGGTTACTATACTTAAAATAATTTGCAATAGCCTCTTTAATAATTATATGTCTCAGTTACATTTCAAAACCTTCATAAAATAAAATAATAATTAACATATGCAATTAAATAATAAATATATAAGTACGTAAAATAATTTCATACTTATAAATTTCGGATCGGATTTTTTTCAGATCGGATTACCATTGACCCGGATCCGACCCGACAATACTTAAACGGAGTGGGTCGGATTTTCGGAACAATCGTGCGGGTCAAAAATTTATTCTGTTTCATAAGATAATCGGTTCGGATCACGGATCGGATCAAGATCCGACCCATTTACAGGCCTAGTCAGGACTACCAGACATGATTATATTCTGTCACATGTTCAACATGGAATTAGAGCCCTAATCGGCCCTTCTTTCCTGTTCACATGGGCTAGCCACACAGAGTCCTCATAGGCAGCATTGATACATGCCTGACTAGCTCGCAAACCCATGACTGTGGATCCACGACTACCCCAACCAAACAGCATAGCCTAGCATAATCTTCGTGGAATCGCACCATCCCGCAGACCACATCACCCAACTAATTTCTGTCTAACACACCGGCGGAGAAGCTCCAATAACCCTCCAACATGCTCCACTATCTCTCATCCTCTTCCCTCTCATGCGTGCAGCTACACGACGAGCATGTGTGCGAGTCAATTCCACCAGGCTATCTCCTACACAATCAGCGTCTGCTTCTTTGCATCATTTTTCTCAGTGCCGCTTCTTTTTGCACTACAGTCACTTTCTCTAGTATTGTTTCCATAGCCTCGAGTCACACGTGCTAGAATCTTCTCTCGTCTACATCACTGATGTTCCAGCAAGCTCTTCATACAAGACGACTGATCAAGAAGGGCATGGTCGCAACAATCAAGGATGCCCAGGATCTAGACATCGTGAATATAAGCAGTATGGTAGGCAATCTACTGTTGCAATTCCAATGGAGGAATACTCCAAGCTTCTTGAGCTTGAAGCCTCTCATGCTACTACAGTACCCCATTACATCCATTGTGTATGGTGGACCCTCATCAGTTTTGTCTCACCCAGACGTCTATTTTTTCACCTTGGATAATTGATTCAGATGCCTCAGATCATGTCTAGTAATCTATTGTTATTTACTTATCTCAAGAAGTTCAAGTCCCTTGCTAATGTTACTCTTACTAATGGATCTACTTCCTCAATAAGATGTGTGATAAATTCTCACACAATACCACTTCATCATTCTCTTTGTCTTCCATTCTTTAACTCCCTAAATTCCCTTTAAGCCTTATTTCTATTAGTAAACTCACCAAAAATCTTAATTGTTCAATAAACTTTTCCAATGATTCTATTTGTATTTGGATTTGAAAAAAAAAAGGTGATTGGTACAGGATAAGTCTAGAGCCTTTACCACTTGAATGTGAATCCCTTAGCAATCGTAGTAAATGCATCTCCACTACAGGTGCACAATCATCTAAGACACCCTGGCTTGTAGAGTTTACAGAAGATGATTCCTAGATTTTCTAGCAAAAAAAACTTGAGTACGAGTCTTTGTCAATCGAGGAAACATAACCATACTTCGTAGCCTAGCCGTATCAATAAGTGTACTTCCGTACCATTTCTCTCGTTCATTCAGGTATTTGGGAGCCTGTCAACTTCTGAACTTGGCTTCAAATATTTCATTACCTTTATCGAAATTATTCCAGAATAACATAACTTACCTAATGAAAAACAAATCTGATGACGTTCACACTGGTATCTTATGTAGTGATAATGCGAGAGAATACTTTTCTAGCACTTTTCAATTCTATATATCATATCAGGGTATATTGCATTAATCTTCATGCTCTTATACTCCACAACAAATTGAGGTTGTTGAATGAAAATATAGACGTTAGTTAAGACTACACGTACCATATGGATCCATATGAATGTCCCCCTCAAATACTAGCATAATGTAATCCTCACGATATGTTACCTTATTAATCAAATGTCTTTCTCTCTCCTTCATCACCAGATACCCTTTAATGTTTTTTTATGATACAATATATAGCCTTTACGCTTTAATGTTTTTTCATGATACAATATATAGTCTTCCACTTCGTGTATTTGATTGTACATGTTTTGTGCACATATTATCTCCCGAAATAGATAAGTTGTTTTTAAGTCAATCAAATGTGTATTTTTGGGATACTCCCACCTCCAAAAAAGGTATAGATACTACTCACTAGAATTCCATCGGGCTTTTGTCTCAGCTATTGTGACCTTTAATAAATCTATTCCATTCTTTAGTACTACATCTACTACTTTAGAATCTACTCTTGAAGCACTACCTACTTTTCTATCCTCTCTATTAATCCAAAGTCATCTGCAAATACTATAGTTCATGCTCCCAAGTCATTACGAGTATATAATTGACGAGCACAGCAAGATAGTCACAAATAAGCCTTTGGCCCCTGCTGTCGTGCCGAACACTCATCCCTGTCTTGGATTCATCCACAGATTTTGACATTCCTATTGCCCTACAAAAACATGATCGATTGTGTCGACCGTCACATATGTGTTAAACCACCTTAATGTATCTGGACTAGACATATCATTTGTAGTCACTGTAGTTAGCCAATTTCTAGTCTCCTCACACTAGTCATAGGGATGCAGCTATGAGGCAGTGGCGGAGCTAAGACCTACAGCCAGAGGGGTCAAATAAATTACCGCCTCGGTAAATGCCTCAAAATACCATGCGCCGGTGGCTCCTGTGCAACCTTCAGCGAACAACGAAGATCAACGCCGGAGCAGCCTTCAGTGAAGATCAGCGCCGAAGCATCTGCAGCAACGTAGAAAGTCGCCACCTGCGTCAGCCTTTAGCGCTTGATAACAGCGTCCACAGATTAATGGTCGCTGATATCAAACCTTGCTGCGCTGGCGATGATCCAAGCGATGATTGCCCAGACCAGCCGCCGGCACTGCACCAGCGGAGCTGGAAAGGCGGACGGCGCCAAGGATCTCCCAGAAACTAGAGAAAAAAAGAAAAAAAAGAAAAAATAAAAGGAAAAAAGGAAAAATAAAAGGATGAATGGATGAAAAAGGATGGAGAAGAAGATATGAGATTAAACAGAGAGAAGAAGGCCTGGATCTCCTTCTGCCATGGGAAATTAGAAAAAAGCACAGGTTCTAGAGAGAGAAGCTCTTTCTCACCAAAACCTAGAGAAAGGAGGGGAAGAATGGTTTGGTTTAGGTTTAAGCCGCGAGACAACCTCAGCGTCGCCGCGGGACCGCGTCGCCATGGCTGTGAGACCGCGTCGGGCCTGGGACGTCAGTGTCGCCGCGAGAGCAGTGTCGGACCGTGGGCGTCGCCGTGAGAGCCGCTTCGCCGCGGGAGCTGCGAGACCGCGTCGGGCCGTCGGCGTCGCCGCGAGACTCGCGTTGGCGACTCGGCGTCACTGCGAGTCGCCGGTCGCGAGGATGCGGGGACCGAGTGGGCGGCTTGGGCTAGGGTTCAGCCGTTCAAGGTACAGGGATGCAAGTCTTATATATTTAGTAAATTTATTATAAAATCTTCAAGTTTACAAATTTATTAGGGGGTGCACTAACTTCCATTTAGTCTATCCCTACTATGAGGATACTACGCTACTTTAAAGGTGCTTTACAGAAAGGTCTTCTATACCAAGATCAAAGACAACTATAGGTGACAAGTTATACATATGTTAATTGGGCAAGCTCTCCTTTTGACAGGTGTTCTACATTTGATTATTGCGTGCTACATAGTGCCAATTTAGTCTCTCAAAAGAGCAAGAAACAAAATATTGTCGCCCGGTCTAGTGGTGAAGCAGAGTATATGGCGATGGCACTAGTCACTTATGAATTGATATGACTCAAACAATTGATGATAAAAGTTGAGCATCACTCAATCAGAACCTATGCAGTTATATTGTGATAATAAGACAACCATGCATATTGCGTCCATCTTGGCGTTTTATAAAAGGACAAAACATATTGAAATTGATTCACTTTATCAGAAAAAAAAGTGCAATCCAAGGATATTACAACTCATGTTAATTCAATCAGTTAAAAGATCTATTAACAAAGTTATTAAGAGATTCTAGAGTGAGCTATATTTGTAACAAGCTAGACATACATGATATATACTCTCTAGCTTGAGGAGTGTTGAGGATATACTTATCATCATGTGATAACTCAAGAATATTTATGTAATTTGTATATATTAACCCTAATATAAAGGTAGTAAAGGCTACCAAGTTATGTTTTCCCCTCACATGCTCAACAATCATAAAATTTAATAAGAACAAACAGCATGGTTGTTGACTAATCACTTCAATACACAGATGTTAAGAATGCAAACATGAACTAGTATAACAATTAATGAGGCCAATAAAAGTGTTAACATTAATTAAAATCTTGATGGCATGAGAAGAATATGAGAATATTATCAGGTCAAAAAGAAGCACACAAAAATATAAAATTTTTAACCTACATCTGTGTTTACCAAATAAAAAAGAGGCATTATATACATGCCACATAAATCTTCCAATATCTTTGACACCTAAATATTTGCATATTGGCAATTGCAATCTTATAAGAATTTCAAACGCCATCACGTTGCTTGTTTCCTTTTATAGAATTGATATCCACATACAATATTCAATTTGCATTTACACATATATGTATTTCAAATTATTTAATACACTTTTAAATATTCTAATTATCATACATACATACATGTATAAAAACAAAAATAAAAATATATACTTTTGAAATACAGAAAAGAAAATACAAACATGTATAAAAAACAAATTGCATAAAATGTGCATTCCACTATTAAAATATATCTATGTATAAATACAAATAGAATATTGCATGTGGATGTCAATTATACAAAAGGGAACAAGCAATGTAGCAGTATTTGAAATTATTATAAGTGTAACACCTAGGGTCACCTAATCCGAATTAATGGACGTGTAATAAATTTACGTCACTGGTAACTAAGATGATGAGTTGAAAACTAAGTTTTCTCAAAAAACATATACATCATCCTTATTAATATATTTCAGAATGACAATAAAATTTATTCTAATATTTATCTTCCAAACTTTCCCATGATCCTGCGACTGTATTATACCTACAAACCTATAATTTTTATTGCCACAAAAATCATGAAAGACTTAACAGATGAATTTAACCCAGCATGCTAAATAAAATAGTAATATGCACAAGCAGTCAATTTAACTGAAAATAACTTCTATCTTTTAATCTTGTTATCTTTCGTAATCACATTCCTACGAGCTCCTCTACTTTATGATGTGAAAAATAAATTATTCAGTAAGAGTGTTTGGTGCGTTGGAACCCAAAATCACATTCAATTCGGCCATGGCCTCGGCCATTATGCCTTCCACTGTGATGGGGCTAGGTTGGTGTTTTGGGGGTGTGGCAGTGAGATTCTAATGGCCAATATGGAAACATAAAAATTTAGATGTCAAATGTGTAAAATAAAAAATTTTAAGTGACATGTACGTACTACCCTAACAAAAAACATGTCAGGACTTACTGGAAAAGCCGTTGCAAAGAACAACAGATTCTCTAATGATATGAATCCACCACCCCTACAATCATGAGCATGAGAGTCCGTTGATTGTAAACATAATATAGGTAAGTTGGCTAGAACACAAGCTAACATATATGAGTTCCCTGCTACCTAAAGTCTGTGGATGGATCTTTCCCTTGCCAACCCATTTCCTTCCATTGTTCAGATATCAAATCACGTAATTCAACTTGAGGAAATGCAGCATACCAAAGGGCCCTTAAGGTTTCCTACAATGTTCAAAAGCTTTAATCAAGTAAATATTAAAAAGACAAATTGAAATCAATGAGCACCATATAACCACGCTCCATAATTATGCAATGCATGAACATTAACAGAGTAAAATTAATACAATCAATGAGAAAAACTAATAAGGAAAAAGAGTCATAAAAAGGCAAACGTGGCCCATAGCAGCACTGAATGATCATCCAGGAACTAAGCAGTTGGATAAGGCTAACAAACTATGAAAACGTTTAATGCATGCATAACAGTGTTGTTACTAAAGCCAAATAATGAAAATTTTACAGCTATCCATCGCTAAATTTATAGTATACTAGATGGATTTGAGTCTAATTTGGATCCTCAGCAATGTTCATATACATATAATTTGATACTTTACAGTATATACATATCCATGTATATGTATGTACGTATATATGTATACATATAAACGTTCAGTTGAGGAATTAAAGCTCTGCTTGATCCGACTACTGAAAATCAAAATGCTCAGCAGAGTTGATGTTTTCTTGTTCACTTATGAGGGCCTGATTGTATCCATCTTTCAGTCATGCACAAAATGACAAGACGGTAATAAGAAACTCTGGAAATAAAACGTAGAGCGAACTTCAAGGGAGTGGTTTATTAGCTAAGTTACCACTGAGTACTAATTTCATGCTCAGCTATACAATAAACGCTTATCCATTGAGACTGGATGAACAGAAATATGCTTTTAAGCACTCGTACTGTATTTTGTCTATCAGACAGCATTACAGGTACAATTACTATGCATAGATGGACATCCACCTTCTGTAGAGAGCAAGCACCAAGTAAACAGAAATGAAATCTCTAACACAGTCCAAATGTGCTCTCAAAAAATATAAATGGGGCATTTAGTTCAATGTTATCTTATCTAGATGTTCTGCCATCTAAATGTTATTTTTTGAGTCAAACTTTTATTATATTTTATATTTTATATTTTATAAGATTATCTATACATGTCATCAAACTAAACAATCATTTTCTCTAAATAACATAACATTAAAATAACATTGAACTAAATGCCCCCCGAAAGCACATTTTCTCAGAGTAACATTGACAAGAAAATCTATAGATTTCGATAACACTACAGAATCCAGTTAGAGGAACACATAAAAGAACCCACTGATAAACCAACAAAGTAGCACCGTCTCTTATGGAGGGAAAAATGTAAAGACAAGTGATTCAAAATTTAAGATGAATCATCAAGACCATAACGGACAGTCATCAAACTAAATACAACTTGAATTGGTTTAGGTCAAACCATATAACCCTCAGGTTGAGATCCATCTTTTCCTCTCGCTGTCTCTATCTCATAAACTCCCTTTCTCTCTCTAAAAGCAATCAGAGACATTTTTTAGAGAAAATACAGGCTACATCTGCTTAGTTCATTTGTCAAATCAGACAGCCACTGGCTAAGTTGTCTTCTTCAGCTTTACCTCCTGACTGGTCATTTGGACCACATTTTATCTTCTTGCAAATTACACGGACTAAAGTTAACAGCACATCTGACAATTTAATGCAGCTCCAACACTCAAGATACTCCTATTTATTATGTATTAAAATAAACTCTATTTTGTTTCAGGGTTAAGATTGCCCAGAAATTTGCTGTTCAAATTAGTGAACCTAACTCTTCAATTTTTAGCTGGGGTTTGAGACGGCCAATTTAATTGGTTCCATTTCTTTTCAAAGCCAAAACAGACCAGTGAAGCCGAATTCACAACCCTAGAAACCATAACACCTATATGACATGAGATTTTCACAGTTGAAAATTTAATGTTATTCAAGTACCTGGTGCTCAAGCTTTGAACTATCATAAGAAACATCTATGCGTCTTTGCAATCTCTGCAGACAGTCTTCCTGAAGCACATAAATACATCATTAGGCTTGTAAGGTATAGCCAAATACAAACTGAAACAATGAATCCTAAAATACTTTCAAACTGGAACAGTGAACTTTTGACTATGAAGCATGAGACAAAATGCTAAAAGAATGCTTCTAATGAAAACATACCTCAAACGTGTGCATAAGAGTAAGTTCTGTACAATCATTGTTAATGTAGCACTTTAGATGAAGACAGGTTAAGGAAATCATAAAAATGTTCTGAGCAAATGCATGATAATGTTCCTTACACAACAAAAGTTTCAGATGGTTGAACCATTGCTGATTTATGCGCACATGAGCGAACAGACAAGAAATATAATATATAAATTTTGTAATCAGCAAAAATTTTGAAGTATTAAATTAAGTACAAAATACTTTCCAAAAAAAATAATTTTATGATACATTGGCTTTTAATTCCTAAAATTAAATTATTTTTTAACTAAATTAAATCGAATTATCTAATAAATAAAAATTTATCAAATTAAATTAGGATGCTAATATAATTCAATAGTTTAGATTTGAGGTCTCAAGTTCAATAGGGTTCCCCCTAAATAAAACAAACGGTAATATCACTCTCTACTTTAGGGTCACACGATTAGAGTTTGATCGAAGAAATCAAGTAAGCACTATAATTTCACTAAAACTACATAAATCAACAATTAGGCTCAAAAAGATATTATATTTCAGTAGAAGAAAGTCGACACCTATTTGCAATTTATCAAATATTGGGCACAGGCTGAGCGAGTGGGAAAGGTTAGGACTCCTTTGAATCCACTTGCGCACCACAATTGATGTAGAGAGGGAAGAAGACGGAGACGATGATGGTGGAGCAGAGTTCAGGCTGTGCTGACAAAGGCCGACCTCATGGAGGGCCAGTAGCAGACAAATGCAAGGACACCAAGATGTGGAAGTCGTCCCTGACGAAGGATAGGCATGGGCGGGTGGGATGGCGCTGCGGTGAGAGGCGGCGTGAAGCAGATTGTGTGGTCATGCAGGACGAACCTTGGCCTAAGTTTAGAAGCATAGGTCAGTGTCACATGATCCGGTAGACAGCTGAACTAACAGGAGGCGGATGGTCATAGTCTTACGTGTACAAAACCTGAGCGTGGCAACTAGATGCAAAGTAGAGGTGGAGATCTCGTAGCACAATGAGAGGGGAAACAAAAGGGAAAATAGTGGGAAAAAAGGAATAATTAGGCTATTTTAAGGATTCTCACTCAACCCTTTCTTTCACCAGAATATTGATCCATTAATATGAATCTAGACTTTGAGACAACACAAATTTCATTTTATTCAACCGTAACTATTATAATACTAGATGATCCATTTATATAGAGGTCTCATGACCAAGTTTGAAAATACAATAATAAATAATAAAAATAAAATGCCAATTAAACATAAAAAAATATCAAATTCATTCTATTACAATAAAAATAAAATCAGCTCAAAATATAGTATAACTCTAATTCTTCCTTTTGCAATTCAAATCTCCCATAAATCAACAATACTTAAAATATAGAATCGTCAATGAAATCTAATCTGTATGAAATCCATAGTGACCTTCCATCAATCAAAATAGTGCAATTTCATCACAACTATTAGATTCAACGCTTGCCTAACGTGAACCTAATGTTGAATTGTGTCGCCACCAACTCTCCCTGAGTGAGAGGAACTCGACGACCCCATTCAGTATGAGCCAGTCAACTAATTTCTTAGAGATCAACCAGATATAGCCTCCCTAAGTCTCCTGTAAATTCTAAATATCTACTTAGCCAAATATCACTTATTATCAAATTCAATTTAAAATTATTTACTCAGCAAAAGTTATTTCAATCAGCTCTACATAAGTACAAAAATAGATTTAGTTGTAAACTATCATGGCTTGGGTACACTCAAAAGAAAAGAAAAAACTAAGTCCTTACTAGATATAACTGTTGGGTCCTAATTACCACTAAATTTAAAAAATTAAAAATTAACTATTTTCATGAACTAATAATAAAAATCAATTCATTCATTTAACCCAAGTTAATTTAAATTTTAAAATAAATATAATTTAGAGATTTAATTAATTTAATTATCATAATAAAAATTCAAAAAAATTTGTGCACTTAATTGTAATAATTTTCCTTTAAAATTGATAATTTCTTTATTTAATTTAGTATGAAGATCAATAATATATAAAATAAAAAGACAATAAACATAAAATAAAGAGAGATATACAACCACCTAATATAAAATACAAATAATAATACAATCCTAGGCTTTCTAGTGAGTGACAACAAAAAGAAATAAAATGCATACAGATTTGACTCATGATCAACTAATTCTTTCCGGATAACTCAATGTGATCATATGTATGTGAGTAATAGGTCAATGTGACAACAGATATAGTACCTAGAAGATACCATAAAGTCTTCAAGAAATAATTAGCAAGCAAAATAGCACACCAGCTTGAGGTCAAGGTGACCAACCATTCAAATTAGTGCGCTCTCTACAAGTACTGATACTTGCCCAATGCAGACTCAACCCTATTACCGGATCTATAGTGGGTAAAGTGTACTAGATCAG
The DNA here is from genome assembly GCA_002786265.1 of Apostasia shenzhenica. Lineage (NCBI taxonomy): Eukaryota > Viridiplantae > Streptophyta > Magnoliopsida > Asparagales > Orchidaceae > Apostasia > Apostasia shenzhenica. Next base: position 3,156,804 of record KZ451950.1, read on the forward strand.
TTTGAATCTATTAACTTCACAATGCTCATGACCCATAATCATATCAATATAATCAACAATGTCATTTTAGTGAGCTTGAGTGAACCTATAATTTGTTCTTATTTATGTCCCAACTCTATGACTATTTCCTATTGATTTTCAATTTCTACTTTATAATTTTCTTCTTCCTCATATAGCTTTCATCCTTATATCTATGTACTCATATGTAAAGCTAAGATCTACAATATAAATGAATATAGGTCCCTAATTCAAGAAGAATGAAGGCCTCTCTGGAGAATTCAATCATCACTTCCTTCGAAAGAGAACTAGACGAATCACCTACTATTTCAATAGGTCTAATATTAAGAGCAGAAATTGGGGTGAAGAGTATGAATATAGTTATGTTATTTAGTAATTAGTGGTGCAACCCTATAAGATGTAGAGAAATATTCCATTCGTAATTGATATTTAATCTCCTTCTACATCTCAATTGGCCTAAATTTACTCCAAGGATGATGATCTTTTAAGCCTCTTAACATATTGTTTTTCTTTACCAAGAAGAATTAACTATGTATGTTGAATTTTGTCCGACTCAACCAAGCCGCAATAGTCAAAATAGCGATCCAAATTATTCACTTTCCAAATAGTAAATAATCTAAATCACCTAAACAAAATCATTACCTCTCCCATAGATAGTGATTTCTTAGGCTGTAATATACGATCTAATCTAAAAGATTGGACTTTTAAGTTACTAATTCGGCATCTATACTAAATAAAACGTGTAAGTAAATTGCACAAAATACTTAGATCAAAAACAAATGAAAATATAATTAAATTAAAAATATAATGCATAGTACACAAGTATAAAATATCCAAATAAAGTCCCCAAAATTAAACCATTCCCTGGTAATTTAATAAGAGAAAAAATGAATATACAACAACAACCAAGCCTTAATCCCACTAGGTGGAGTCGTCTATATGAATCCATTGTTTCCATTGCGCTCTATCAGTTACCAAATTCTTATCTAAGTCTAAGTAACTAAGATCACTCCTTATAGTTTCTTGTCATGTCTTCTTTGGTCTCCCTCTTCCTATTTGTATATGAGCAAAATCTAATAACTCAATTTTTCTAACTGGAGCTTCAATCGGCCTACGATTTAGGTGTCCAAATCATCTAAGACGACTTTCTCTAACTTTATCCTCAATTGGTGCAACACCAACTTTCTTTCGGATATACTCATTTCTCATTCTATCCTTTCGTGTATATTCACACATCCACCTTAGCACCCTCATTTCTGCAATATTTTCTTTATTGGTATGTTTTCTCCTTACATGCCAGCATTCAGCACCATATATTATCGCTGGTCGTCTTACTACAGTTTTATAAAATTTACCTTTGATTTTGGATGAGATTTTTCTATCGCACAACACACTAGAAGCATTTCTCCATTTTACTCATCCTGCTTGAATCTTGCTAATAACGTCATTATCTATTTCACCATCATTTTGTATGATTGATCCAAGTTATCTAAAACGTTCACTCTTCTTGACAATTTGATCACCAATTGTCACATCTCCAATATAAGTATTTCTTTCTTGACTAAATGTGCACTCCATATATTCAGTTTTTGATCTACTGAGATGAAAACCTTTAGATTTTAGAACATTCCTCCAAAGCTCTAGTTTCGCTTTAGCTCCTTTAGTTTTCTCAATAAGGATAATATCATTTGCGAAGAGCATACACCAAAGCACCTCATCTTGGATATGCCCAGTCATGACTTCCATAATCAAAGCAAAAAATACGGACTTAAAGCTGAGCCTTGGTCCTTAGTCAAACATTCTTGTGTCCGTACAAAGATAACAGCTCTTTTATACACGTCTTTAATAACTTAAATATAAGTAGTGCAAATCCCTTTTTTTCTAAAATTCTCCAAAGTACTTCTGTTGAGACTTTATCATAAGCTTTTTCTAAATCAATAAAAACCAAATGAAGGTTTTTCCTTCTCTCCTTAAACTTCTTCATTAAACTTCTTAATAAATGAATAGCTTTTATAGTAGATCTACCTGGCATAAAACCAAACTGATTCTCTGATACCTTAATATCATGGCGTAACCTTTATTCGATCACTCTCCCAAAGTTTTTAAAGTATGACTCATTAATTAAATTTCTCTATAATTAGCACAATTCTGTACATCATTTTTATTGTTATAAATAGGTACTAATATACTCTTTCTCCATTCATTTGGCATCCTTTTAGTCTTCAAAATCATATTAAAAAATTTAGTGAGTCAAGAAACTCCTTCATCTCCTAAGCACTGCCAAACATCTATTGGAATGTTATCTGGTTATACTATTTTTTATGCTTCATCTTCTTTAAAGCTTTCCAGACTTCAGTTTTACTGATACGTCGGATGTAAGAGTATGTTTTATTTTCTTTTGGAGTACTGAGTTCCGTAAAATCAGTTGAATTTTCACAAGCTTCATTAAAAAGCTGTTGAAAGTAACTCATCCATCTATCTTTGATATCTTCTTCCCTCAAAAGTACTTTTTGATCTTCATCTTTAATACATTTTACTTCAATTAAATCCTATGAAGCACCGATACTTCGTGGAGCCTAACGTATCCATATCGTATCCGTATCGGATACCGATACTCCCCGATACTCCACCGATACGTATCCGATACGCCACGTGGCGTATCGATTTTTATTTTTAATTTTTACAAATCCGATACTCGGCCAATACTTGCCCGATACTTGCCCGATACTTGCCCAATACTTGCCCGATACTTTTCGATACTTCTAATTAAAGAAAAAAATATTGAAACAGTTGGTTTGGCCTACACGATAAAAAATAAAAAAATATATTATACATAAAATACAACTCATGCATAGACTCAAATAATAAGATTGAGGGATATACTGAACTCACACAATTGGGATTACAAAATGCTTAATGCACGCTAGTGTTTCGGCAATAGAAAAAGAATTTAGTATTTGCAAACAATTGTATTATCTAGTTTTTCTATATCAATCATACTATCTTTGCTTCTGTTAGACACCGATTATTTTTTTTTAATTTAATCTTTTTTATTTTGTTTATTTATTTAGTTAACACTCAGAGAGAGGAGAGC
>KZ451950.1:3161235-3186069 GCA_002786265.1 Apostasia shenzhenica
ATATTATTAAATTCCTCAGCAACACGTCCAACATGTCCATTTAAATCTCCTCCAATAAATAATCTTTCCTCCTGAGGTATCTCTTGTATTAACTCTTCTAAATCATTCCAAAATTTTTCATTTGTGCTCGCATCCAAGCCTATTTGGGGAGCATACACACTTACAATGTTAATAATTATTTCATTGATTATAATTTTTAAAGTCATAATTCTATCACAATTTTTCTTAACTTCCACTACGTGATCCTTCAAGCTCCTATCCAGAATTATACCACTTCATTCTTATTTTTATTCCTACCAGAGTACCAAAGTTTAAAACATAGGCCATCAATTTCCTTAGCTTTCTCTCCAACCTATTTTCTTTCCTGCAGACACAAAATATTAATTTTTCTATGAATCAAAATATCCACCAACTCCATTAGCTTGCCCGTCAGGCTACCTATATTCCAAGTTCCTAATCTAATCCTACTGACTTGAGTTCTAGTATGATGGACTAGCTTCTTTACCCGTATCCGTCTATGATGTGGGGACTCTTGCTCACTTTTTGCTACACCCGGGCGCCGATGCAGCGGCCCTTGCCCATTTTTCACTGTATTCAAGTAATACAGCGTGTCGCTTCCAGGGAACGCCCTAACTTTAGCGCAATTTTCTAAAGGATTCACATCATAATTGATTCGACAAGTTTTACGCTGGTTGTCGACTGCCTAACGCAACCCTCCGCGTTTCTCATCCGGGACTTGGGACCCGACAACGGCGCGATTATAAGTAAATTTTATAATCAACATAATTTAAATTTTAAATTATTGAATTAAGTACAAAATATTTTCTAAAACAAAATTTTATAATTAATAACATTTTAATCCAACAAATTAAGTTATTTTAAAATTAAAATCAAATCAGATCATCTGACAAATATGAATTTCTAAATTAGATAACAAAGTCAATATAATTCACTAGTTTAGATTTAAGGTCTCAGAATTCAATAGGTTAACTCTCAAATAAAATCAACAATAATATCACTCGAATGATTTTAGGGTCACACGATTAGAGTTTGATTGAAAAAATCAAGAGAGCATTACAATTTTATTGAAACTCAATAAATCAGTAAGTAAGCTCAAAAAGATATTATATTTCAGCTGAGCAAAGCGAACGCAAGAGGGAGAGGCTACGACTTCATCAGGTCTGCTGGTGCACCATGATTAGCGAAAGGAGGGAAGAAGACTGAGATGACGATGGTGAAGTGGAGGTCGAGCTATGTAGGTGAAGGCTAGCAGAGTCGAGGGAACCAACTGCGTGAAAGGTCAATAGTAGAAAACTGCAAGGGATATGATCATGTGCGAACCACACTTAGCAAAAGATGGACTCGAGCAGCGGACTAGCACTGTGGCGAGTGGTTAGGTGGAGCGGCTTGCGTGGCCTTGTGGGATGAACCCACGCCTAAGCTTAAAAGTGTAGGTCGATGTTGCGCCGGGTAATCGATCCGGGAGGTAGCAAAACAAGCAAGAGGCAAACAGTCAAAGTCATGCGTGATCATAGAAAATTTGAGCGTTGTAATTGGATGTGAAGTAGAGGTGTAGATCCTATTGGACAGTGAGAAAGGAAACAAAAAGGGAAACTATTTTCTTCACCGAAATATCAACCCATTAACTTGAATCTAGAATTTGCTAAAACTCAAATTTCATGTGATTCAATGCTAACTAGTACAATGCAAGGAGACCCCTTCATATAGAGATCTCATCCCAGCTATTTGATTGAACACTTGCCCAATGTGAATCTAATGCTAAATCGTGTCCCACCACCATCACAGCTTTAGTGTTCTCATAGTTTGCAAGCTTCATGTGCAAATCCAAATCTTACTTAATACTTCGAAACCCAACCACATTCAAATTAATGCGAAATGTAACTATTCTAATGCGCATGTAAGTACACTTGAAAATGAGAAATGCAACTATTCTTAAAGAACATTAAGTAGCCTTCTCAACTATGAAACAAGGATTGTATTATGGTTTGTCGAATAACATGAAGTATGAAAGAAATACCTGAGATGGAGTTAATTCAAATGAAATTCGAGCATCATTCTCTCTTATCTGAACACAAACACAAGAAAGTCCCCTCCCTATCCATGCTGTTGATCCTGAGACAGCTTCAACTATAGTATTGCATAAAAGAATGGATTAGAATTTACAACTCTGCGCAACAAGGAAATGCTAACAAAATATATGAAATAACACCGACCATATTTGTACTCCTCCAAGAAGAAAAAATGTTATTGCTTCCAAAAGTGCATTGATGTAGATAATTACACACATATACTAGCTAAACAAAACATTATATGATAATGATCATCAATGCAATGTCAAGCAAGAAAATTAGACAAATAATTTGCAGATGCAAAGAGCAGAAAAAGCATCCATTGGAGAAAAAAAAAATAATGCCTAACACATAGAGGTATACAGGTAAGTTCAGCATATCAAGTGCCTGTTCAAACTTAGATTTAATAGAAATGCCCTGATAAATAAAAGTATATGACTAAGTTCCACAAATCTAAAAAGACTCCAGAGGTTGTGTAATTTCTCCAGGTGGCCTTCATCCTGAGATATATCAGTAGATCTATGTCAGGCCTTGCTCTGCTGATCATCTTGTAAATAGGTTTAAATGACTTGGTAGTTTAAAAGATACAACTAATAGGAAGCACCATGTAACAAAAAGACTAATAGCTTTATTTTATTTCATGTTAAATATATGGCATCCAGTCAGTGATCACAAGAGCACAGAATTTCTAGGATGCAAATTATAATTACAGAAAAGATTAAGGCTCCTTCCAACATTCATCTAAGCACTTAAGTTTCATAATTAGAACCAATACACACACCTTTCATTCCTGGACAAAATAAAGTATTCACAATTTACAACCTAACAAGCTATTTGAAGAAACTAACTGTAAACACTCTTTGACTTCGTTTGGCTCGAGCCTTTTCCTGGACAAGAGAAAAAATATTTTATTTTTAAGTTTAATGAGAGAGAAATTTATTTTAATATTAGAAAGCATGTAGAATATGAAATACTTTCAATTATAATATCGTATTTGTGTTGGTTGTGAAATAAAGTTAATTTTTATAATCGAAATTTGTATTGGACAAAAAAATTGCCTCAAACCAAACGAGGCCTTTGAGACATATTCTATAAGGTTTTATCCTACAAGAAAACTCTTTATTTAGTCGGAAGCTATTTTGGCTATGATCTTTTTTTATATTGTATAGAATATGAAATAAAATTAATTGATGTACTGAGAAATGTGTAAAATGTGATATAAAGTGAATTTTTTTATATTAAAATTTATATATTGAGGACAAAAAAATAAAATTTTATTTTATTTTAATTTCTTTTTAAAAATGACCATGGACAATCTAGCCTCTAACCAAACAGAGGCTTAGGAGTCAGATCACCTTGAATTGACTGTTTATGCTACCACTGATCTGCAAGTAAGAAATTTTTATGTTGCTTCCTGTTCTCTTTACCTTACCCTCAACTGCTAATAAAAATGTCGCATAACTCCTCAAATTACATGTTAGTAGAATATGAAACGTATAATAATCAACTTATACTCTAAAAAAAATACATCTACAACTTAATCTATACAATTAGTCAAATTTGATATATATTCATCTCCAAAGTTATTGGCGATCAAAGTATATTCCAAAGTTATTAATAACCAAAAGAATAACTTCACTTCAACACATCAGAATAATGGGCATAGAACTTGCACCACCCTACCACCCCTAAATAAATAAATAAATAAACCCAACCAAAATTATAAATATTTTGCAATGCAAACAACTACCTACTTAGAACCTTTGAGTAGCCATATAGACAAATTCATCCAAATAATCAATGTCATCTAATGTGGCTTAAGCTTGTAGGTTATGGCCCAAAAATAATTTTATATTCTAATATGTCCTCTCAAGCGCAAACTTATTTGCTTTGTAACTTGGAGTACAGCATAGGGGGCATTAGAGTTTAAATTTGAGATCTCTGGCTCTAATATCATATCAAATCTATGATTACCAACCAACCTAAAAGCTTAAACTCGTAGGTTATGGACCAAGGATAATTTCATATTCAAACAAAATTAACCCACAATCAAAACCATGTGGGAACAAAGAAGTTAAACATTTGCTGCTACAGTCAATGAAAAAAAATCAAACAATCCCTAAAGAACATCATAAATTTGTAGAATCTGGGAAACCTCAGCTTTTATAAACCAGAGAATCTGAGAATGCATAAGCAGAATATGGCTTACCCGAAGAACCGTTGTAATTGCTCCCCTTGTCCAGCCCGTGAATCCTCCTAACGGCCACAGACGACTCTCCGTTCTCTTCCATCATCTGTCTGCCCACGTCCTAAACCACCAAACTGTCCAAGAAGTCTCTCATCGAGGGCGAAGCCCTAAAAGCCGATCCAGCCTCGGACTTCCCTCCAAATCTTCGGAGGACAATCAGGTGCAAATGTCAGATCCTTAGGGGATGCCTCCGGCAACAGATGCGATCTCAAAACTTTCCGAGGAAAACGAGTGGTTTCCGTGTGGGGTGGGGGAGAAGGCAATATGCAACGCCCTCGGGAACCAAAGTGGTGGAGGAGAGAGAGAAAAAGAGGAGGAACAAGAAGAGAGGGTAGAACTACGCTGCTACAGCGAGAGGAAGAGGTTTCTTGGACGTCTAGGTTTTCCAATATCAGCAGGGAGACAGACAGAGAGAGACAGAGAGAGAGAGAGAGAGATCTCGGAAGCCGTAGCTTCAGAACCTCGACCTCCCCTTTCTTTCTCTGTTGTTCTCTTCCTTTCTCTCTCCAAAATTCTCTCTTCTTCCACCGCCGCCACCACCACCACCTGGGCAAGTTCTTCAAGCCGGAAATGGCCTCAGCCTTTCTCGTCCGTTCCCTCCCTCTTGCTTTTTGGATGGTGATTCTTTTTGGTTAAATTATATCCCGGTCCAGAATCAGCCAGGGATATGCATATTCATCCACGTTTTAAAACCTTGTCACATAGGTCCCTCAAGAATAATATCATCCAGGTTCAAAGTTTTCAATATTTTTTATTTGAGTCCCTGAGTCACAAAATATTCTCAATTGGATCCATAAGATCGACATAAATCTTCAATTAAGTCATTTTTACCGTACTTTATCAGCTTTCTATTAGACTAATAAAATTATATATATGCTCATCATTTCACCTTTCTCTCTCAATTTTGCTCTCAAGTGGGGATAAGAGAGAGAGAAAAGGATAAAGATAAAGATAAAAAAATAATTATTAATTTATTTTATTATTATTTTAATAAGAGATATTTACATACACACCCCTTAAGTTTCTTCAATTACATATTAAATTTCTTTTTTTATTTTATAATTTAATCTTTCAAATTTTCTAAAAATAAAAACTAGTGGCATATATATATTCACAAATAAATTTATAAAATTTTATATACACATGAAATTAGTAATAATAGGTAAACAATCATAATTAGTAAACAGAATCATTCAAAAATCATAAAAAAATTATTAAATATATTATTTTTGAAAGACTTAGGATTAAAATGAAAATAAAAAACAAAGTATTTAATATGTTATTAAAAAAATTGAAAGTATATATATAAATCTCTATTTTAATAAAAAAAGACTAGGAATAATATTTTAAACAGACTTAAAAGATTTAAATAAAAAATTTTAAAATTAGAAATTTATGTGATATTATATCTTGACCTAAAAGACCTGAATAACTTTTTTTCTGTTTTTTTCTTTTTATTATTTTTTTTTTGCCTCCATTTAACTTATATTAAGTATTGCTTAATATGAAAATTAAAAATTTCTCCTTTTACTTTTTTGTTGAATAGAAGAAAATTTCTACTTGGCCTTAATAATTTTTCCAGTCTCTTTTTCATTTGAATACCTTGCTTTTCATTTTATTTTCTACTTCAGCCAATGTGGTTCAAAGATTACAATGTTTTGGGGAAAATTTCCAATTATGATTCCAAAAATTCTATTTTATATAAAAAAAACCTAAAAACTTAGGAAGAGTTCATTACATGAATTTATACATGTTATAAAATCTTAAAAGTGATTCTCATCTCATCATTTGCTTGGCAAATTTGACGGACTTGCATTTTCTTAAGTTTTAGGACCAAAATAATATTAATTTAAAAATAATAATAATAATAATAATAATAAATAAATAAAAATTTTTAATTATTTTATACAAATTCTAATATAAAAAAATATTATTTTACTTCACGTACTTAATAATTTTTAATAAAAATATCAACTTTATTTTATTTTCTAGATTAAAATGCTCGATTTGAATATTTTGATTTAGGATGTGAAAAAAAGTAGATATTTTTATTGAAAATTATTTTAAGTATATAAAGTAAAATAATATTTTCTTATATTAAAATTTGTATAGAATGATTAAAAAAATTTATTTATTATTATTATTATTTTTTTAAACTAGTACTATTTTGATCTTGATTTTAATTATTGCGTCAAATTGGACCAAGATTTAAGGACGCAGACTATAACTCCTTCAAGGCCACCATTGCAAAAGGTCACTGTTCCAACCTAGGGCTGACAATTTTATTCAAAAATCGAAAATCGCTCGAAACTCGCTCGATAAAAAACTCGACTCAAAATCGATTCGAGTCATTTCGAGTCGAGTTTCGAGCTATTCAGTGTACTCGAAATTATTTCGAGTCGATTTCGAGTTTGGCTTGACTCGCTTGAAAAAAAACGAGCTGACTCGAAATAAAATTATTTATTAAATATTTTTATTATATTATGAAAGAGTGACACATTGAAAACTGAAAATGGAAATATTTTTTTTGAGTTAAAGTGTAACCATTTTAAATATTTTTTTTATTATGTAATTTAAATTTATCCAAAAACTGAAATCGATTCGAAATCGACTCGAACTCGAGTTAAATCGAGTCGAGCTGACTCGACTCGAAATGATTCGAGTTCGAGTCGATTTCGAGTCTCGTTGAAATCGAATTTTTCGAGTTCGAGTATACTGAAATTCGCTCGAACTCGACTCGATGCCACCCCTATTCCAACCTATCATCATAGCTCGCTCCTTTTGGGTCACCTCTAAGTTCACACAGCTCGAGGAGACCAAGCGAAACCTCGATCCTCAACATTAACTTTCAGCTCACTCGGAGTTCACTCAAAACCCATAACTCGTACCTAGGGGTGGCAATATATGACCTGACCCGTGAACCCGACCTGCAAATTTCGAGTATGGGTCATGAATTTTGACTCATTTAATAATTGGGTCGGGTAGGGTTCGAGTTGGGCATTTATCAAAAAATACTCTATAAACGGGTCGGGTCGACCAGCCAACCCGACCCATTTATTAATTGGGTCGGGTTTGGGTCATGAATTTTGACCCATTTAATAAATGAGTCGAGTTCGGATTGAGGCTATTCGGGTCGGGTCGGATTCGGGTTTGACCCATGATATTTTTAGCTTTTTTTTCATTCTTCTAGAATTCTCGATGAGCCTCATTGTAACCCAAGAAAATTTTCAATGACCAAAAGTTGCCCTTATTTAATTTTCAATAATATAAATTTGAAATCATAAATGTTTTGATAAATACTAATTGTGATTTTTACCTTGCACCTTTAAATGTGTTCAGATCTATGAATAGCAACTGGGTGGATTTGAGTCGGGCTAACCAATATCTAAATCAGCTATACTATGCATAATTCAATATTCATATTTGCTCTATACCCGACTCCGCCCCGCCCTGCCCCATCTTATTTAGGGTGGATTTCTGACCCGCCCAACCTAACAGTTTCAACCCGATAGCAACACAAAGAGCTCGGACGAGAGAGAGAGAAATTGAAGACAGAGGCAAGAGGTTGTTGCTGTTGAGTTGCCAGTGCTCGATTGAGGTTGAAGTCAGACTGTGCTCGGCAATGGCAAGGATTGGGCCGAGGTACTACAGATTGGTGACGTCAGGGGTGCGCACGAGAAACTGATGTTTGGTGACATTAGTAGTCGGCAGCGACAGCAGTTGGCCAGATAGGAGAGATGCACAACAGTACGAGAGCGATGTTGCGACAATCAGTTGGTCGGGAGAGACAAGCATTGGGGTGTGTGCACGAGAGTAACTAAGTGAGTGGTTAAGCGCTAATTGTGAGTGTTTAGGGCTTTGAGATTTTTATTAGGGGAAAATATTAAGTAGCGTCGGGTGAGTCGACTCAAGTCGAGCAAATTACCACACCTAGGGTCCTAGCAGCGAGTGTGATTTAACTAGTAACGGGTCGAGGATAGTGAATATGTAGTTATGCCCAAACCCAACTCGCACAATAATACAGTAGGGCCGGTCGTGAGTTTCAGCTTTAATTTTCAGGCTCATACCCATCCCATTAGGGGCAGAGCGGAGCAGTTTTAAGAGATGCAGGTATAAATTATCACCCCTATTGAAATCCCTCTTCACAGGGATTAGGAAAAATTCAAAAAAAAAAACACATTGGTGGAAATTTTTTTTTTTTTTTTTGAATTATTTCATAATGAGCACATGGATACAAACTAATTGAACCAAAATAAAATTTCCAAATATGCTCATGAATTGATCCTTCACTTCACATGAGAGTCATCCTCACATGGGAGTGCCATCCACTAAGGAAAAATTTCATAGTGGGAAGAGATGGATGGAGAGCTAAACAATTAGGAGTCGTCACGTCAACAGTGGGCTCCACTTGCTGCTGATGTGGCATCCAACTATTGGTCCGGTTCGACCAATTTAACCCTATGAATTTTCTCTACAAGATCTCACCCCCTTCTATGTAGGAGGGCTTAAGAAAGATGAGCCTTCCTTTTTTTAGCTTTCACATGATGAGCATTCATATTTGGTCCCCTAGATAGGTCACATGGTTAAGTGCAAACTACAGGTGGGCCCCTGTATATAAGTCCACAATTGCATTTATATTCCAAATAGACCTTTTTTGACAACAGTAAAAAAAAAGACTTATTTTAGCCCTAATTATAATTTTAAATTTATTTTAAAAAAAATTTAAAAATTATTTTATATCTCATCTTACACAAATTTCAATATTAAACAATCACTTTATTTCACATGAATACAATTTTTAATATAACTAACTCACTTTATTTCACATCATACATATCTTTATAAAAAAATTTCAAATCATCTTTTTTTCCTCCAATCAAACAGAGCCCTTTATCAACTGCACACAATGCAAGTCAACTGTTGCTTATAGATGCAGAGCTTTTTCAAACCCAAGTAAGAAAGCAGCTCGCCTAAAATCATGAAATTCTGAATTCGAATCCACACTACAATTGATAATAAGGTGAAAAGAAATGTGGTGTTTAGAAAATGAATAAATAAATAATAATAAAACTAAAAAAATAATTTTTCAAACATGAAATTTTCATTTTATTGAAATCGATCATGTTGCACATAGGCGACGTAGCACGATCTATGCCCAGAAGGGCATCTCTCGAGATCACCATGACAATAATTAGATTTTATTGACCACTAAATCATGATTTTTTGCTCGCTTAGCCCTTAATGTTAAATATTTATATATATTATATCACATTTTGAATACACAACTATAAACTGCACCCTCTCTATTAAATTAACAAAAATCTAACTCTTTATCTAATAATAAAGAGTGATATTCATAATTATACATTTAAAATATAAAATAATATATAAAAATATTTAAAGTGTTAAACAAATAAAAAATCCCTTTTTTAAAAGAAGTGGCATTATGTAATTCTCCCTTAACTACATTGCCCAATTGTAGTCAAGACACAACTCTCAATTAAGCAATAATAAAGACGTTATATAATGCAAAATATTACAAAAAATTTCAACAAAACTACATCATAAGCTTGTTTGTTTGTAAAATTTAATTTTTAATTAAATTAAAATTAAATTTAAATAAAATATTTTTTATTAAAATTTATAAATAATGTGAAATAAAATTAATTATTATATTAAAATATATAAAAAATATAATATAAATTAATTATTATTTTAATATATATATATATATATAATATAAAATAAATTAACAATATAATAAAATATATCTGTTTAAAATTAAAATAGATTAATTTTACTCTGCCAAACAAATAGGCTCATTTTTCAATAAACAATGAAAAATTACAACTACTGAGCTTCCTTATTGTTATAACCAATGAAGAACAAAAGATATAAATATTATTATGTCAAAAACCAAAAAAAAAAAATAATGGGGCAAGGTTTTAAAAATCAGACCGGACCGGCCGGTTCAACCGGTAGAACCGTAAACCGATCAGCCAACCGGTCCGGTTTAATTTTATAATTGGATCCGCTTATAACCGGTCAGAATCGATCTAAACCGCGGTTCAACCGGTCAACCGGTACGGTTAGACCGGTTGAGTTTAAAATTAAAAAAAAACTTTCCTAAACCCTAGATCCCTAACTAAACCTTCGTTCTGCAGCCTCTACTCGCGCGATAGTCACGAACTCGCGATTTCCCTTATCTCGCACTCTTCTCTCCGGCTCCCATCCTCTCGGAATGATTTAATATTTTAATATTTTAGTGATATGAAATAATAAAATAATTTAATAATTTAATTGTTAACACGTGGTTCCTGCACTGCATCCTAGTCGAACACGTGACGCTTAACAGGCCTGTACTTGATTGATTGATTGGCTGACTCAGCTTCAAGTTTTGGATTGGATAGAAAGTTAAAAAAATTAATAGTTTAGATTTTAAAATTAGGTACTTTAATAAAAAAAATAAGAATAAAATTAGTATAATTTTAGATAAGAGCTTGAAGGATTACGGAGAGAAAATTAAAAAAAAATTATTATAAAATTATGATTTTAAAAATTATAATCAATGAAATAATTATTAACATTGTACGTATGTATGCTCCCCAAATAAATTTGGATATGAGCATAAAAGAAAAATTTTGAAATGATTTGAAAAAACCAATACAAGACTCCTCAAAAAAGATTATTTATTGGAGAAAATTTAAATGGACATGTTGAAAATGTTGCTAAGAAATTCAATAACATCTGTAGCGGATATAATCTTGGAGAGATAAATGAGGATGATAAAACTATCTTAGAGTTTTTTTCAGCATATGATCTTGTAATTACTAATACTTTATTCAAGAAAGAGAGAGGAGCATGTTATCACGTATAAAAATGGAACTTCAAGAACTCCAATTAATTATTTTTTATAAGAAAACAAGATCTATGATAGAAGTCATTCATTTATTAAAAAATTTAATAGAGAAGTTTAACGAGAGAAATGAAAATCTATATTTGATTTTTATTGATTTGAAAAAAGCTTATGATAAAGTCTCATGAGAAGTACTTTGGAGAGTTTTAGAAAAAAAGTTGAATTTGCACTACTTATATTCAAGTTATTAAAAACATATATAAAAAAGTTGTTACCTGTGTACGGACACAACAAGGTTTGACTAAGAATTTTTTCTATTACAGTTGGACTACACTGAGGCTCGGCTTTAAGTATGTATCTTTTTGCTTTGATTATGAAAGTCATGACTGGGCATATCCAAGATGAACTGCCTTGGTGTATACTTTTCGCAAATGATATTGTTCTTATTGAGAAAACTAAAGAGAGAGCTAAAGCGAAACTAAAACTTTGGACGAATCTCTAAAATCTAAAGGTTTTCATCTCAGTAGATCAAAAACTGAATATATGGAGTGCACATTTAGTCAAGAAAGAAATACTTATATTGGAGATGTGATAATTGGTGATCAAATTATCAAGAAGAGTGAACGTTTTAGATACTTTGGATCAATTATACAAATTGATGGCGAAATAGATAATGACGTTATTAGCAAGATTCAAGCAGGATGAGTAAAATGGAGAAATGCTTCTGGTGTGTTGTGCGATAAAAAAATCTCATCCAAAATCAAAGGTAAATTTTATAATAGCCGACTCCACCTAGTGGGATTAAGTCTTGGTTGTTATTGTTATTATAAGAAAACAAGGTCGCTTAATTCCATTAGATGGAGTCGGTTACATGAGTCCTTTATTTTCATTGCGCTCTATCAGTTACCAAATTTTTATTTATGTCTAAGTAACTAAGGTAACTCCTTATAGTTTCTTGTCATATCTTCTTTGGTCTCCCTCTTCCTCTTTGTATATGGGCAAAATCCAATAACTCAAATTTTCTAACTGGAGCTTCAATCGGCCTGCGATTTAGATGTCCAAACCATCTAAGCAGACTTTTTCTAAGTTTATCCTCAATTAGTGCCAACACCAACTTTCTTTCGAATATACTCATTTCTTATTCTATCTTTTCGTGTATATCCACACATCCACCTTAACATTCTCATTTCTGCAATATTTATTTTATTTGAATGTTTCTTCTTTGCAGGCTAGCATTCAGCACCATATATCATCGCTGGTCTTACTACAATTTTATAAAATTTACCCTTGATTCTGGATGGAATTTTTCTATCGCACAACACACCAAAAGCATTTCTCCATTTTACCCATCCTGCTTGAATCCTGCTAATAACGTCATTATCTATTTCGCTATCAATTTGTATAATTGATCCAAGGTATCTAAAGCGCTCACTTCTCTTGACAATTTGATCACCAATTATCACATCTCAAATATAAGTATTTCTTTCTTGATTAAATGTGCACTCCATATATTCAGTTTTTGATCTACTGAGATGAAAACCTTTTAGATTTTAGAGCATTCCTCCAAAAGCTTTAGTTTCGCTTTAGCTCCCTCTTTAGTTTTCTCAATAAGGACAATATCATTTGCGAAAAGCATACACCAAGACACTTCATCTTGGATATGCCCAGTCATGACTTTCATAATCAAAGCAAAAAGATACATACTTAAAGCCGAGCCTCAGTGTAGTCCAACTGTAATAGAAAAAATCCTTAGTCAAACCTCCTTGTGTCCGAACAAAGGTAACAGCTCCTTCATACATGTTTTTAATAACTTGAATATAAGTAGTGCAAATCTCTTTTTTTTCTAAAACTCTTTAAAATACTTCTCTTGAGACTCTATCATAAGCTTTTTTCAAATCAATAAAAAACCAAATGGAGGTTTTTCATTCTCCTTAAACTTTTTCATTAAACTTCTTAATAAATAAATAGCTTTTATAGTAGATCTACCTGGCATAAAACCTAACTGATTCTCTGATACCATTAGTATTATGGCGTAACCTTTGTTCGATCATACTATCCCAAAGTTTTAAAGTATAACTCATTAATTTAATTCCTTTATAATTAGCACAATTCTATACATCGCCTTTATTATTATAAATAAGTACTAATATACTCTTTCTCTATTCATTTGACATCATTTTAATCTTCAAAATCATATTAAACAATCTAGTGAGTCAAGAAACTCCATCTCCTAAGCACTGTCAAACATCAATTGGAATGTTATTTGGTCATACTGCTTTTTTATACTTCATCTTCTTTAAAGCTTCCAGACTTCAACTTTACTAATACATCAGATGTAAGAGTAATTTTTATTTTTATTTTGGAGTGCTGAGTTCCGTAAGATCAATTGAATTTTCACAACTTTCATTAAAAAGCTGTTGAAAGTAACTCATCCATCTATCTTTGATATCTTCTTCCATAAAAAAGTACTCTTTGAACTTCATCTTTAATACATTTTACTTCATATAAATCTTTCATTTTTCTATCTCTTGCCTTACCAATCCTATATAATTGTCTTTCTCCTTCTTTAGATCACAAATATTTTTTGAAAAAAATCACAAAATTTTTACAAATCTTCTTTTTTTTTCCCCTACAGCCGAACAGGGCAGTCATCAATTCAAACACATCTAAACTTAGAATTTGACTCCCTAACAACATTAAACTTCTCTATTGGAATTTTCTCCATATGCTCAGAAATAGATAACATGAAAAGTCTACTTTCGGACAAACTACTCCGGATAGAAGCCAAAAACAGAAGGCGAAAACAAACCTAAAACATAATTCCAAGAGGTTCTCGAAAAACTTATGAATAATTTTTCATTCAACTGCCAAAACTTACTCCCATATAATATACTTAACTAAAGTACCAGAAATCACAAAAGAAAAAAAATGCTACTCATGATATATAAATGTTGCTTCCTGCTCCCAGCCTACAGATTATTAAGAACAATGATATGATTAGCATGCCATTTTTCACATCACATATATATATATATATATATTATATATATATATATATAATCAATCTCTCTTAGATAATTATATTGTTCTTGTCCAGCAGGGGTTGTTTTACTACATTTTTATAAAGTAACAAAACTAAAAAAAGAGAGTTCGAAAAACAATATATAAATACTGAATAGGATGGAAGGCTATTTACCGTTTTAGAAGGTGTTTTGAGAATTGAGTCTGTAGTGTTTGAACAACACATAAAGAGCATCTTCCAAACCTTTTGAATCAGCCATAGCAGCGAATGGGATCATTGCAGCCTTTGGCCGCAGACTGTTTGAAACCGTTGCGGCCGCCTTTTTCGAGGTACTGCTGATGGTACTCCTCGGCACGGTAGAATTTCTTTGCAGGGAGGATCTCGGTCACGATCTCCCTCCCCAACGTCTTCTGGTGCCTCTCTAACGATTCCTTGGCAGCCTTTTCTTGATCTGGGGTGTAGTAGTATATCCCAGAACGATATTGAGCCCCCACATCATTACCCTGCGAAGTTGAATTGACGGGAATCATCGACATATTGGATGAAATATGATTGAATATTGGGGAGATTTTCATAAACGAAATATACTTGAAACAAATATCTGGGCCTCAAATTTTTGATTTCACGCACATCCTACAAATCTTTTTTTAACACCTTGAGATAATTCCATTTATCACAGTTTGTTACTGAGGTCTGTCTCATGGCTACGATGTGCGGCGACTAGCCATCTCCTAATCAAGGTGTGAAACAGTGGCCGTAATCTTAACCAATGTTGTAAAAACCGAACCGGTAATCGAACCGGAACAACAATTAATTTATGGTCAGACCGGTCGAACCGGTCTAACCGGTCGGTTCAATTACTGATATTAATATAACAAAATGATATAATTATACACACACTTAATATTAAAAATATAAAATATTTGTTATATAAATATAATTAAATAATTAATATCCAATATGACAAATAAAAATTAATTAACATATATTCAGTATTACTAATAAAAATTGATGAACATATATATATAATTTTTAATATGACAAACAAAAATTAAAAATTATATATTATATATATTCAACATAAAATTAATCAATATAGATCTATATTTAAATAAAAAAGTTTAGTTATCTTTAAAAAAAAATTTCATAAACATAATTTTTTATCTAAAAGTCTTATTAACTTGCTTACAAATATTAACCAAAAAAATAAAATATAATTTTTCAGTTGAACTGATATTTAACCTATTCAATCAGTTCACCCAGTTTAACCGGTTCAATCCGGTTCAATCCGGTCTAAACCGGTTCAATCCTTTTTCGGTTTTAATATAGAACCAGAACGGACTAGAGACCGGTTCACGGTCCGACCGGTCGAACCGGCTGGTTCGGTCCGGTTTTGACAACATTGATCTTAATGGAATCTATGATTTCATTTATTATGTTTAAGATGGAGAATAATCGGTAGGCTATTTCATGGCGTTCAAAATTTTGGAGGCAACTACGTGAAATTTACAATTTAGAGTCCAAACTGTAGTCGACACACACAGATATATACACATACATACATACACACACACATAAGAACTACTAGATGTTATACCTGAAGTTCCCCGTTTCGAAGTCATGGTAACAAGACTTCAGGTTTAGCCTCATTAAAAGAAGTCACAGCAGCATAAAGAAGACTGAGAGAAACACGATCATTTGAAAGTTTCAAAAAACATCATTTGTACGGTGAGCATGAACCCTAGGCACTCTGCCAGGCTAATATTTTGTCAAAAACTGGGATGAACATTTAGACATGCATGCACTTCAAGGCATTGCGCCAAACACAAAAGGACTGCTTATCTTTAATTTTGTAAAAGGATAAAGATTAGAAACAACTTAGACAACTTATGCTGCTATAACTTGGTATGTTACAAATCAATCTTATTATAGATTTCATTTTCACCCTCTAAGCATCTCCTGTTGTACATGTTTCATAATTTGTTTTCCTAATTTAGATGACAGTACAACCGGCATGACAAGGCATATCATATGTTAAATTTTATAATTCTAAATGGCATAGGTCACTCCCGTGTCATGACCTATGCTACCTATCTGGTCAATGCTTTCATGTTGTATCATTGGTTCCCCCACAGCCCACAACACAACATGGCACAACAAATGAGTTCCGAGTATACCTATGAAGAAATAACGTAATAGAGGTTTTACTGATCACAAGCAAATATACGTAGGACCTGTAAAATTATTCGAAAGTCCAAACTCGGATGAATAGTGAACTGAATCAAAAACAAATCAGTTAGTTTAAAGGTACCCCCTCCGACTTGAATATGACTTTACATTTCAGCTTGAGTAATGTGCAACTCGCTCAAGATGGAATTTGAGTCAATTCAGAATTTAATATGTTTTTCTAACTAAATTTAAACAGCTTTGCTTGGTGAAGATGGTTAATTTGTGTAGACAATTAAAACCCAGGACTTGCATTGGAAAATAATCATTTTTTCTTGTTGAATTAGCGTGAAAAGCTCAGCTTCACCATTTACACTAAACTAACTAAAAGATGTTGCATGTTTGAAAGCCACTTCTTTCTCCAACTCATATCATAGTAAGACCAAGAACGAGATATTCCTTCAAAGGTTTCTGTTAACAAATATCCTATGACATTGCAATATTATCTTGATCTTTGAGTTCATAACTAACGATTCGTACAGTACTGAGTACGACTTAAATCTGTATAATAGAAAGGAGGAACCTTTGGTTCTGCATATTATTTCCAATATTGCCTACTCAGTTTTCTTTGTTCTATTTTTTGAAACTCTTACTCAGTTTTCATGTCAACCAGAAATGCACTTAAACTAAAAATTATTTTAAACATTTCAATTCAAATTGATCATGACTCAAACATTTCAAGTTAGAGTTTTATTAAACTCAATCAAACCTAGACTCAATTAAACTTCATATATACTAATACAGTGACAGGAAAAAGGCGTGAGAGTGTGGACTAATTACATGTATAATATAACATAGATCCAAGTATCGTCTGCATAGTACATTACTGGTCTAGGGTTCTTTGGATTGGTAAGTACTTGGGATCCCCAGGCATGTTAAGATTCAAGACATTTCAATAAAAGTAAAACAATTAAAAAAAAAAAGTTACCAGGATGTGCATTAATCATCCCTTGAGTGCTTCATGAACCCTTTTGCGAGAAAACAATATGTCAATCAATTTTGCTCAGGCTTTCACTTAGATTCAAGTTAAAGAACACAAAATGCCATAGCTATGATTTTAAGCCAATTAGCAACATTTCAACTTTTTAGGGAAATGAATGTGCATTGACGTCAATCTACCAGGTAGTCCTATTCAATACTAAATGAGAACTGAAATCCAAAATTCTCACATATCAAGGAAACCTACCACACAAGTTAAAAGGATCCTCAAGCAACAAAGACTGTGGAAGAAAATGCCTTCAACATGCATAAGAGAATGACAAAATGAAATCCTCATTGACATCTCGAGTAAATCCCATCCATGAGCATTCTATAATTGTTATTTTGCAAAATCAAAGAAACCTAGAACTGTCTTTAGTAGTCAAGAAAGTGCTCAACCCATAAAAAATGACATTTGCTCTAACTATGAAGCACTGATATTTCACGAAACCTAACGTATTCGTATCAGATACCGTACTCCACGATACTCCATCAATACGAATCCAATACGCCACGTAGCGTAACAATTTTTATTTTTATTTTTTAAATCTCACACTTACTCAATACTTGTTCGATACTATCCAATACTTCGAATTATAGAAAAAACATTAGAATAATCAGTCTGGCCTACACGATAAAAATTAAAAATATCTCGTACATAGAACACAACTCATGCATAGACTTGAACAATAAAATTAAGATACAATGAACTACGAAATTGGGATCGCAGAAAGTTTCATATACTCTAATGTCTCGACAATAAAAAAAAAATTGGAATCCGCAGACAGTTGTGTCACCTACTTTAACAGACTTTTTTCGTGATCTTATAGATACTAGTGATGTTTCTGTTTTTTATATCTCAATCGATATTGCCTTTACTTCTATTGAATGTTGATCACATTTTTTTAGCTTAATCAAGCTCATATTATGAAAAGAATAGGATTTTGATATTTTTATTTTATCTATTTATTTAGTTAAAGATTTAGAAAGAGGAGAGCATATATCTACTTTGATCAGTCAGTATCTCTAGGCTTATGTCGCAACATCTGTATCATTATCAATTGTATCAGCGAATTGATTTGGGTCGGATTTAAATTGAAATTGAAACTAATCTACTGATATATACTTAAACTCTCATCTCATTTAAATAGCCTGTGACAAGTTGGAAAGCAATTAAATAAACTTTATAATATTATTTTAAATTTAATATTTTTTAAAATTCAATAATTGTTGAACGATACTTTTATTTTTTCAAGTTAAATTATGCATAATATTGTTTTTAGTGATATCAAAAAGATTTTAAAAATATAGTTAATTTGAAGAAAATTTAAAAGTAGCAATAAGATGCATATGACATCTATATCCACTATAGAACTACACCTTAAATATGAAAACATAACGAATTATACACACACATATATAACAGTCGTATCCCAACGTATCTGTACCCTACTTTTTTTAAATTTCTCGTATCGTCGTATTCGTATTGTCGTGTCGCACTCGTGCTTCATAATTACTTTATAATATGATCAAGATGAAATAACATACTCATTGCTATCCAAAGAAAAAAAACCTACTCATAAAATGAAAAAGGATAAATGCACCAAAATTCATGCTAGGTTAAATATATTCATCCTTCAACTTCAGTTGAGCATCAAAAAACTCATTTAATGAGAGACTACTTAACCAAGGTAGATAACAAGTTAATAGATTCAGACTACAGAATCACCTTTTCAAACGCCATCAAGTATACTAAGCTTGCATATTTGAATAGCAGAACGCTTTAATGAATTCAAAAACATTTTTTTTGATCGTTGAATGAATTCAGAAACTTAAACGCAATATCATGCGTCGATTTCCACAACTAGTTTTGGCAAACCAATGGTGTATAACAATGAACTAATGATCAACATCATTAATGAAATAATGTAATGTAGTAATTATTAGTAGTTGGTGGCTGATAGATATTAATTATTAGATTGTATCAAAAGAGGCCTTCATGAATATAAATAGAAATGTTATAGAACAAATAATATAGACTAATAAAATACCATCACTTCTCACATGGAACCAAAGCCTGGCTTCAGCAAGATTCATGCCAATACGCGAGATTCATCAAAGTACAAAATCTCGTGCCTCAACAACTAGGTAGGTCATAAAAACCCTCACGAACACCCGACAGGGGATCACATGATGGGACCCACTAAAAGCCATGCATGTATCTTATCATTTAAAAACAATGTGCCTCTAGGTGTGCCTTATCCAAACGTGGAACTCTACAAAAGCTATAGATTGGAACTTAGACTAACATAGCTGCTACTCACAATAAATCAGATCACACCACTTCACTCAAGAGTATCAAAGGAATCCAAAAGATTTGATTTGTCCAGAAGCTCCCAAGTAGACATAATCATTGGGTGAGCCGAGCCCGTTTGGGAATCAAAATTTTTTTCTTTGCCCAGTCCTGACCAGGGGCCAAGTGTTGGGGCTTGCTTCATATCAAGATAGCAATTTAATTTATTTATATTGTTTAATGTTTTAACGTATCAAATACAAATCTTTGTGCAGCATAAAATAAATATTGAAATTTATATTGAGATAATTTAATCACTTTATAAATCATGAAATGTTTCATCTCTAACTTAAATTGTGGAATCAAAATATGACTTTTCTTACAATAATGGACCGAGCAGGCCTGAACTTGGCCAAAAACTAAATCCCAACCCGGCCCAAGGTTTTAGCGAGCTCGGGCCTAAAAGTCTGATATTAATTTATATGCTTATTTTTTGTCCAAGCTAACCCAAATAAACATCGAGCCTAGACGGCCTATTGGGACGCCACCTATTGATTAGGTCTACTCTCAAGTATGTAGACTTTCAAATGGTTATATGAAGGCATTCCTAATTCCAAAAAGGGGACCACTTGCTTCTGCTTCCCAATCTGAGATCCTCAACTCAAGCAATTATATACACACTTTCACCTCAACTCAATAAGACTCTAACGAAGGTCTCCCAAAGAGCTACTACCATTCTTCCCAAGTTTTGTTGGGGTTCAAGGCCTATACTCCTATAGGCTTGTATCTATCTCAATCCTAGGAGGTAATTTACTCCTTTAGCATGGATTAACAACAAACCTGTTGTATAGTGAGACAACCCTCCCCGAAGATGCCTCAGAACTGATTTGAATAACATTCCATTTGATGAATTTAATCGAACAAAAGTCTGACCTGCTAACTTCCCCCAACACTAACATTGTAATCGACTTAATTATCTCTTGTACTCACCTCTCCAATGATTACTACATATAGTAGAAATCTTTTAAGCTGCTAGGAAGGCACCGTAGATACACAAGTAAGCCGCCCAGAACATCCCTCCTGAACTCCCAAAGATAGCCTCAACCATCACCTCAAATGCAAATATTGCCATTTGACTAGGCATTTTATACATGAATGCCCTATCATTGTATGTCACTAATGTCATAAACAAAGTCACATAGTTGCATGATGCCCAACTTGTCTTCAACCAATCAGAAATGCCAACTCCAAGGTGTTAACAAATCCACCATGCATACTGTTATTGTTGCATCAAATACTTCAAACAAGTTTGAGTTTGATGCCTCACTCCAAACAATCAAGTCTTTGCTCAAACAGGATTATCTTCACAATCATGCCCCCCCCGTTACATTATCTATCAAGCTAGGTAACCCTTGGTTTTGACTCAAGATGCTTTAACCACAAGACTTTTATCTCCTCTTATCTACCATCAAAACACTCTGCCACACATGTTTCAATTATTTATATTGTTAATAGCTAACCATTGTGTACTAATTTATTGGTATAGTTTCCGGTGATAATGTCACTTTCAAATAATCTCGTAATTCCTAAACTTAAAATGAATCTCATCTCAATTGAACAAATTTGTGATGAATATGATGTTAAAATTCACTTTTGCTATACTAGACGTGATGTGTAGATCCTTGGTAGGGTTGGACGTCTTTTCAAATTAATGTCGCTACATCTTCCAAGTCAACCTTGTCACACAACTACTCTCTCTAATATTTAATCTCCACTTCATCTCTCGCATCTTAGCGTTGGTCATGCATCTCTTGACAAACGTCGTTCGTTAGTTTCTAACGGTAGCTTAGGAACAAAAAAACTATAATCTATTTTGTGTTCTACTTGTCAGCTTGCAAAACAAGCAGCAATGTCATGTAATCATTCTGCTTCTTTTTACTTGATTCACTCAAATGTTAGCACCTATTTCTTACCACATTTTATTTATTGATGTTAGTTGAAATATACCTAGCTTTATCTCATGAAAGATTGTAGTGAAGTTACTCAAATTTATGAGAAATTTTAACAAATGATCCTAACTCAATTTTCAACCAAAATAAAAATTCTGTAGGAAATGCTATGGAATATCTTAACTCAAACTTATCAGGTACTTAAATACAACATTTCTACCTAAGAGCCTCATCACAAAATTATGGTGCTGAACAAAAACATCATCACATCACAGATTCCATTTGAGCTCTTATGCTTTCAGCATCTTGGCCGAATGTATTTTGGGGAGAGGTAGCTCACATCATGTTAGTTCCTCCATTTTGATTATTTTATAATCATGTATTATTAGTTGGTAACTAATCTCTTCATTGAGTTTAATGTGTGTAGACTTGAAGTTTTATTACTAACTTGCTGCTTCATATCATAGTTAAAGTAAAGAAGCTTAGGAGCAGAACCATGCTTAGCTTAAGAAGTGATGAAGCGATCAAAATTGATGAACAAGCCTTGAAAATAAAAAGAAGATTAATTGAAATTTAAACTTATTATTTATTCTCGTAATATGTGTAAAATGTTTGTAAGATTGTCAAGAGATTGGATCATGTGAGCACTTATGACATCGTTATAGGTTGGTTAGATCGGAGTTTAGATCGATTAAAAATGAGTTGGACCAACCTGTGTAAGGATTAGCAGGAATAGCTATCACCTGTTGATCGATCTCATGATCGATGAAGCCATTGTGATCCAAATGAAATCAGCTTTTAGAAGTATCTTTGTTTAGCTAATCAACTTTGATCAATCAGTTGATTGATAGTGTAGTTTGGCTAATTAGTTCTTTGATCAGTCAACTCATCGATCAAAGGTCTTTGATCGAACAAAGATATCTAAAATGTGACTGTTAAGTTTCAAACGACCATTTGCTTGATCGATTAGTTGATCGATCAAAGGCAGTTATGAGCCAGTTTTTACTAACCATTGAAGAACCTTTCTATATAAATAGTGGGAGTGTTTTATGGCTTCCTCTCGATGATTATTGAACATCTTTTACTAACATTTGATGAGAAACCTGAGGTAACTGAAAAGAGATTAAGACAATTAATTGAAGATTAAAAATTGATTAAAGCTCTCAAGTGCTTATAATTGATCCACTCTCTTCAAGATTTTTAAGGTTCAGTCCTAGGAAGGAAAGAGTTAGTTGTTTTATTCTTATTGTATATCTTCTTATCGGTTTTAATTTTGTTTATTCCTTCACTTGTAATTAGTGAGAAAGTTTTTAGTTGGTTTATTAGAATGTTGATTTTAGTTTGTACGGGTTTCTCCGCCTTTGTTTAGAGTGATTTAGTAAATAGTTGATTTGTCGTGTGTAAAGCTACTTATTGGACCGGTTCGACCCGGAACCGATCCGAAACCGGTCTAGTAAGAACCGGTTCGGTCCAAAACAGGTTGAACCAGACCGGTTCTAACCGGTTCCGGGCCGCAGAACCGGTTCGGTCGAACCGGATTACCGGTTCGAAACCGAACCGGAATTAAATTTTTTTTTTTTTAAATAGTTGGGCGCAGCGCCCGCGTGGCGCGGGCGCTGCGCCCCAACGCTGCAGCTGGCAACATTATTGCTGCCAACTGCAGTAGATACATTTAAAAAAAATTTAAAAAAAAAAAAAACTGAACGGTCATTTGACCGTTTGCAAATTGCAACGGTCAAATGACCGTTTTAAGGTTATT
Source organism: Apostasia shenzhenica (assembly GCA_002786265.1). Classification (NCBI taxonomy): domain Eukaryota; kingdom Viridiplantae; phylum Streptophyta; class Magnoliopsida; order Asparagales; family Orchidaceae; genus Apostasia; species Apostasia shenzhenica. The sequence continues at coordinate 3,184,657 of KZ451950.1, forward strand.
TTGGACTTTATAACAAGCATTGAACTTCTACAAATAGTATAATTTTTGTAACGATAATTCCTACAATTTTCATCAATTATTTCTGTTCTTCTGCTCTGTGAAAAAAATCTGCAAATACGTTTTAATGGCTTCCCAACGTCGATTCTCTGGCGGTTCTTCCTCAAGTCGCCGAGGGAATGTAGATCCGAAGTACGTTACAGAACTCGATCGTCTTCCTGCACTCGGTGAGAACTTTGACGAAACTTCTGAACCTGATCTCGATCTATCTGCGGAACATGATCCTGAGGCAAGTGGAGACGTTGGCACCGGCACTGGCCCGTAAACTCAATCATCAAGTATCTCTAACAAATCTCGGACGAAACGCAGTAAGGTATGGGAGTTTTTTTATTTACAAATTAAACTGAATAGCAATGCAGAGAGACCTGAATATATCGTTATTTGTAAAATTTGTTGATGCGGGACAATATGCGGATGCAACCCTAATTAGAGATCAGTAAATAAAATAGCAAATAATCATAAAATTGATTCAGAAATATTTCTAGTGATGGCTATATAATAATTAAGAAATTACAGGTTCGAGGGCAAATCGATTTCAAATACTTAGAAACAAGTGCAAATGATATGAAATGATTATCTAGTAAATTTACTCAATGATTTAGGCCAACCATATCTTAAACACGTCAGAACCAGGGTACGCAGTATTATGTATCCTCACAATATAATATTACCCAACAGCAATTTAATCACAACGATAATGTTCAGGTCACACGGGTGAGCAATCAATCAAGCAGTCCCAATAGCAGACACCACTACGAGATTTCACAAGATATTCGAAATATTCAGTTGATGTTCAGAGCTTACCTCAAGTGACGATTCCAAAATCATAGAGACGAGTCAAGGCGACCCGAAGCGGATGATGTCGAGGCAACGAGCAAAGGCGAAGCAGGGGGGGAGCGGGTGAACAGAGCGGCGCGCTGAGAATGCGGAGGCGTTCCACGAGGGTCGTTGAGCTCGCCGGCGCAGTGGCGCGGCGCAGCGAGCGAGACGTGGCCGAGCGAGGCGAGGCGAGGCGAAGTGAGGCGGGGCTCTGCGAGGCGCGCGCGGGCCGGGCGAGGTTTGGCCGGGCGCGCAGGCACAGGGCGGGGCGCGGCCAGAGCGGAGAGGCGGGCGGGCGCGGCCGCGGCGCGGCGAGGCGGGCGGGCGCGGCCGGGCGCGGCGAGGCCCGGGCGGGGCGTCGGCCGGGCGCGGCGAGGCCGGGCGGGGGCTCGGCACGAGGCGCGGCGGAGGCGGGCGAGGCTCGGTGAGGCGGAGGCTCTGCGAGGCGCGGCCGGGGCGGCGAGGCCGGGCGGGGCTCGGCCGGGCGCAGCGAGGCCGGGCGGGGCTGTCGGCGAAGCGAGGCCGGGCGGGGCTCGG
>KZ451950.1:3188108-3247922 GCA_002786265.1 Apostasia shenzhenica
CATCAGTTTTTACAACTCTCCAAGAATTGTTTTCTCTTTATTACAGTGAGCAGGTTGCGAGCAGGAATGTGGAGCAAGTGAAATACAAACAGCAACAAAGAAAAACCCGGCATTTTCAAAATTCTTAGATCGGCGGTGGCAAAAAGATCTGTTGCTACAGATAAGGGAAAAGCAACTGTTGGAGAGCAATCGACAACAAAGAATCAAGCCCCAACAAATTTGAACGAGTTGCAATTCTATTTACATCTCGCAGAGAAATTTGATGATGATATGAGCTTGTTGGAGTGGTGGAAAAGCTCATCAAAGCAATATCTCATTTTATCTGCTTTGGCACGAGATGTACTAGCAGCACAAGCTTCAACTGTAGCTTCTGAATCAGCATTTTCCACTACAGGGAAAATAGTTGGAGATTACAGAATTAGTTAGTCTCCTGCAACCCTTTGCATGCTTACCTGTCTACAGGATTGGTTTGCTGCTGAGTCACGAAATCAACAATACAATTTCGTGGACAAATTTAAGGATAATAGTTCAGAAGAAGAGGAGTACTCGAGAAAAATTCTTTGTAATTACGACAAATAAATTTTTTATGTAAAATATTTGTAAATATTTTTGTTAATATTAATAAAATTTCTTAGAATTTTTTTTATGTTTATTTTGTCAGAAATATTACAAAATATATACTTTTTTTATAAAATGTATAAATAAATATATTTTTTAATTAATTTAACCGATTGACCCGACCCGACCCAATTATCTGGATCTGGACCAAACTCGGACCGGATCCAAGGCCACCTAACCGGTTCCGGACCGGACCGGTTCCAGGTCCAACCGGACCTGGAACCGGTGGAACCGGTCCGGTCCGGTCCGGTAACCAGCCCTAGTCGTGTGGCTGAGTACACAAATACCATAAGGCATCGAATCTCGTTAAATCCTCACATTCTTTGTATAAGTGATTTTATTTACTCTCTTGTATATTTTATTATTGTTTCTGCATATTTATTATTCATATTATTACTAACTTGAGTTCTAGTTAATTGTATTATAATTATAGCAAAATAAAATTTTAATTAGGGTTGATTCACCCCCATCTAGATCCTATATATCATACTATTATTTATATTATTAATCTTCAACCCGCTATTATCTTAGATAATCATTGACCTCATGAACATCTAAATGACAAACCTCCTAATCATTCCCTCTTCATTGTCTTTGGATGTGCTTGATTTCTCCACTAAAAACCTAATCAACACAACTACTTTGAACCTGAGCCCAACTTTGTTGCTTCCTTGGATATGGTATTGAACTACAAAGGTTACAGGAGTTAAGATCCTAACCTTCATCGTACATCATGTACTCATACTCCTACATATATCCATGTCTATCACTATTTTTCAACAACTGCTTCTCTTTAAGAGGTCTTCGCCTAGAAGTGGGGTAGACAGGAGTGGTAGCGACAGCAAATACCTTTTTAGTGACTTAAACGCTTGCCGACAGTCATCGTTCCAAACTGGGCACTCTCCCCGAAGGATCTTGAAGAATGAGAGGCATCGCTCGCCAGACCTGGATATGAACCGGCTAAGGGCAGTGTTCCTTCCATTTAGTTTTTGCACATCTTCGACTATTCGAGGCGGCTTCATATCTAGGATATCCTGTATCTTTTCAAGGTTTGCCTCGATCCCCCTGGCAAACACTATGTGGCCTAAGAACTTGCCGTATGCCGTGCCGAAAATGCTTTTGAGGGGGTTCAGCTTGATGTTGTAAGCTCGGCAGGTGTCTAATGTTTCGCGGAGGTCGCTGAGGTGTTGTACCCTGCTCCTGCACTTGATCAATATGTCATCGACGTAGGCTTCCACATTCCGCCCCTTTTGGTTTCTGAAAACGGTATCAATCATGCGCCGGTAGGTCGCACCTGCGTTCTTCAAGCCGAAAGGCATGACTTTGTAGCAGAAGGTCCCCTGGTCAGTGATAAATGATGTGTGCTTTTTGTCTTCCTCTTCCATTCGGATCTGATGGTAGCCTGAAAAGGCATCAATGAAGCTCATCACTGAGTATCCCGTCGATAAGTCGACAAGCTTGTCTATCTTCGATAAGGGGTAGAAATCTTTAGGGCAGGCTTTGTTTAGATCCGTGAAGTCCACACACATCCACCATGTCCTTGAGATCTTTCTTACGACGACGACGTTTGCGAGCCACGAAGGGTATGTAATCTCTTTGATGAAACCAGCGGCGAGAAGTTTTTCGACTTCCTCTCGGATCGCCCATTATTTCTCGCTGCCGAAACTTCTGTTCTTCTGCCTTACGGGAGTTGCATCGGACTTGAGGCTTAGGCGATGTTCGGCCACATTTCTTTCAATCCCGGGCATATCCCCAGGTCCCCAAGCAAACACATCAAAATAATCAGAAAGCAGCACTGCTAGAATAGGCCTTTCATTCTCAGGGAAATCTTTGGAAATTAGTACAGATTTTCCGTCAGTGACGGTTACATGATCATTTTGTTCGACAGGAGGCGGGGCGTGATCCCTGGGATCCAGGTGATCCGTGTAGAGGCGAGCATTTATCTCGAAGCACTTCTTGGCCCCGACTCCGTCCCCTCTGATGGTGGCGACGCTGAGCAGCGTAGGGAACTTGATATACAGAAGATAAGTAGAGGGGACCACGCGGAACGCCGCTATTGCGAGTCGCCCCAGAATCGCGTTGTACCTTGAGGGAGCGTTAATGATGATGAAGTCGATTTGTTTCGTCTCCCTTCTGGGGCCGCCTTTGAGAGTGACGTGTAGGGTGGCGTAGCCTGCGAATCGATAGACGTCGCTAGAGAAGCTGGACACCGCCATGGAGCGGGGAAGAGGCATGCAGCAGAGAAGAGGCATGCAGCAGCCGACGTCCATTTCGTTGAAGGCGCGGAGGTAGAGGATGTCAATCGAGCTCCCGGTGTCAACCAGAGTCTGGTGGAAATGACACCCCTCGATTTCGGTGATGATGATGACGGGGTCGTCGCAGTTGCCTCCCCCTTGAGGAAGGTCACCTGCGGTAAAGGCAATGTCAGGTAAAAGTGAGGGGGTTTCGCTAGTACATACCTCCGAACGCCTTCGAGTCGGACAGGTGTAGTCAAAGCCGAAAATGGTCAGTACGGCTTTCTTCCAGCTGGCCTTCGATGTCGTCGGGGTCGATGGGGAGGCAGCCAAAGGTTTATCTTGGGGGAACAGCGTCCGCGCTGTCTTCGATGGCAGCTCCTCAATCTTTCAGTAACCGGTGAGGAAGCCCTTCTCTATATATTCGTTGACGAGCGCCCAGAAGGAGCGATACTCGTGCAGGAGGTAGCCATAGCGCTGGTGAAACTTACAATACTTCGTGGAGTCTTCACCGGGTAAGGGCGGTTGTCGTTCACCACGATTCTGGATGTATCCTTTGTCCTTGAGGATTGAGAATATCTTTTCAAAGACATACACCGGTGTCAAAGTGTGATGGGAGTCACTGTCAAACTTGCGCTTTTCATGAGACGAGGGAACTTTCGGTCCCGAAAATTTCTTTTAGGGGTGTTTGGGTCCGGCTTCGAAGTGTCGCCTCTCTTGCCTTGGGGTGATGCATCTTCCTTCTTGGCGTTTGCCTTAAGGGCCTTTACGTCCTCAAGATGGATCCTCTTTTCGGCTTTGGCTCTCACCTCCATGAGTGTCTTCGGCATGTCGTCCACGAAGGAGTCGTACAGTTCGCCTGACAATATGGTGTGGACAAAGATCATGATTGATCTGTCATCCATCGCGTACTTCGTTTCGGCGTTCATCTTCGAGAATCAATCCACGTACTCACGCAGGGACTCGCCAGAGCGTTGCTTGATTTGCCGGAGCTCGGGGATCATTCTGGACGTCATTTTTGCCGTACCGTAGGGCTGCTTATTGGACCGGTCCGACCCGAAACCGATCCATTAAGAACCAGTTCGATCCAGAATCAGTTGAACCGGACAGATTCTAACCGGTTCTGGGGCCGCAGAACCGGTCCGAACTGATTCTGCACCTGCAGAACCGGTTATCCGGTTCGGAACTAGACCGGTCCGGTTCCAAAATAAAAAAATAAAAATAAAAAATAATATAGGGGGGAGCGCTCGCGTGAGCCGCGCGCACGGGCGCTGCTCCCAAGCACTGCAGCTGGAACCATTAATGCTGCCAGGTGCAATGGATAAACTAAAAAATAATAATAATAATAATAATAATAATGAATTATGGAACAGTCATTTGATCGTTTCTGCTCCCAGCAACGATCAAATGACCGTTTTAAGGTCATTTTAGACTTTTTAACATATATTGAACTCTATATAAATAGTAAAAATTTGCGAAGAAAATTCCTACAATTTTCATCAAATACTTCTGCTCTTCTGCTTTGTTAAAAATACATTTTAATGGCTTCCCAACGTCAATTCTCTAGCGTTCCTTCCTCAAGTCGCTAACGGAATGAGGTTCCGAATTACGTTCCAGAACTCGTCATCTTCTTGCACTTGGTGAGAACTTTGACGAAACTTCAGAACCTGATCTCAACCTATCTGCCAAACATGATCCTGAGGCAAATGAAGATGTTGGCTAGGCACTGGCCCATCAACTCATTCTTCTAGTGTCTCTAACAAATCTCAGACGAAACGCAGTAAGGTATGAAAATTTTTTGAATTACAAATTAAACCTAATGGCAACTCGGAGAGACCCGAATACGTTGCTATTTGTAAAATTTATAAAAATCAATACTCATACAAGCAGGGTGGTACCGGCGTTGGAACTGGTACATTTAAGAAACACTTAATTAGATTTCATAAGTTTGATGAAAGAACTTATCAACATACTACTGTAGAGCCAACTCAAACACAACTGAATCCTCAAAGTGAAACTATATCATGATCTTTTAGAAATGATAAGGCACGTAAAGGTTTAGTTCGATTTATTGTACGAACCGAACCATTTACAATATGTGAAAAAAAGGAATTTTAAAAATATATTATTAATATTTACAACTTCAATATAACTGTATTTCTAGGCATATACTTAAAAAAAATTGTATGTCAATATACGAAAAATATAGAAAATCTTTTATTCAATACCTTAATAACATTAATTGTAAGGTTAGTTTAACATCCGATATTTGGACTAGCATTAGTGGCACGAGTTACTTAGTTGTTACTTGTCATTAAATCGATGAACAGTAGGGAATGTAGAAACGAATATTGCCTCACATTCGTAATGTTTGTAAAATTTATGGTATAGAAAATAAAATTATCTACTACATTGGATAATGCTTCAAATAATAATTCTGTAGTAATTTTTTTACAGCAATTTTTAAAACTTTCACTTTATGATTCTCTTTTTTATGTTAGATGTGCATGGCATATCATAAATTTATGTATTTTTAGTGCTTTTAATTTCAAACATTTAATTATTGATAAATTTAAGCATACTGCAAAATAAATTCGTTTAAATTCAAACGTTAGGCGTGAATAAAAACGTACTTGCATAAGTGCCAAAAAAAAATTTGTAAAATTTCCATTACCCGTAGAAACTAGATGGAATTCACTTCATCGTTTATTCGAATCACTTTTATCATACGAAGATTTGCTAATTGCTTTTTACAATTCAAATACACTTAATCATGACCTTCAATTATGTTCTAATGACTGGATATTTTTAAAAAAACTTTTCGAATTATTGTCTATTTTTAAGGAGTCTACTAAAAGCTTTTCAGGTTGTTATTATCCAACTTCGCCTATTTTTTTACCTTATATTTTTCAAATATTTCAAAAAAACTTAGAGTGTAGATCAGATCCAATTCTTGGGTCTTCTATTACTGACATGAAACTAAAATTTAGGAAATACTGAAAAAAAAATCACTTTTATATTCAATAGCTGTTATGCTTGATCCTCGTCAGGGAACCGAAACTATTGAAACTTTTTACACGGAATATTTTGATTTCTTGGGTAGTAATATTGATGCCGAAAAAGCATCAATTTTTACAACTCTCCAAGAGTTGTTTTCTCTTCGTTACAGTGAATAGGCTACGAGCAAGAACGTGTAACGTGTGGAGATACAAACAGGAACACACAAAAAGCCTGGCATTTTCAACGTTCTTAAAAAGATCTCTTGCTACAGAGAAAGGAAAAGCAACTTGTGGCGAATGCACAACACAGAGTCAAGCACTTGCAAATTTGAACGAGTTGCAGTTCTATTTATATATCGGGAAGAAATTTGATGATAATATGAGCTTATTGGAGTGGTGAAAAAGCTCATCCAAGCAATATCCTGCTCTATCTGCTTTGGCACGAGATGTTCTAGCAGCCCAAGCTTTAACTGTAGCTTCTGAATCAGCCTTTTCCACCACAAAAAATAATAGGAGATTACAGAAGTAATTTATCTCCTGCAACCCTTTGCATGCTTACGTGTCTACAGGATTGATTTGCTGCTGAGTTACGAAATCAACAGCATAATTTCGTGAACGAATTTAAGGATAACAGTTCAGAAGAAGAGGAGTACTCAAGAAGAATTTTTTGTAATTACGACGAATAATTTTTTTTGTAATGCGAAATATTTGTACGAACTGCAATTTTTTTAAAAAATATTTTTGTTAATATTAATAACATTTTTTTGATTTTTTTATGTTATTTTTTTTAGAAATATTACAAAATATAAAAAAAATTATAAAATACATAAAAAAATATATGTTTAAATTAATTTACCCGATTGACCCGACCCGACCCAAATATATGGATCCAGACCGAACTCGGACCGGATCCAAGCTAAGCTAACCGGTTCCGGAACCGGTTGGAACCGGACCAGACCGATTCTAGGTCCAACCGGTAGAACCGAACCGGAACCGGTCCGATCCAGTCCAGTCCGGTCCGAGAACCACCCCTACCGTGCTGAAACTGGTATAAAACTGCTCAGAGAACTGTTGAAAGTTTTGGATGGATTCTTGGGAGATTTCATCAAGCCAGTCGAACGCTAAACCCGTCAAGGTGTTTCGGAACAGGCGGCACTTATATGCGTCTGAGATAGGGTCGCCCGTCGCCAGGGCATTCTCAAAGCGCTTTACATACTGCGACGGGTCGGTGAAGTCATCATAGTCACTGATCCGGGGAGCTTTGTAGCTCGAGGTGTTCACCGAGGGAGCCGGAGGGTACACTTCGGGTCGGCTCTCCTCCACGGCGTAGGTGTTGGCCTCTTCAAGGGGTAGTTCGCAGTGTTCTGCACTTGGTGGGGGAATCGAGCCCTCAAGGGGTAGAGCCAAAGGGAGAGGTCTCTGCTGCTGAAGGAGAGCTGGGAGATTGGCGAGGAAGATGTTCATCGTCTGAGAGAGCGTGACTACCGCGTGTATGAGGGCTTGGAGTTGGCAGTTGCTCACGAGGGCGTCGTCCTGAGGTAGGTGTGCTGCCTCCCACATGTCAGGCGATAGGCGGTTCTCGTCGTGATGAACATTGTGGGTTTCTTCCATGAGTGGTTGAGGGGATCGAATACGATCCTACGTGAGGGCACCAAATTGTTGAGACTAAAAATCAACCAGAGAATTAGAAGAGGGATTTTTACGTGGAAGCCGACTGAGCGGAAAACTATGACGGCGTTCGGACGGCTTTTCAAGAGCACGCTATAAAGCAAAAAATTTTATAGGGTAGAGGTTGAGAATGATGCAAGAGAATTAGAATAGTCTCCTCCCCTCTTTCTCCCGTTACAATGAGTTCATATAGTCTGAGTTGATCCCGATATGGTCATTTCAAGATGATAGTCTTCATTTCTGGCGTCAGAGTAATGATGTTTATCTGGCTGACGTGTTATAACTTCGATTATACGGACCGTACTGTCCAAACAGAGAAAGTCATGCTTCTTAGAAGCAGTATGATGCTCTGTATGTCAGGCTATATATACAATTCGTCATCGGTGCTGACGTCACACAGGTCTCCACGTGTGCGCTCCAGATGCGGCAGCGCGGATCCGGAAGCAATATTCTCCATACCGGAAGAAGTCATCACAAATAACAATATAGAAAAACAAATGTGTATAAAAAGCAAACAATAAAACTAAAAGAAAACAGAAGAAGCAATAATAACATTAACCTGGCGATTGAGTGAGGTTGGATCATGTCGAGCCCAGAAGACATCAAGCAGATCCTCGTAGCGGCACTCGTTAGGATCGTACTGCACTCGAACGACCTCCGAGTGATTGGTCGTCCCCGTGCAGACGTCCTCGTACGTCGGATTATGCAGCATTCCCTGGCTATATCCGACCTCCGTATTCTTCACGCCGGCAACCCTCTGGAACACGAGCTCCACGCCCCAGAAGCATCCCGCGGCGAACTGCGAGAACTGCTGCCCCGGAGCCGGCACGTCGTCGTCCGGTCCCTGCGTGATCGCCGTCGACGAAGCATCCACGGAGGAGATCCCCGCCCGATTCCCGAACCCTAATCCTAGCTTCCCCAGCCAGTTCATCGGCGTCAGAGATCGGCGCGAGGTAGAGCCGGGGGAGGAATACTGCAGTGACGAGAGAGTATTCGTCTTGCAGATGAAGGCGGCCGGCGATTGCCGCAGGTGGGCGTAGCGGGAGAGGGAGAAAACGACGAGCGAGACCGGGGTGGCCAATCGGGAAGATGCGGCGAGGATCAGGGGCATCGTGGCTTGGGCGAGAAGTAATGGAGGGAAATCGCACGGCCCAGGAGATGATGTAATCGGAGTTGAGTCGGGTCACCTACTTTTTATGACCGCCCAGGATGGGGCCTAAAAAAACTTTTATTAAAAGTTTTGATTATTTTAAAAAATAAATATATAATGTAAAATAAAATAAATTAATTATATTAAAATTTATGTACGAGTATAAAATAAAATTAATTAATTTATTAAGAATTATATTAAGGCTGCGTTTGAAAAAGCTTTTTGGTATTAAAAAGTGATTTTTATATAGCTAAAATATAAAAGTTGTGTTTGATAAAATAGTTATTTAACCGTTTTTAGCTATGAAAAAGCTAAAAAACAGCTGTAGAGAAAAACTAAAAAAAAACTTTTTGAAAAAATGATTGTGCTCTAATTAATTATGGACAAAAATACCCTTAATATTATTTATCTCCTTTAATCGAACGCATCTTCCTAATCTTTCCCGTCATTTTCTTCCTCACGTCCCTTCATTAATCCAAATATGCAATTGACATAATTTTCATATTTTTATATTTTTATATTTTTTTTATAAATATGTATTAAATGATATTATTAATATAGTAAAATAAAAATATCCATATTTATGTAGATATAATATTAAATAAATAAAATTTATTTTAAAAATTTATAACTAATATGAAAATAAACTATAAAATAATATAAAAAATATTATAAAATTAATGGCACATAAATTTAATTATTTAATAGAATTAGTTAATTATTATATATTTATAGAATATATATAATTAAAAGTATTTAAATTATGTCTAATTTAGTCAAAAATAAAAATATTTTAGACAACACAACAGTTTAACCAAATAGTTCTACTTTTGATGGCAGCTTTTAACACTAGTTTACCAAACGTATAAAACAGCTTTATTCAACAGTACTTTTTTATACCGCTATACAGTACAGCACTTTTTTATACAGCACAGCAATGCCAAACAGAGCCTAAATATAAAATAAAATAATTATTTTATATTAAATAAATTTAAATATAAAAAAATTAAAAACTTTTACATTTTATATAAATTATCATTTTAAAAATAAATATATAATGTAAACTTTTACACCAAAATGATGCCTTAAAGCAATTTATATATATTTTTAATTCTAAATAGAGTTAAGTAGTTTAAGCTAATAGGAAAGTTATAGTATTCGTAGAATTAGTATTCGCGACATAACAAACGACGGACATAAAAATTTGATAATGTAACTTTTTTTCTCTTTTTTTTTCTTTCCGGCTAAATCAACGAGTGAGAATTAAATTTTGAAAATAAAAATAATATCGCTTCCTTTAAAAAATTATAAATTTTGTGAGCCACATCAAGATTTAACCATTTTGTGAGCCACATCAAGATTTAACCCAACTCAAAATTGAAAGTCAACTTTGTAATTTTTTAAACATATTTACGAATATTGTCATTAGCCTAAACAATGACAAAAATAATAAATTTAACTAATATTAAATTCTAAGATAAGTTTTTAAAAACAAATTAATTTCTTTTATTTCAAGGTATATGCCAACCAATAGTGTTGAGGAAAATAGCATGTATAAATCTGAGAGAAAAGTCAATAAGGGTGGCAATTTTGTGGGAAACTCGAATTAAATTCAAATTTTAATAAAAAATAAAAATGATAGAAATAAATTGAAATAATATTTGATATTTAACATATAAATATAAAAATCTAATAATGAATTATGTTTGTAAATAACAAGATTAAAGATGAGTGAAAAGTGAGAAGTGGGTGAGAGGAGAGTGTTGTATAATATGCACCGATGACTTTATTTTCTTATTGATTAAATAATTTTTATTATTCATTAAAGTAATTAATAATTTTTTTTTAATAATTTTTTTTCTACTTTATTTATTTAATATTCTTTAGATCACTCTCTTTAGTTAATTACTTTTTCTTATTTAATTTGATTATTATATTTTTCTTATTCCTTAAATTTAATTACACCCTTATTAAATTTGATTATTATAGCGCCGGGAAATAGCTATCGCCCATGTGGCTGACACTTCGATGCAAGTTTTCTTACACCCTCATTACCATCTACCACCCCTCATTACCGTACCACCTTCCAAACGTGGTGCTGGTGGAATCATTACTGCTACATGCTCACGAGCTAAAAGATGACAGGCTCGTATATATAACACCGTGTTAATTTGTGGTTATGAAAATTAACGAGTTACAGGAGCTAACTCCCGAATGGCAAAATTTGGAGGGAAATATGATTTAGAATTTAGTATTTATTATTATATTTTGGTGTGATCTTTTTTTTTATTATTGCTAAACATGGCTAAAATAATATTTGGTTTGTTCGAAAAATATGTTGTTTGCAAGTATATATATATAATCGGCTTTTGCCCACAAATTGAAAAATTATTGCAAAAAAAAAAAAAGTAATCATTTATATTTTAAATAAATAATGTTTAAAATAAATAATAAAAAATTACATAAATTAAAAAAAAAATACAAAAATAAATAACAATAAAAAAAAATATATAAAATTTCTGTAAACAAATAAAAGAGAATAAATTAAAATATAAATTATAAAGAAAAAATGACATAAAGAAAAATAATTAAAAATTAAAAGTTAAAATAAAAGAATTAAAGAACAAAAAATATAACATAAATTAAAAAAGCAGAAATAACATAACAACAAATAAAAATATATAATACTTCTTTAAACAAATAAAAAGCGAAATAAATATATTAAAGACTATTAAATAAAGTAAATAGAAATAAATATAAATATATAAATATAAGAGAAAATGACCTTAAAGAATAAAATAAATTAATTAATTTAATAAAAAAGAAAATATTAAATTAAATAAATAAAATAATTTTAAAAAATTATTAATTAAATTTAATAAATAAGAAATATATAAAATAAATTAAAGAGGGAGGGCAAAATTGTATTTTTAGAGGGGGAGGGGGTGGGGCCCGGGGGGTGCTTGTCAGGTGGGGGTGGGGCCCGGGGGGTGCTTGTCAGGTGGGGGGTGGCATTAGCAGCTCCCTTTATAGAGCCAACATAGAATCTAAATTATTACAAGATGCTTGTATTATTGATTGATATAGACTTAAAGTAATATATTCCTTCTCTTATTGCACGGTAAAGCTTTGATAGTGACGTAAAGAAAAGCAGCTTCATATAATTGTAGGCCTGGTGGCATAGAAATTATAAAGAAGTCCCTGATATGCCTATTGTCGAAGATTCCTGGTAAAATTGTGATGGAGTCCTTTCTTAATCAGATTGTATTGAAATATTATCTGGAGTTTTAGGAGTTGTTGATAATCCAATTTGTATATATGCCAATAATTTCTTCATCTGTGGTCTCCACTGAAAATCCAACGTAGTATTATTGGCATCAACTTCTGCTATATGTTCTTCATCATAAATCATGATTCTGCCATTACTTAAAACTTTATAATCTTTTCATTCTTGATATACTGATAATAGTTCTGAAGATTTAATTTTTGCTCATGATCCCAAAAATATCCAAAAAATTCTTTTAGATTGGTTGTCCTCTGATTTTTTGTCTGGAGAGTCTCCATATCTGATATGCTGGATAGATAAGATATTGGTTTGGTTCTATAAATGTAGATATAATCTCAAATTCCAAAATTCTTTCTTATGAATCTGTGAATGATATAATTGTTTTGATGATTTGGGGAAGTTCTTGCTATTCTTCAAAATGATGTGTGTCAATAATAAGTTTTCTGACAATTCCCAGTTCTATCGGTCGTTCCATATGAAGTGTAAATGCGACGAACATCCTTTGTCTTCGATCCGGTAGACTTATTAAGGATTCTTGTGTTAAATATGCCAAAGCTCTATCTTCATAGATGTTATCCAATATTCTTGTTTGTAGATCTTTAGGTAATAGAGTCATAACCTTTCAGAGACATTCTTTTTTTTTTAGCTTTTTCCATATATGGAGAATTAATATTTGTATGTTTATATATATTTTTTATTATAGGATATAATTTGTCATATTCTTCAGGATGATATTCCTCGCATTTTTGTAGAAGATGCTGAAAAAATTGTTCCTCATTCTGAAGTTTCTGAGTAGTATTATAGAGGGTATTTTCAAGATAATAAATATGAGATACTATTTTCCGTAAAGTATATATCAATGAAGGATTATGTTGTAAACATCCAATTAACTTCCAGAGGCTATTTATTATATTATATGTCTTTAGAGCCAATGGTATATCAGATTTATAATTACTATTACTGCTAACTAATAAAGATATTATTTGTTGATTAAATTTATCCAGAAAGTCTTTGGTTATTGTTCCTTCTCTGAAGGATATATTTTTCTGATATACTTTAGGAGATAAAATATTAATCATTCGAGAATTATGAGCATGTATAGGAGACAAAATATTATTTGTTCTCTGTTGAGGCATATTTGAGTTTAGTAGTTTATCTCTCCAGGAATTATCCATAAAACCTGCAAGTATGAAGAATTCCTCCTATAATTATACAGAGTTTGTCGAACTATTTTTTCGAGAAAGAAAATCTGCTAAAATATTAGTAAAATCAGGATTAAAAGAAATTATATAATTATATTCATCTAATTGTAGAAGCCATCGTATTCGTCGACTATTGTTATCATATTTTTTATTTTTTATATAATGATATAAGCCTTTATTATCAGTTATTATTTGAAATATTCTAGGTAATAACCAAAACTTAAAATTTGTTACAGATTTTAAAATGACTATAAATTCTTTTTCATATGTTGAATAGTATATTTCTGATTTTGTGAATTTACCAGAAATATATGCAACAATCTCTTTTTGAGTAACTAATACTCCTGCCCAGTAATAATTACTTGCATCGGCAAAAAGTATTAAGTGATCGTCCTTTGTTGGAATTATGGTTTTAGGTATTTTGATTATAATTGCTTTCAGATATTTAATTTCTTGAATTTCTTTTTCATTGAGTTGAATTTTAATTTTATCAGTTTCTCATCGTGTTATAATTTTTTCAGTGTCTTTTTTATATTGTCTATTTATGGTATTTAATTTTTTTTGTAAATGCTTAGTATATTGACTTAATCGTGGAATAAATTTTCTGTCATAATTTAATATTCCTAAAAAATTTTGTAATTGTTTTACAGTTTCAAAAGTGTCTGAAAATTTTTTTATTTTGATTAATATATGTTCTTGTAATGTTACTTTTTCCTGATCTATAATCTTTCCTAAATATTCAATTGTTTGTTTACATAGTTCAGATTTATTTTTTCCTAGAATTATTCCATGTTGGATGAATAAATTTTTGGCTACATCTAAATGTTCTATATGTTGTTCGTAAGTAGGAGAATAAACAAGAATATCATCAATATATACAAGGATGAACTGACTATAAGGGGAAAAAATAAAATTCATCCATTTTTGAAAAATTTGTGAAGCATTTTTTAATCCAAACGGCATTACAATTCATTGTAAATGTTTAAAAGGAGTAGAAAATGCAATTAATTCTTTTGACACAATATCTTTTATTTTTATTTGCCAAAATCCAGATTTAGCGTCAAATTTACTAAATCATTTAGCTTCACTTATGTTTTTTAATATATTTTCTGTGCTAGGAATATAAAATTCATCGAATTTTAAATTATCATTAAGATTTTTATAATTTATGACCATTCTTGCTTTTCCTCTTTTTTCTTCAGCATGGTTTCTTACCATAAATGTTGGGGAAGAATGAGGTCCAAAGGCATTTTTTATTAAGTTTAACTTTTTTAATTCTACTAATTATTTTTAAAATTCTTCTGTGTCTTGAACAGAATATACTAAGGGTTTTATTCATATAATTTTATTGTTGTCTAGCGAAGTTATATTTTTTACATATTTTATGATTTCCATTGTACTATTTATTCCTGTAAATGTAACTTTTTTTTTAAGTTTTTCAACATATTTATCTACCCAAAATTGTTCATTAATAATACTTCTTGTTGCTCCTGTGTCCATAATTATATAAATATGAAATAATTATATCCAAGAAAATCTATTTTAATACATATTTTATTTAAGTGTCGATTCATATCATGTAGATTTATATTCAAATTCAAATTTTGTAATCAGAAATATTATTAAATCTAATAATTTATAATTCTTTCTAATTCTTATCATAGTATTTTGTAATATCTTATCAGTTTCATTTAAATGAATTCTATTTTACTTCAACAGCGTAAGTCAAGATAAATAATACAAATTATTATTATTAGTATTTTTATTGTAAAGATACAAATGATTCAAATCGAAAGTTTAGCAGAAACTCCGCTGTTAAAGCCAACCAAAATTCGGCTCACCAAAAGTATCAAAAAAAAAAAAAAAATCAACTCAACTGGAGCATGAAAACTAAAAGAAATGATTCGTAGTTTCATAAATAATCCTTTTTTTGGAATAAAATTAGAAGAAAAAAAAAACTGAATAGGCAACGGACAAATCAAAGGCATGAACATAAAATGATGGAGATATACAATACCGAAAGATTGGATCGATAGGGAAATTCAATGATGACAATAACGTCAATTTGTATAGCGATACAACATACTCTTACAGTATCATATCAAACGAATAGAAATTTTACAACATAAAACCTTATTGTTACCGAAGTGAAAATATTGTCTATCATTTCATCGTGATCTTTTATTCTTCAAATCGAACTCAAGGCCTTTGGTTCAATGGCATAATCATGGTAGAGATATGGAACAAAGATGGAGATCAATATTGACTCATAAAGGATTCGATATTGTTGTCTTTCTCCGTAGTTTGTGTCTTCTAATGCTGTCATGACAAGGGTTGAAGAATTCATGCATCAGAGCTTCCTCCGCGGAGAGGCGACAGCGGGGGTTCACGGCGAGGCACCTGTCAATGAGGTTGAAAAGTGACTCGGGGATAAGCTCAAGAAAATCTATCCTCCTTGTGTTCTTCGCACACCAGTCTCTTAGTTTCATGGACTTCAGATATTCAATGTCTAAAAGATCCTACAAGTAAAAAAGATGATCATGCAAAAAATGTATTAATAAATTGCTGTCATCTTCATCATCAATAACGTTATTCCAATTATGGTAGCTGAAATGATGAATATTTTTTCAACAGTAAATCAAATCAAATGCTACCTATTGTGTTAAGCCTAACTTATTTCAATCTTACATGCAACAAGTATTACTTAGGAGGCAAATTTGATTCAATATTATTCTGAATAATCTCATTCTAATTACTCAAAACATCTCCTTTAATAATACAAATGTACTCATTCAAAACTGTTACACCATCTGTTACCAGCCAATTTAATAATTCTATACTCTTACGCACCTCAAGTGAACGCTATTTTTTTGCAGCAAGCAATTTAATATGGGTCGATCTTTTTTTGCAACATTATGTTAGAGATACGCTAAAATGTTTTGATTTATAAAAAAATTTAGGGGGCGTTTGGTTCAGTGTTATTTCAATGTTATGTTATGTTATCTTTTGAAAATAATTGTTTGGTTTAATGATATCTTTAAATAACATTATAATTAATTACAAAAATGTCATTATACGTTGACATCTAGATGTCACTCCAAATCGGGCGACATCTCAAGATAACATCGTCAATTTGTCATTATAATGTCAATAACTCTCAACTAAATAAAAATAATTTGAATAGCATTGATATTTTCTAATATCATAACATTGAACCAAACAAATGTCCATTGATGAATAACAATGATATTTAGATAACATGACATCTAAATAACATTGATATTGAGATAACACTGAACCAAACGCCCCCTTATATTCTTACAAAAACAAACTCTTGGATGGGAAGTTCATGTACCATGGGAAACGAAGACTCGCAGTCATGTAATCTTGCAACCTCCCATATTTCCTCGCTACCCCTCAGCTTTGCTATTTCTTTTAAGTTTCTGTGGTTTAGGGAGTGAACATCAGTAGAAAAAGGGAGGATTAGAATGAGAAAAAGGACATAGCTCAAAACTCACTGCACAGGGTCACCACCAAACGGAGCTCTTCCAATCATCAAGTAGAGAAGTGTCACACCAGCAGACCATATATCAATCTTGCAGCCTTGGTGGCATGATTTCAGCAAAACCTGTATGAGATGAATTATGAATAGCACACCAGAACCCAAAAGCCGACCCAGAATTTTGTAGTTCAGATTCAGTTCAGATTATATTTTTTTGACCTGCTTATTAATCACGTTGACTTTGCGTTGCACATTATTGATTTTGGCTTTGGGTTGACTAGGATTGATAAATTTTAGAAAAATATGAGCTACAGATAGGATGAATTGGCTGGTTGACCTGAAAACAAGTTAATTTTTTATCCTGTTATTAATCAGTTCAGGTTTTAAATGAGCTAACTGTGTTGGGCAGAATACAAATTCGACGCAAACCCAACCCTCAGGCCTCTTTTCCCAAACCCAACATAAGGAAGAGCAAAAAGACAATTATGAATGTTAAATCTCTAGACACCAACAGAGCTAAAAGGTTCAAGTTGTCGGGTATGGTCCAGAAATAATATTATTTCTTACAGTGAATAAATAAATCACCTCTGGAGCTCGGAAGCCCTTAGTTCCAACACATGGGCCTTCTCTCTTCTGCTTACCAATGGCTGGGAACAGCACAAGTTCAAATTGGTCAATTCCACAAGAGATAGAAAGTCAGAAGGGACAAGTCAAGCACCAAATGTTAATAATCATACTTATGTGTACACAACAAAAGCAAACTTTACATATCCGCAGAATGACGCCTTAGTTACCTTCTGTTAAAGAAACTATAAAAACTTTACCAATAAATCTAAGTACACACATTATGAATAGACATTTGTACATGATATATTTTGCATGAAAATGACAAGAAAATCAATCAAAATAACATAAAATAAATTAAACCAAAATTTTATCTGAAGTAGAAGAAGAAGGGTGAAAGGGGGAAGACTAGAAAAGGAAGATGGAAAAGGAAGAAAATTAAAAGGTTTTCATGGAATAGTATATTATTAACTCATCAAAAATTATCATTACATAGAAGTTAGAGATTATGTATAAAGTTTAGCTAATACATAACAAAAAGAACAAATAATAAATAAACAGAATATCACAAATCTATCTTTTCTAAGACAAAGAAACAAATAACAATACTAAACAAACGATACCATATACTAAACAAGAAATTATCACGTCCCCTATTATTTAAAATATTCTAAATTTAAAGAATAAAACCATCAATCCCTCTTAATAATAAAAAGACAAAATATCACTCATCAAAAGCTACAATTAGAGGTTATTATTAATAAAGTTTAATCTGTACATAAGAAAAGGGGACAAATAAAATTTGTTAAATCATAAAAAAATAAAACATAACAAATATGTCAAAACAACAAAAAAGAAAGAAATCAAACATTCTAAATCAAAGATGTCAAATACTAAAAAGGTAACTAACGTAATATTAATTAACATATTATAGATCTGAAAAGAGAAACTATCAATCCCATAAAATTAAAATAATCAAATTCTACTACTGGCTGCACTAAACCCATATCAAATACTCTTAACAGTTTAAATAGACGTTAAATAAGGTTCTAATTTTGTGATACATAATTTCTGTTTGTGCTATACTATAAGTAAATAAAATTTGGGTGTTCAATATGAAATGATATCCATTTTATCATATATACAATAATTAATGAATTCCCATGACAGAATTCTACCTTTGTTCTTGAATATACCAGAACCAGCAACGGTATAGCCACCATAATGCAATGGCATAGGCGTAAGTATTACATGCCTTCTATCAGTCTGTGCCTTGAGTGCAGCAACCCTCTTCCTCTGGGAAATTGGAACTGACTTGTAATTTTGGGAATTTTGCATGGCCTCATGTACAAAATTTAAAAGCTCTTTTCGCCCTTTGCAAGGCATTGGTTGGTTAAAATGATTCACAGGAGTGGTTTTAGTGCTGGTTTGATCCCTAGCTGATGTAACACCTGAAATATCAGCAGTTTGGCTTCCATGCTTGCTTGTCTGATAAAGTGCAGGAATATCATCTATATGACCTTTGTTATACTTCTTTAATTTTTCTTTTCTGCCTTTCCCCACATTATCATTGTTTGTTGGCTTCCTGGAGTGGATACTTGGTGAAGAAATTGTAGCACGAAGAAAAATCGGATGTAAACCCACATGTGATGGCTCCTGCTTGCCTGTTCATATTAAAGAGAAAAGGGTTACTTTTGTGAGTTGATGGAGCTGCAATGATATTCAGATCATAGAATGTATTAACACTGCAGTAAGACAAAGTAAACCATCACTACTAAGATTGATCAGAATCATCCTTAGTCTTAGCATCAAGTATTTTTCTCTAATTAATCATATCCGGTGCAACTTGTAGTGTTAAGTTTAACTAGTCTAATTTTATGTATAATATTTAACCAAGTCACTTCTAGCTTGCCCCTAATTTTACCCAAAATATGAGATATCTATTCATGTCCCTTCTTCTCAAGATTGAACATCATCCATTCCACCTAAATTCATTTTCCATTATATTATGTTTGATGAAAGTTACTCCAACACTCTCTCTAAAATCATCAGTTTTATTTTATCTTTTCTTGACTTACCACACACCCACTTTAACATTCTCATTTAATTAACACAACATTTTGTTCCTTATATTTTGATTGCGCAACACTCCAATCTATTTATATATAAAAGCTGGTCTAATTAATTTTGTTGCTAACTGACCCAACCGTGTTAGTTCCTCCCCTGTTGTGATGGTTTGATATTTAACAATTAATTTAAGTTAATTAATTACTAACAACTTTGTTTAGTGTGTTAATCACTGGTTTTTTAATTTCTATCATGTGTGATCAAGTTGGAATAATTTATTAATTTGAATCGGAATCAAGTTTACATGCAATTGAGAAGTACTGAAGTATTTAAAGCTTGAAGAACATCTTTGTTTATTCTCGTGCACTTGTTATAATTGTGTTGCAAAAACTTCATTGATTATTTCTTGTTATGCTCGAGTTGGTTAGATGGTCATTTGAGCATTTAATCTTTTCTCTCTAACTTTACTATCGTCGATCGTTCATTTGATCGATCATTATAGTTGATCAATCAAATATAGTGAACAAACAAGTTTGATCAATCAAGTGAGGGATATGAGCTTCAAGCGTTGAAGCAGGTCTAATCGATCGATTGATTGATCAAAATCTCTTGATTAATCAAAAACAATGAGCATTTTGTCTTGATCAAACTTTTGATCGAACAGTTGATCGATCTAAGCGCAGCGCAGATTGGCGCAGCCACAAAGTTGGACCGATCAAATGATCAAGGCTTTTGATCTATCAAATGCTCCCAAAATACAACTGTTGAGCTACAATAACTAGCACTTTTATTGATCAATTTATCGATCAAAAGCTGCTTTTCAACAGTCTTACTAATCATTGGAGTCAATCCTATTTAAGGGCTTTGGCTAGTTTTTTTGGCTAGTTTTTTTGGCTTCTTGACTCTTGGATAATTAATTCTCCCTAACCACTACCACAACTTCTCCAAGCTCTCAAGTGATCAAAGAACAATCAAGTGGAGATTTGGCCAGTAATTAAAGCTTTAGGTGCCTAACTACTTATCCTTAGTTTCTCTTACGCACAAGCTAAATCTTTGAAAGGAAAACTGAGTTCTTTTTCTCTTGCAAGTCCTATTGTATTTTCTAAGATCTCCATCTTGCTTTCATTCTTCATTATTGTAGAGAGGAGAGAACCCATCTAGTCTTTTTCTCTTGCAAGTCCTATTGTATTTTCTAAGATCTCCATCTTGCTTTCATTCTTCATTATTGTAGAGAAGAGAGAACCCTTAATCAAGTGATCAAAGAACAATCAAGTGGAGATTTAGCCAGTAATTGAAGCTTTAGGTGCCTAAGCACTTATCCTTAGTTTCTCTTACACACAAGCTAAATCTTTGAAAGGAAAACTGAGTTCTTTCTCTTTTGCAAGTCCTATTGTATTTTCCAAGATCTCCATCTTGCTTTCATTCTTCATTATTGTAGAAAGGCAAAGACTAGGAGTTCATTGTGCATGCCCATGTCAAGGGAAACACTATTATGCTCCTCATTCTAGGATAGTTATTTCACAATCAGGAAATGTAATCACAGTTACAGATTTACCCTTTTATTTTTGTCAAATTCCATGGAACAAACAGGATTAGAAAATAACAATGATTACTCCCAAACTAGTTAAGGTCAGCACATGGATTTTCCCCTCCATTCATCTCCATATAAAATAGCAATCTCTGCAAGCACAAGTGAGTAATAATTACACCTAATAACCACAACCTATGTGAACTTTGTTTTCCCATCCTATATTTACTATCATGAGTTCGAATCCCTCACATTTACTATAGATTCCTTTAGACAGCGATGATAAATATGATCAAACCATCTTACATATCCCCTTAACCCATTCTCTTAATGATTCATTCATTTACTAGTACAATTCCCTCTAAAATGAACATCTATGTTTTTTATACCATAATCTTAAAGTCATTTTATCTTTTAACTACACAAAATAAAGAAATTAGAAGTACAAAAAAATGAATAAATAAAGAAAATGGATAAATGAGAAGGTTCCCTGTTTTAGAACCAAAAATGTGAGTGAAAGGTACTTACTGTTTCTACAAAACTTCTGATAAAGGTCCTGTATACAACAGAAAAATGAAAAAGCAAATAGCATCAGTATTTGTACAAAGTGTTAATAAGAGAGCAAAGGTAAGCAGCACCAGATAGAGACTGACTGAACTCACGCTAGCTAAGTTAAAGTCAATAAGATAACCCTTGTTGAGTTTTCGAGAAAAGAGGAAGTTTCCTGGTTTGACATCCCGATGTACTACACCCTGAACCAAAACAAGCAATTCTTTACAATTCTAATAAAGGCAGTCAGTTTAACGCTGAAATACATTACCTCTTTATGCAAGCTTGACAGAGCTTTGAACATACAGTACCCGAACCATTGGACCTCAAACAGATTTATTTCATTCTTCAAAACCTGAATTCAGAATCAAAATTAGCATATTTTGATGGTGCAAATATCACAATAGACCCAAGCTATAAAAATATTACCTCTGGCCTATCATGCTCAATATGCTCTAGAACAAAGCAATGCAAGTCTCCACTCTTAAACGAGCCCTCATACTTGATCACAAAATTGCGGCCACTACATATACAAGACGAGCAAACTCATCAAATGCTGAGAGATCATGTTAAGTTTAACACTTATATTAATTACCCAAATCGTTCCAACATCTTCAGTTCATTCTTGATATGGTGTGAATGAGCTTTTGCATGAGGACCTGACAATGACAGCCAATTCATCATTTCAGAACTAATCAACACATTTCATCAAAATATTTCTCATACCACTGTAATGCAGAAGCTGGTGAAAATCAGATGATGTTATAATCTGTTGGACTCCATACTGTTTATGCAGATAACAACTCAAAAACAAAAAAATTTGACCAAACAATGAATAAGAAATAAGACCCAAATCATTTTAATAGTTCAAAGGAGGTAAGCGACACTATAAGCGCATCAAAATATGATAACACGAGCGACACTATGATAAACAGCATACCATAAGTAAAACATTGTATAAGCATTTTTTCACTCAGCACAGGACATGATGCCTAGTTGTCACCATGCATTAGCATATCAATGGATCTAGTCATTCTCTTTAATCCAATTATACCAAGGCCTCCAGGGCCCCGAATGATAGAAGCTTGAGGCTATAGAAAAGCAAAAAATCCTGTCTTTTTTGGGTAACCTTTTCGAAGTTGTGCAAACTTTGAATGCATCACCTTTCATAGGAAAAGTTTATATTACAGGTTTAGATGTAAACTTGTGAAGAAATAGGGAATTCCATAAGATCTTATTCACCTCATTTTATTGCACTCTCAAGCTCCAAGTTTTAAATCAGGCAAGTGGAGATATGAAAAGGCAAAATTTTCGACAACACTTGACAAACTATTGATACGAGAACTGATGCCTCCATCATGGTTGTACACGTGTTGGTGTCAAGTCAGCATTTTTTTGATAGTTACAATTTAGTTACACAAAAAGGAGTAAAATGAATTCAACATGAGAGGACCATAAAAGGACCAAATCTGCAAATTCACCTCGACCCTCCCACCATTCAACGACGCAATAGATTGGAAAGAGAATATGGCCATGTGGCAGCGCACTACCTTCTATCCTCTACCAATAAGAAGGCTAGTCCAATTATGAAAAAGGGGACTCTTTCCTCTCACCATCTCTGTGGCTTCCCCCTCCCCCTCATTTTCTTTTCTTCTTCTTATTCAATGGTGTGGACCATTCATTGGAGGCAAAATTCTACCACCGGCAATCACACAACTTCATTAGGTTTACATAAGGAGATTCCCCCAACTTCGGCTCTTCCCTATCGCGGCTTGTCAGCTCCCTTTTGCCTTTGTAAGCCATCATGGCTCTCCTCAAGGCCATCAAAGTGAGCTTGGTCCTTTCTAGCAAAGATCTGATAACAATTTGGCAATATTTCTACATCTCATGTTTTATCTTTCTATAATTACATCCATCCACACGTAGGTTCATGTCCGTCAAAGCATGGAATTTAACTCTAGGTCCCTCTAATGAAGATGTACATGTTCCTCCAGTTAGAATGAAAACTATTTACATTACAAGCAACCAATGATCACACTAAGAAGAATACCAAGATCACACTTTCCTATCTTTGCTCTCCTTGTAATCTTAGATATAGCATTGTATTCGCCTTTGGCGAACATCTTCATATAGTGAATGTTTACTTCATGGCTTGGCAAGTGGACATAGATCATCTCCGACCCACGTAAATCATAGTGTCCATTACTCGCTCTTCTTATCATTGTGTTGTTTTTTGCTACCGGAACCCCATGTTGTGGCACAAATCTTGCCAGAGGAAGGTCCGTCATCTATCTTCTATGAACTCAATCCAATTATCAACCATCCTCCACAACCACAATGACTACTTTTGTAACATCCCGAAAATTTAAATTTTGGTGTATTATAAATTAGAATTGTATGTACAAATTTGGATGACAAATGATATTTACGGTATTTTGGTATAGAAAATATAGAAAAATTTTGAGTGATACCTTTGATTTATTTGATCTCCAAAAATGACCAAGAAAGAATGTTAAAAAAAAATATTGGATGTAGAAATAATTTTTGTAAGATCTAGTATTTATTTGAAAATATTAAGAAAAATATTAAGAAATTATTTTCTTAATTTAAATTTGAATTTATTTAAAATATCATAATTTATTTGAATATTTATTGATTTGAAATTCTCATGAGGATATTTACCAAAATTAGAGATATTTAAGGGATATGGTTATGGGTTAAAGGATGATTTGTTATCAATATTTAAATTTTAAATTTATGAGATTTAATTATCCCTTAATTTTAGCCTTGGAAGAAATACCAGATTTACCCTTAGATTGAGTTATTAGAGAAAAGAATATTACCCTCCTCTCATACATTGATTCATCCCTCTCCCGATTCGTAACTGCCGGCCCAAGCCCCCTCCTTGGCCGAAAATGAGAAAAGGAGAGAAAAAAAAGAGAGAGGAGAGGGAGAGAAAAGAGAAGAGAGAATTAGAGATCTGAAGCATCACAACCTTTCTCCTTCGAATCAGCAACCACGCAAAAAGAATTTCAAAGAGCCGGATGAGAAGATAAGAGGAAAAGGAGGAAGAAAAGTGAGATATTTTCATGATTTCTTGAGGCAGAAGATCTCTTTAACTATTAAGGTTTAAACTAATCAAAGATAAGAATTAGCATAATTTAATTTATAATAATTTGACAAGGATTGAATATATTTATTATTTAATTATTTACGAAATTCTATTTTATTGCATTGCTGATATTTTCTTAATGTATATAGTTGTAAATTTTGTTTATGAGTTTAAATTATTTTATTAGAGAAATTTGTTTAGATATACACACGATTGTATATTGCTGGAATATTTCTGTTTCAAATTTGAGCTTTATAGCATTAGTTTGGGGTATCATATGGTCTCGGATTTTGATAAAACTTAGTAGTGAGTTAGATCTTGAAGTTACCTACAACTTTTGTGAAGAAATTTTGGATTAATTCTAAATAAAAAGTATGATTTCGGTGTTATTAGTAAAATCTGATAGAAATTCAAATTTTCTGACTGAGTTTAGTTCATAGGGGATTTGGTGTACCAAATGAATTCAAATTGACATAAAAATTCACATAAAAATAGAGGACACATTATACTACAACTTTTATGTAGAAATTTTTCTTTAAAAAGTTCATTTTGAATGAGATTTTGCTAGAGGATTTCGCATAAAAATCTGTTTTTAAAAGAGCTTATGATCACATGTAGATTAAATGAAAATTTCTTACATCGGATGATTGCTATTGAATGTAAATTTGGAGATAATTAAATTATTTGATTATTTATCATATTTATATAATGCTTTCATTAATTAGCCTAGAAATATATATTTTATTATTAGAAGTCTAAATAATTGAGTTACTTTGGCAGAGGTATTAGTTATTATATTTAGAAGAATTAGACTTATAAAATCGATTTTCAAATGCTATGAGACATTGAGAATTAATGATTTAATTAATCCCTGATAATTTGAAGTTTAAAATTTATGCTAAATAGGTTTATTGATAGATGATTTGATTCGAATAGTGATGATATTTTTATAATCAAATAGTATAAATGTGAAATTTGGAATTAATTATGATTCAATTTGATTTATTTTAATATGAGACTCAAATGTAGATTATAATTATATTATTAGCTCTAATCATACTCTCATTAAATTTTAATCAAGATTTTATGAATTATATGTGGAGAGTTAATAATCTTTATTAATTTAGATTAAATATCTTTGAAGATATCATGATTGCTTTTAATGGTGATTATTGAATTTTTTATAAAAATTTAATTCAAATTGAAGAGATGACTTAAAATTAAATTATCGAAATTACAATGTACAAGGTAGATTGTGAAAATTTAATAATGTATGGTACATGTAAATTATTATGAATTAATTGCTGACTCTATTTATTTTCTTCAATAATGAAATAAATATATTATATAATAATATACCTCTTTTCCTCAATTATGATACCTACGAAAGGACAAGTGTACGGACTTATCGTCACATTTGATGTGAATATATTGACTTAAGACTGTGATACCTATGGGAGGACAAGTGTACAGACTTGTCGTCTCATTCGATGTGAATATATTGACTTACGACAGTGACACCTACGAGAGAACAAGTGTACAGACTTGTCGTGACATTCGATAAGAATATATTAACTTGTGTTTGTGACACCTACGGGAGGGCAAGGGTACAAGCTTGTCATCACATTCAAAGATATAATATGATATTTAAGCAAGTGTATGAGCTTGCTATGTGACTAAATTTATAATCAAGATTTTAAAAGCGACAATAGATTAAAAGTTAAATGTGATTTTTATGGGATTACGCACCTGCCTTAGCTCGAGCATATGATATATAGACGCGACGGTGTCCATTGTCATTTTTTGTCAGGAGGTGAAAACTCTGAAAACTGATTGAGGACCTCACATTTTAGCCATTATGAGCCATAGCCTACGAGGCCAGAGAATGACGATCCCCAAATGTGTAAAAGGCAACTGAGGCGTAGTACGAGAAATCACGGGCCTAAAAGAGTAAAATAAAATTAATTAAAAAGAAATTTACACATTAATCATATTTTTATATTTGTTCTGTTATCATATTTACATTATAATTTTTAGGCAAATCATGTTGCACTTGTTTATGTATAGTATTCGTATTGTGCTAATTATCTATCATACATTTACATTATTCAATTGTTCATAAAAAAACTCATGGTATACATGCTCATTTGTTTGATAGTACTCGTGTTATGAATTCTTGTTTGATATTTTCTGCTATACAATTTAAGTACACATAATTATCATAGTTATTACTATCATATTATTTATTCATTTGATATAAGTTCATAAATATTATTGTGTATGCATGTAATAATTTTCTTATATCTCAAAATAATAAATTTGTG
This sequence comes from Apostasia shenzhenica, assembly GCA_002786265.1. Classification (NCBI taxonomy): domain Eukaryota; kingdom Viridiplantae; phylum Streptophyta; class Magnoliopsida; order Asparagales; family Orchidaceae; genus Apostasia; species Apostasia shenzhenica. Next base: position 3,214,912 of record KZ451950.1, read on the forward strand.
ATCATGAAACTTTATTAAATATTTTATGTGACCCATAACTAATTGATATCTCTTACTGAGTCTTGTTGGTGGACTGACGTCTTTTCGGCAATATTTTTACAGGTTTAGCACAAGCATAAGAGGTATGGGTAAGAGACAATTAGAAAATTATTTTAGATTATTTGTGTTTAAGATTTTATATTTATTTATGGTATAATGTAGTAATTGTATATTGAGGACAGATTTATATTAAGATATAACGGAATTATTTAAGGATAAAAAAAAATTAGGTAACGGGCAAGGTAAAAGCCGAAATCATTACAACTTTCCTCTCTCACCTCAATACCTTCCTTGTGGATTTATCGCCAACACAACAAAGAGCTAAGTGGGCATCATGAGTCCTCTCCGAATCCACCCCCAATCAACAACAAAAGGCCTGCAAGCTCTGATCGGTTCTAACAAGAATACATGGGCACAATCTTATTTTCTCTAACACACACTCAATCTTGTTCACAGAGGAATAACCAAACTATTGCTGTCGAACACCGTCAAAGGACCCGTCCATGCTCGTTGGACCTCCATGAAGGTTTTCCGATAAACCCCAACTTTATCTAACCACAAGTTGGTGCTGGTGAGAACTTCCCTTCATATTCTTTCTCCTTAGGATTTTGGCCAAGTATGTTATGTAGGATCTAGAAATAGTTCTAGAAGAGGGTTTAATAGACCTTAAATAAAATTTAATTTGTTATAATTCGATTGTACGAGCTTTTTTGCCGTTATTCAAAGGAGTAATTATTTATAATTATATAGTTAAATTTGGTTGGGGCAGAGTACAGGACTGTTATCGGACTGATTTCGAGCGAGACGAAGTCAACTAGAAATCAAAAATTTTGAGTTCGGTCGGCTCTAAATTGGTCCGAAATCGAAATGGAATATGATTCAAGCCGGCTCGGCTCGAAATAGAGCCAGCTCTAATCATGATTTGAATCTAACTCCTAATTATAAAAAAATGTAGAAATATTATGTGTTCAAAAGGATTTGATCCCTAGAGCTTGAGGAAAATAAGCTTTAAATCTCTTCCACTCTACTACTAACCACTAATTAAATTATAAATAATAGCATTTTATTTATATTATGTATCAATATTATTTATGCTATATATATAATTTTGAACCAAATCGAATCATGTTTCGAGCAAGCTAGGGCCAACTCGAAATTTGCTCGAAATGAACTTCGAGCCAAAATTCTTAGCTCATGATTCGATTCAAAATTTTCGAACCGATTTGGAGTCGATTCAAAAATTGAACAAGTTCCAAGAGAGTTTCGAGTTCCGGATATTTTTAACACCCCTAGTAGAGTAGGCTCGAGATTGAGTTAAAACATGTTATATTTTAGCCTCATTTACTTGCACATTTATTTTTACTTCCCCCTAATTATGTCATTACTAACTTGTGTTTGTGAGTTATCTTCCCTCTGAGCCTCAATCAACTGATCGATCAACCAAAACAGGTCTCTGCCAACAATCGATCATCAAATGATCAATCAACAGCTTAAAAACAATGAACTTCTTTTGGTAGATTTAACTCTATCCAACCAATATCTAACGATGTTCTAAGTGCTCATAAAATGATTCACATTTCTTTTAGCACTTTAAGAGAAATCTTACAATAATTTCTACACATATTACAAGATTAAAATATAATACAATAATAAACACATTGTTCTTTCTCTTTTTTTATCTTTATGGCTTGCATTTGAGTCTTAATCACTTCATCACATTACATATCAAAATTAAGTCATTCCCGAGCTCTTTTTACTTTTACTATTGTGTGGAGCACCAACTTGATAATAGAATCTTTAAGCTTACACAAAAGCTCAATGAAGGGATTAGTACACCACTAACTTAAACATAACAACAAATGTAAAAGCACATGATTATATAATAATTACAAAAGAGGAACCAACTAATTTATCAGTTACTCTACCAACATCATGACACCTACTAACTTCTCTACAACATCTTCTATCTATTAGCATCCACACCTACTATGGTCATATAAAGTCAAATTGGCCATTTAATATCTGATGCTAGCAGGCAAGTGGTAAGTGATTCTACACATTTGTTGTGTAGTACGCATAGGGCTGCTGAAGGGTTTAAGTACAAAAATGTTTTTCAAATCAAAACAAAATTGTCTACATGGAGCAATAACAGATATCAGTTAGAGGATCCAAGTATAGTGAGGAGGGATGCAGATTGGTTTATTTGTCGTCAAATATTTGCGCATGATACTGTATGGAAAATAAGAAAAATAATGATGGAAAAAGAAGGCTTGGCAGCCTACATTTAACTGCAAATATTTTTCCATCCTCTTTCCTTTGAGCCCTGTAGACAGTGCCATAACCACCTACAAGTACATTATAAGGAACTTGATATTAAGGGAAAAGCTGCAATCAAGTACCAGAAATTGAGAAATACACAGCTACCCAAAAATTTTACCTGAACCCTCCTCTTCCTCTACAATAAATGATTCAAAATTTGGCATTAGTATCTGGTGTGAAGATTTCTGCATTAGTTCAAATAGATTAATAAGCTTGCAGAAAGTTCCAACACATTTAAAACAAAATTGCTGGAGGATCCAAACTTGTAGAAAAACTTGACCAATATTAAAGCATAACTTGGTGCAGAAGCTAGAATTGCTAGAAATAGTCATACCTTGAACGATGTAGAAATGAGATCAACCCTATTTTTTTTATCAGACGGTCTCTTAGTGAAAGGTCCTTTCATCATTTGTTTGACAATTGAACCAGTTTCTACGCATCTAGACCTCCCTTTTGTAAACGGGGTGTTATTTTTTGTTTTATTTGTTGTCTTGACCAAATTTTGCAGTTCTCCAGCTGAAGCAAGTCCATTCTTCGTGCTAGGTTCAGCAAAAGCATTACGTTCTAGTTCCAATAACTCAGCGGTCATATCCATCATGTTAGGTGAAAACCAGCAATCTGCAAAGGATGTTATTAGTACCTAAAATTAGAAATCAGCATCTAGTGATTGATATCCAAGTTGCAGCTTCTAGCATAACAAAAGTTACCCGTCATTGCATAGTTCTCAGCAGTGTCAGTTGGACAAGGAAAGATAGCAGCTGCCTCCATTTGACAAGAAGCTGAACCGGTGGCAACAGGTATTTTCTCTGGTGCCAACAGTTGGCAATTAATTAATTCATCATCCAACTTCATCTCATTAAAAGGTTCAAAAAGTTCATAATGAGATGCCAATGGAGCAGACATTTGAACAAAATGATCTTCCGCAAGAGCCTCATTTTCCCAATTCGCCTTATCCATCTTTCCACCAACCAGGTATGTTGCATGATAATCCATCATTTTTGACAATGCAAGAGCATGCCCTTCAGGAATGCTATCATTGACCATTTTACCTGGAGATACATGTTCAAACCGTGGAAGCTTTATAACTTCCTTGTAAGGAACAACAGAATGGGAATTATCCCTTGGTTCTCCTACCCCAATATACTTGGCATTCTTCAAATGGTTATTAGTAAAATTAGAAAGGGGCAGGGGCAAAGAATGTGCAGGACCTACTACAACTGAACTGCAATCCATGGTTTCAATGCCAACAGAACACCACTCTTCCAAACAAGAAGCAGCACCAACATCGTTCACCTACAAGAGCCAGTAAAAACTATTAACTTCATGTAATGGTAAGTTTTCTGTGTTCATGAAAATAATATTCAAGAGCACGATTAAAATGCTGCAGAGTTCAAATAGTGAAGAACAGTTAGATTTGAAGTTCAAATGGACAGAACCTTGTAAGGAAAGTTTAGCTGGTAAGCCTGACAAGGAGATCGAAGCTTTAAAGACCAAAATAAATTAAATGGACATTCTGGTTTGAGAGCTTTTGCAGAAAGCACAAAATACAACAGAAAACATAGAACTATCTACCTGAATCACCGGTTCTTAATCAAGGGTTGCAAAAGGTGTATTAAGAAACATAATTGAATTACAAAACACAAAATACAACAGAAAACATTGAACTATCCACCTAAACCATCAATTCTTTCTTCTAAGTGTTGTATGAAGAATCTAAATGCACAGATTTAGTATCAATTGTAAAAAATGCATTTGACATGTATTAGTTGGAAAAAAAAATTGTACAGAATAAATGGAGGACTATTACCTTCATAGGAGTTCCATTTGATAAGAATAACTTGTTGGATTCATCTGTATCTGACTGCACAGCACCTAAAAGAATAATCAACAATAGAAAATGAAAGCAAAAAAACTACTCATCAACCGGATGCAACAGTTCATAATTTGACATGTAGTCTAACGACTACAGGAAGATTATATCATGTTATAATTATCCCATTGGTGATTGACAAAAAAAATAACAAGCCTCCAGTTCTCGGTGGAAAACATCAACTTCTCTACATGTTAAAACCAACGACAAAAATTTTACCAGAAGTTGCAGAAAGAAAAATAAAACGGAAAAAGCGGTTGATAAACGGCACATCATCAACTTAAAACATACTAACTTGCAATTTATAAGCTTCAATTAGAACTACCTGCTCCATGTGTCTACACATACCTCTCTCATAGATCGACAGAGTCCTCTTCTTAAAGCTTGATCCCATCACCAATCCATCACCCAAATTCCAAGCTCTCCGCTTCCTCCCGGGCATCAAAGGGACGTCCCTCCGATTCCTCAATATCGGAGCCCTAACACTATACCCCAACAGAGACCAACTTACAGCCTCCTTCACAAACTGCCCAAACGCTGTAACCGCCACATCTGAGACACTGACGACGCCTCCAACGGTAAGGATCAGCGGGGATCCGGGGATCTGACAGAAGAGCACCACGAGATCTGGCGCTAGGTCGGAAATCGAGGCCAGCTCAGCCAAGCGAGTTGGGCCGCCCAGACGGATCAGTACAGTGAGGAGATACCAAGCCTTCTCAATCTCCGAAGAATTAAGAGTGAGGTCGGATGAAGTGGCGGCAGCCATCATGCCTAATGGAAAACTAGGGTTCCCGAGCCAAGAAGGATTCCACAAGTTAGGGCTTCAGTGCTCTCCACATGGCGATGACGGCTCCGGTAACGACGACAAGATGGGCTGAGCTAGCCCGAAGACACCCGAAGACATGGAGAGAGAAAGAAAGACAGAGAGAGAGAAGAACGAATGCTGAGATTCGCTACTGTGGAGGAAGAGGCGGGAAGACGAAGATTTCGCTCGTGCGGGTTTCGAGCGCCGGCACGTGCCGATATCCCGCGCTTCTTTTCCTGGCATTTTATGACGATTCCTTCAATGTTTTTTTTTATATTTTCTTTTTAAAATTTTTTTTATAATTATATCCTTAATATTCTTTTATCATATTGATATAAAATTAAATGTGATTTTAACGTATAATTTTTATAGCTTGATTAAGCTAAAATAAGATAGATAGAGTGCATTCAAAATTAAATAAATTAATAGAATAAAATTTATAATTTATATATATATATATATATATATATATATATATTTATACATATAAATTACTTTAATATATTAGTTTCTTCTCCATAACTTAATAAATGATTACACAATTTTCTCCATCTTCATTATTTAAATTCTATTAATTCTAGCTTAATTTTTATATATTATTTCTAGCCATAAAATTAAAATAATCAACCATGATTTAAATTGATTAAATAAAAAAATACATTTATTCTTAAAACTTTAACTAAGTGATCTAAAATTAATGTACTTAATCAAATCTAAATTAAATAAATAATAATAATTTAATCTAAATTAAAACAATAACATTCATAGTGAAATTACAACAACGTTCCTTTGCTTTCCTGAGGAAGACTGCAATATTGGCTCTGTTTGGCGCGAGAATCAAAAAAGGACAAAAATTGTACTAATTTAAAAACAATAATAATAAAAAATAAATTTTTTAAATCATTCTACACAAATTTAAATATAAAAAATATTATTTTACTTTATATACTCAATAATTTAAAATAAAAATATCAACTTTATTTCACATTCTAGACTAAAATATTCAAATCGAGTATTTTGATCTAAAATGTGCAATAAAGTTTATATTTTTATTAAAAATTATTGATTATGTGAAGTAAAATTTTTTTTTATATTAAAAATTGTGTAGAATAATTAAAATAATTTATTTAATATTATTATTTTTTTTAAAACTAGTACTATTTTAGTCTTGTTTTAGTCCTGTTTTGATCCTCGCACTAAACAGGGCCAAAGATGAGAAATTTTTAGATTCCTTTTAAGTCTTACAAATTTTCATGGATACTTCTCATGTTCTTAAATATATTTAAATTTTATTATTATTTCAAATTAACCTATCTAATTAAGAGGTATTATATTTTTAATAGCTATTAATTAATTCAACAAAGATTAAACTAACTAATTAGCATAAATTCAAATCATCTGCCTTCATACACACCCTCTTTCTCCTTATTCTCAAGATAAACAAGAGAGAGAGATGGAGAGTTTTCCTTTGTGCTTCTTGATTAGGATAGTTTAATTTTGATTAAGAGGGCATTTAATTTAATATTATATTAGTGCTATATTATATTATTTAAAAATAATAATTATTTAATTTAATAATATTTATAAATAATTTTTAAATAAAATATTAATTGAAAAATAATATTTAGATATCACAGTATTTAAATTATATGATATAATACTAATATAACAATGAATTAAATGTCATAAAAATTATTAAAAATTTTATAACTCGTAACAAATAAGCAATAATTAAAACGATAGAAACATAGGAGAGTTTGATAGTCCGCTTGACATAAGGGTGGCAAATCCGACTCGACCCAAATAGCTTCAACCCGAATCCGACATATTTATTAAATAGGTCAAAATCCATGACCCTAACTCAACCCGATTAATAACCTGACTCATTTTTTGATAAATGTCCAACCCGAACCCTACTCGACCCAATTATGCTCAACCCGAATCCGACCCGTTTAATAAATGGATCAAAATTCATGACTCATGCCCGAAATTTATGAATCAAGTTTGACTCGAATTCACGAATCGGGTCATATATTGCCACCCGTAGCTTGACATACTCAAGAATCAGAGACAAGTTTGAGATTTAAAAAGATTTCTAGTATTAATATGAAATTAATTAAATATTAAAAATTCCTCCTAAATAGAAATGAACTTATTTTAATTGAGTATTCCCCAAAATGTGATCATCTCTTATATTAAAGGGCTAATAACATACGTAATATTAAAATCTAATTATTTTATATATTTAATATTTAAATTTTTAATATTACATATTATCTAAAAAAATAATATAAAAATTAAAATATTTATTATATATATACAACTTTATTACATAAATTACAATTTTTATAATTATTATATAATATTAAAAATTTAACTGACAAATATGTGAAATAATAAAATTTTATAAAGCTAAAGCTTCTGAACTAAAATATTGAATATCTTAGGTCCTGTTTGACGCGAGAATTAAAATGAGAACTAAAATGATACTAATTTAACAAATAATAATAATAATAATAAATAAAAATTTTTAATCATTTTACACAAATTTTAATATAAAAAAATATTATTTTACTTTACATACTCAATAATTTTTAATAAAAATATTAATTTTACTTCTCATTTTAAATCAAAATGCTCGATTCAAATATTTTAATCTAAGATGTGAAATAATATTGATATTTTTATTAAAAATTATTGAGTATGTGCAATAAAATAATATTTTTTCATATTAAAACTTATGTAGAATAATTAAAAAAATTTATTTATTATTATTATTTTTTTTAAACTAATACTATTTTGATCTTAATTTTGATTCTCGCGCCAAGCAAAGCCTTAAAGACCCATTAAAATAACTCAGTGCAACTCAACTCAGCCTCAACACTCAATGGTAGTCTATTATTATTTTTTTTTTCTCAATGGTAGTCTATTTCAATTCTCTCTGTTAGTTTTTAACATAATTCTCTCTTTTTTTTTAAGGGAAAACAAGGAAATTTCCCTGGTCACAAAAAATTGGAAATTTATCATAAGTTTTACGTTTAAATGGCTGGAAAGCTTAACTCTGAGTAGGGTTGTTATCGATCCGATTTCGATCACATTTTGATCGACTCAAAATCAACTTGAAGTCGATTGGGTTCAACTTCGAGCCAGCTCAAGTCGATTCTAATCAACTTCGAGCCGATTTCGATTCATTTTCGAGCCGGCAAGAAAATAAATCAAATCTCAATTTTTTTCTCGAGCTAATCTCAGCCTGCTCTATTTATAATATATAAACATATATATATATATATATAATATTTAATATATATTATATACATATATTATGTATTATAATATAAAATATATTTTAATTCGAAACGATTTCGAGCTAAATAGAGCTAAGCTAGGTCAAAATCGGCTCGAAATCATTACCAAGCCGAACTTTTGGCTCATTAGTCGGCTCATTTAGATCGACTCGATTTCAATTCAATCTAAAATTGATTCAATTTTTGATGTTCGATCCATATTAACACTGAGCATAAAAATACAGTAAAATTCTGTCAGTTGAATCATGAATGCAATAAAGGCAGAAAAAGTAGAAGATGAGGACAAGAAGATCAAAGTTAACTTCATACTATTTCTATAACAATCCAAATCCCAAAATTACAATCTCTATGGCACAACAGAGAAACAAAGGAATAAAATAATGTGAAAAATAATAAAAAAAAGCACCAGCAAAGCAATTTTCAGGGCTAGCAAATGAATTGGTTGGAAAATTTTAATTCTGAACAGCTCCCAATTGTTTGGTAGTATGTTAGACCTTAACATGGTTCAGATTCAGCCCAACTTTTGCCCCAAAAAAAGAAGAATTATCAGAATTTCGAGTTCAGACGAGCGCTAAAAAGGCGACCAAAAGCCGGATTTTTTTAGGTCAATCATAGCCATCTTAAGCTTAAACATGCTACCAAACAACCAGTCTTCTTTACCTAAGTAGATGGTGAAGACACTGCAAGATTAAGAATGTAGCCAACCAGCAATCCAATCAGGCCGGCAAAGGCGGCGAATGTCAACGAAAAACCAGCATCACTTTTGCGACTTCTGCGTCGCTTCAGCAGTTCCTGGAATATAATCAATCAGGTCGTAGTAAGTAAAGATGAAAATGCAGAAAGACAGGTCTTCCAAATTTTCTAAAGACCACAAGGTTTAGGTTTCATGTTTCAGCTTTTTTTTATTCTATGGCCTTGTTTGGCATGAGCCCAAAAATGGGGAAAAAAATATTTTAATATAAATTTATTATATATTTTAATAACTTTATTTCACATCCAACACAAATTCCAATCTTAAAAATCAACTTTATTTCACATCCAACACAAATTCCAACCTTAAAATCAACTTTATTTCAAATCAACTTTATTTCACATCAACTCTATAAAATAAATTATTTTCTCTTTCCTTATCCAAATTCATCCTCCAATAAAGCCACTAAAGTTACATGAGAAAATTTAACTTTGGGGAAGAGATCAAAATGGCATACTTTTTTTTTTTTTCATTTTAAAAGTGCACTCTTTTTTACCAATGGCTAGATGATTGATTAGGTGAGTAAAATGCATTGCAATTAGGTTGAGTTGCCACCAAGAAGTCAAATGAAGAAGGATGAATAGGATCTTACACAGTTCCTTGCTCATTTCAGAAGTAAAAAGACATGGAATAATGAATGTTAGAAAGTATTATGAATATCTTAAGCAACGTTTGGCTGCCCTTATAAGTCTTTAAGTAGCATTTAGGACGATCACTTTGAAGCAGAAGTCCTTAGATTAAGTAGCTTATGAAATGTTTGTCAGCCACCAACAAAGTTTAACACCATTAAAATGAGACTGAATGGAAGCAAAAGATAATAAGAAATGGAAATAAATTTAACGAGGAAAAAAACACGTACAAGTTCACGTTGCAATTGCTTATTTTGCTGAAGAGTCGCATCTCTTTCCTCTCTCAGGCGCTGCACTGCTTGAATCTGCCAAAAACATAAATTAATTAAATCACATGAAAAAAAAGCGTTAAAGAGAATAATCTCGGATCCCAACTCACAAGTCTTTGACGAGTAACATGCTTAAAATATGAAGAAACGTGGACTATTAAACAAGTTAATTTTTCTACTTCTAAATGAATCAATTCCAAGGATTGCTTTATCAGAAAAATGATTATTGTGTATCCATGCAAGCTAAAAATTCATATTTATATGTTTAGGCTTTTTTTCCACACAGGTGTGCTGACGAAGAAATCTGGACGACTTGACAATCAGGCATGGCATAGATCGAGCAGACGAGCATAGGATCCAAATATCACAAGAAACAAAAAGAGCTGCAAGGAAAAAAAGATGAATATGGACTTCGAATAAAAGAAAATAAAAGAGGAATCGAGTTCATGCTCTCATGGCGAGCAAGCGTGTCACCACCGTTGTGTGCTCAAGAAACGACGAATCAACGAATGAACTAGATATCGAGGAATTTCCTTCTCTTAGACCTCCTAAAAAGAGCCTCACTATTACTTTATTAAAATTTTAATTTCTACACAAATTTCTCTTTTTATATCAAATTCTTCAAAAATTTTAATAACTTTGTTTCACATACATCACAACTTCTAACATAAATATTAGCTTTATTTCACATCCAACAAATTTCAACCTTAAAATTAACTTCACATCTTACACATCTTTTAATATTAAAATGACTTTACATCACATCAAATTTATAAATTAATATATTTTCCCTCCTACTCAAAAACAATCCCTAAACCATGGAGATTAAAATTAGATTTTGCCCCTAAAGGTGATTAACTTTAGGTCCACAATAATAATAATAATAATAATAATAATAAAATATACAAAAATTAAATGAAGATAAAATAGAATAAAATAAAGTAGGACAACGATGGAGATCGTCCTCAAGCGAAGTGTGTTGTCGTTCCTTGAGTTCATACAAAGTATACTTCCCATTAGGGTGGGCAATATATGATCCGACCTATGAACCCGACCAGCAAATTTCGGGTATGAAATTTATGACCCATTTATTAAACGGGTCGGGTTCGGGTTGGGCATAATCGGGTCGGGTAGGGTTCGAATTGGGCATTTATCAAAAAATACTTTATAAACGGGTCGGTTCAACCTGCCAACCCGACCCATTATTAATCTGGTCAGGTTTGGGTCATGAATTTTGACCAATTTAATAAATAGGTCGGGTACAGGTTGAGGCTATTTGGGTTCGGGTTAGGTCGGATTTGACCCGAACCCGACCTGCCGACACATTTTGCCACCCCTACTTCCCATCAAGGATTTAATGAACCTAACACTCCAAGGGAAATTAAATTTAATGAACCTCACTACAAAATCATTAACTCAGTCCACCTTAGGAACATGATGACTAATGTACTAAACCAGCTCCAACGGCGAAAAAGGTCTTTATAGAGAGAAAAGGAGGCAGTGGACCACAAATTACAAGTAGAATTGTATTTAAAAATGCAGCAGACTTTAAGATACAGCCATTGAATGTCAAGAAGAGAATCCTTTTTCACTCATCTAGAATACTAGACTGTTTGACTTTCTACAAGGAGAAATATAGATGGACTAATATAATTGAAGGACTGGCAACAAGTCTAGTTCTACTGAGACAATTCCAATAAACGCTTGACTCAAAAGATTTAGCTTGACTCATGACTTAGTCAGCACAGAAATTAGGAAACTCAATTTTTTTTAAAAGAATGACATGCCCATTCATTCGGCCTCCTACTCGTGTAGTTGATGTGGGCTCAAACTTTCTCCCAGAAAGACGTTTAATAACTAAACAAATCCGATAGCTCTAGCGGTGGGGACACGACGACATCGGACAGTCGATTTATTCTAAGCAGGGTCTACACTCGACGTCTGAGATCTCACCATGTGGCGTCGATCTAGATGGAGGATTGATATCTGCAGATTTGGCAGCAGACACGATTGGTGGCTGATCAGTGGTTGATCAGTGGATTGTAAATCCCCATTTAAATCAATTTATTGATTTGAATGAGAATATTCAAATTTTTGGGCTGATTTCATTTATTTACTTCTTTTTTTAGACATTCGTATTCGGCATGATTGTAATCTTTTTTATTCCCGCATTTATTTCAGCATTTATTTTCACATTTTGAATTTCAAATGTAATAGACCTATATAAAAGCATGGACTAGTGTTATTTGTTCTGAATCCTGGAATGAAATTATTGTGTTTGAATTATTGTGTGTTACATCCTAGTGAAAGGAAAGGTTGGGACTTTGGGTGAAAATCCCTAAATACCTTAAAGGAATTTGAGGTATTTCCCAACTCTTCTCTCTCGCAATTCTCAGTTTCAAACCAATCAAAGTCCAAGCCCCATTTTGCAATTTTCCAAGCCCAGAAATTCAGTTTCCCTTCTTCAGTCAATTCGGAGGTCTTGCGCCACCCTGCGATCTCCACCTGCGCTTGCCTGTGGGTTCCGCTCGCGCCGCCATTGCCTCCGGCAGCTCTTCGGCCATGGGCAAGGGTGACGATCGCACATGAGAACTCCACTCGCACCGCTACCAACACCAGCAGCCTTCCGCAACATCATGCATGTCATTTGGCCTTATGCAATCTCGTGCACGACCAGTTCCTGTTTGCGTTCCGACACCCCTTCGTTTGAGACCTCGGACCTCGACCCCGCCTGTTCGACCTCTTCAACATCGTTCATGACGTTTGCTTCTGCAACGTCGTGCACAACCATTCACTACTCGCGCTCAAGCATAGCTATCGTTCAAGACTTCGGGCATCAATCTCGTTGTTTTGATCTTCTACTGCACATTGTGCACGATGTTTAACGGCAACATCGTGCACGACCAGTCATTGTTCGCGCTCCAGCACACAACAGTCCAAGCCTCTAACCTCGATCCCGCTAGTCCAACCGCCAACAATATCATTCATGACGTATCAACAGCTCAGCCTTGAGATCTGGAATCTCCTGTCAAGGTAAACCCGAACATCAACTGAATGCTTTGAAAATCCTGTGAAATTTTGTTGTGGGATTTGTTATTGGGACTGTTTGATTTGCTCGCCCGTGTGAATTTGGAATTATACTGTGTGATAAATTACTGTTGGGTATTATTATTTGTGAGTATACCTACACTACTGCGTATCCCTAACCATGATTTGTTGAGATAAAATTGCCTAAAATTCTTTGGTAAATTTGCTAAATATCATTTGAACTTGTTTCTAAATAATTAAAATTGACTCATTTCAGGGATTTATAGTTTCTTAATTATTACATAATTATTATTAGAGATATTCCTGAACTAATTTATGCTCATCTGCTATAATTATTTACGGATCTCTAATTTAGATTGCATTTTGCATATTGTCCCGCATCATCTAGACATTTGTGCAATGGCAAACTTTTCAAAGAATGACTCCTACAAGCAAAGGAAATGAATCAAATGGCTGCCATGTGGCACATAAGTTGCTCGAATTATATGGTTGCAGCAAGTTGTGAATAGAATATCTAGTAAAATTATGGAGCTAGACCCAGTTCTATCCTTGGTTTCGTGTAGGTCATTTGACGTGTGTACAATGTAGATGAACCTAAAAAAAATGTGTAAATAAAATGTTTGTGAGACTTAAAACTTCAGAGCCATAGAAGGAAGTGGGACGTCACTACTTTTAATTTTCCATTTAATGCAGCTTTACACTTTCTCAACAACAAAAACCTGCAGATAACCTTCTATTTTTAAAGGAACGTCTGGGTCCATACAGTACATTTTAGTAACTTTCACTACAAAATCACTAACTCAGTCCACCTTAGGAACATGATGACTAATGTACTAAACCAGCTCCAACGAAAAAAAAGGCCTTTATAGAGAGAAAAGGAGGCAGTGGACCACAAATTACAAGTAGAATTGTATTTAAAAATGCAGCAGACTTTAAGATACAGTCATTGAATGTCAAGAAGAGAATCCTTTTTCATTCATCTAGAATACTAGACTGTTTGACATTCTACAAGAAGAAATATAGATGGACTAATATAATTGAAGGACTGGCAACAAATCTAGTTCTACTGAGACAATTCCAATAAATGCTTGACTCAAAAGATTTAGCTTGACTCATGACTTAGTCAGCACAGAAATTAGGAAACTCAATATTTTTTAAAAGAATGACATGCCCATTGATTCGGTCTCCTATTCGTGTAATTGATGTGGGCTTCAACTTTCTCCCAAAAAGACGTTTAATAACTAAACAAATTCGATAGCTCTAGACATTTGTGCAATGGGAAAATTTTCAAAATACAATTTGGCTATGGAATTGAAGGGCACTTCAGCTTTTACTCAAAAGGAAAAGCAGTAATCAATGGTGGGAATCTCACTGCATGATGTGATTCGAGTCAATGAACAAATCAAACGGCTTAGAGTAACTTCATGCAAATTGAAATTTTAAAAAATGTACCCTATGAGAACTGTATGAAAGAGATTTGCACTGCTTACATTAAAGTTATTAAAAACATGTATAAAGCAACCGTCACCTATGTTCGGACACAAGGAGGCTTAACTAAGCATTTTTCTATTACAGTTGGATTGCACCAAGGCTCGGCTTTATGTCCGTATCTTTTTGCTTTGATTATGGAAGTCATGGCTGGACATATCCAAGATGAAGTGCCTTGGTGTATGCTCTTCGCAGATGATATTATCCTTGTTGAGAAAACTAAAAAGGGAACTAAAGCAAAACTAGAGCTTTGGAGGAATGCTTTACAATCTAAAAGTTTTCATCTCAGTAGATCAAAAACTGAATATATGGAGTGCACATTTAGTCAATAAAGAAATACTTATATAGGAGATGTGATAATTGATGATCAAATTATCAAGAAGAGTGAGCACTTTAGATACCTTAGATCAACCATAAAAAATGATAGTAAAATAGATAATGACGTTATTAGCAGGATTCAAGCAAAATGGATAAAATGGAGAAATGCTTCTGGTGTATTATGAGATAAAAAAATTTCATCCAGAATCAAAGGTAAATTCTATAAAACTGTAGTAAGACCAGCGATGATATATGGTGCTGAATGCTGGCCTGCAAAGAGAAAACATACAAATAAATTAAATATTACAGAAATGAGGATACTAAAGTTGAATGTGTAGATATACACGAAAGGATAAAATGAGAAATGAGTATATCCAAAAGAAAGTTGCACCAATTGAGGATAAACTTAAAGAAAGTCAGCTTAGATGGTTTGGACATATAAATTGTAGGCCGATTAAAGCTTCAATTAAAAAATTTGAGTTATTAGATTTTGCCCATGTGCAAAGAAGAAGGAGACCAAAGAAGAAACTATAAGGAGTGATCTTAGTTACTTAGACTTAAATAAGAATTTGATAACTGATAGAGCGCAATGAAAACAAATGATTATATAGCAGACCCCACCTAGTGGGATTAAGGCTTGGTGGTTGTGGTTGTGGTTGTTGTTGTACCCTGTGAGAACTAGGATGATGACCTCTATTCAGCAACGAAAAAAGCAATGCATTCCAATACATTAACCAATACATAGTCAAATAGTAGATTTGGACTAAATCTGCTAGATCAATGGACATAACCAAGTGGACTAAGCCTACATCCACCATTCAATTATGTGTTGGTCAATTTATCCGGGCTATATAGCAGGGCCCTTCCGCAACACCAAGACTCCAAACAACTCACCAAAGGTCAACATTTTTTAAATCATTGGTTATATTTAACAATTTTGAATTCAAAATTGTTTTTGAGCATGTAAAACTTGGCTCGACTAGAAATAAAATTTGACAGCGATAGAAGACATGAAACTAGATCAGAAATTAATTTAACTTGATTGAAGCCAATGTCAAGCAAGTTTAGAAAGGATTCAAGGTTTCAAATGATTTACCAGCCTACGTACATGGCAATTTATAAATTAACCCCAAATCTTCCTATTTACGATCAAGCCACAAAAAACCTCTGAATTTCAACAATCTAAAGGCTTCGACAGAAACTTTGGGTTCCATTAGCCTTACCCTTAAACTACATAATACACTTTAAGTTCAACCCTAATCCATCAAGCGTTACCTTCATGTAACACAGTGGAGTTGATTTTCTTTTGTGTGTGAGTTGAAGGGGATGGTGGTGGGCATGGGGGGACACGGTTGACTCTTTCGGAATCAAATACAAGGTGGGTGTGAAGACTTTTGGGCAGATAATATAGAGCCCAATGTACATGTCCATCATCGAATATGTCAGCAAGTGGAGATAACAAGATTTAAAAGATACAGGAAAGAATAAAGTGAAAGCACCTAATAGAACTAATTCCAACGGACAAATTGTTGAACTTTACAATTTTATGGTTAAATCATAAATAGAGAGATCGAGAACCTAAATACGTACATAGACAAGGAATTCTGCAGTGCTTATGTAGTTATCCCAAAAAATATAATCCTACTCAACAGAGTTTTGTAACGTCTTTTTAGGAGATAAGAGTTTTTTGTATTTAATATGTACTAAACTTTTGTTTTAATGCATAATAGGCCAAGGCCAAATATATATATATTTATATATATAATGCACATGATGTTAATCAACCTACAACATTATGCTGTGGAGAGTGCTAATCATAGTTTCTTTTATGCAAGCAAAAGAACACAAGATGAATAAAGAAACAAAACTAAATATGTAATAAAGTAGCTGGCATTCACCTCTTCAGTGTTATGGTTCTTCAACATCTGAAACATTGTGTTAAAAAAATAAGATTATGATCCTCACTTATACCTATATAAGCCAAAACTAAAATGGAAAAGATGGCAGTGTCTTACATCAGAACCTCGCATGGAAAATTTAGATGTTGAAGAGACTCCAGACTCGCCCTCTGAATTTACATGACCAAATTGAGGAGTAACATAAACCACCCTAAGCTTGCATTCCTCAATGGCATTCTCCCCATCTTTACTAAACTGCACTCCGAACATGGAGAACATGACGATAACATTAACTGAATAGAGAATCAGATACTTAAACATTACAGATTCCAACCGTATCAGGAGGGATCTCATCGATGTCAATGGTTGGTGGCACTTTTGTGCTTTGGATCAGGAATTTGTCCTTGCACTGCATGTCTAGTGGGTACTCCTTTTGAGCTTGAAGGGTGACTTCACAATAATGTTATATAAATCAATCATCAAATGATCCGCAAAAGGCAGCAACAGGGAAACATTTGGGGATTTACATACATGGCATACAAGATTTCTCAATTTACATAGTAAACATCTATAACAGGAAATTTACAAGTAGTATTTTGTAAAAGTGAAAATAGTATCCACACATCTACATTTACTATCACTTGAGCCTAGAGCTATAATTGAGTTATGATTCAATCCAAGTTTGATTTAAATAAACTAACCGTTGAATACAATAAACTCAAGTTTTATTTGCACCAAGACAGTTGTAGATTTCAAAAGGAACTAATAAAAACATGAGGGAATAATGTTTGGAATGTTGTCACCATTTTCTAAGTTGGAACCTATTAGATCTCTAATGTAACAACCCACCCACTAGAGATATTGTCTGCTTTGTCCCAACAAACCTTATAGTTTTAAAACATATCTATGAGTATTAAAGCACATATATACCCTGCATCTCTCCCACGCTTTGCCAATGAGGGATTTGCCTAAGAGTAATCACATACACCTCCGTAGGTCTTGTGGAGTGGCTCTGATATCCTTTGTAATAGTCCAACCCACCACAAATACCATCTGCTTTGGATCGATGAGCCTCAAAGTTTTAAAACGCATCTAATGGGTTTAATACATGTTAACATATAAACCGAGCATCTCTCTCAAACTTTGCCAAGCCCAAGAATTATCACATATATCCCCCTTCGGGGCTCAACATCATTGTTGAAATTTGCTCAACTATTGCCCAAGTGGGCACACAAAGTGGCTCTAATAACGTTTCAAAAGGGTGGCTCTAACAACAACTATAACAGCCCGCCTCCGTAGAAATTTTCATTTTGTCCTGTGTACTGCATGATTCTAAAGTGCGTGTATGAGGTAATGTTCTCATACATACTGAGCATCCTTTCCCCGACTTGTCCGTATGGATTAAATCTCATGCTTGTTCATGTAGGATTTGCCAAGAGTACTCTTTAACCACCCCCCTTCCAAAGGCATGTGGACATACCCACCATGGTCTCTAAAGGTGCTAGAAATATTTCCATTACCAAATATAACAACCAACCACTGTAGATATTGTTTGTTTTTGCCTGTGGTTTCAAAATGTGCCTATAAGGATTAAAACATGTAAACATATATACCCAGCATCTCTAGTTATCTATAGATGTGGGATTTGCAAAAGAGTTGTCACATACAACTCCCCCTATCCTCGGGACTAAAAATCCATGCTAAGGTTTTCCCGATCCATCGCCCAAGAGGTCACACACAGTGGCTCTAATACCACTTGTAACAACTCAGTTCACTATCTACTTTGGCCCAAAGGGCATCATGGTCATAAAATACAGCTACGATACTTAGATCATGTGAACGTATGTAATTAGTATCTCTCCGGTGCTTTGTAGATGTTAGATTTACCCAATCAAGCTAGACAAAACTTTTTTAAAAAATTAACACTTGACATTGCAGCATTTTAAATTTCCCAACTTCTTAAATAAAGTCCTTTTGTTAAACAGGTCCTCACAGATCCAACTATGGTGTGCTTTCACTTTTTAGTGTGCTGACTATAACCTGGGATGTCATATTGTAAATTAGATAATACTGCATGTATGTAAATGTCCCATACAATTACGGGAAGAATAACATTACCTGTTATTGTGCACGAATCCCAGGGCTGAACCACGCTGGTATTCGGCCTCACAAAATACTTTTTCGGAGAAGTAGTTTTCACCTGCACAATCAACAAAATTCCCAAATTCAACAGAATCCCTAACTTCTTAATTTATCCGAAAATCAACAGGCTTTTGACCTTAAAAGCCACATGGTGCTCGGTGTTATTGACGACCTTGAGGTTGCAATAAGCCGGTTTTTCTATCTCGACTGAGATCAGAAACAAAAATCCAGCATCATCATCATTCTCTGAAAGTTGGAAGTCGGGAATTTTTGAAAAGGGAGGAAGACATTACCCTCAAATGTGAGTTCTTCAGGGTGAATCGAGATCAGCTGAACGCCACCACCCATCTTCGCTGCCGGGTGATCAAAACCCTACATGCACATAGAACGAGTACAGATCAGGATCCACAGAGAACGAAGAATATGGAGATCGAAATGGAACCTTCTTTGCTTTTCGAGTTCGATCAGGATCAACAGAGACCGACGAAGGCGTGCAGCCACGAAAACTCCACAGAGAGAGAGAGAGAGAGAGAGAGAGAGATCACGTCCACGGCGAAAGCGACGGAGCAGCGCAGGTTAAATTAAGCAACGTGGCGATCTCATTTCAGAGACACCAGAAAAAAAAAAAAAAAAAAACCTCGCATTTCTATATGAAGAGCTTCACATTTTTAGATTTACAGATTTACCCTTATGCATATCCAAAGGCAACAGTTTGTTCAAAAGTTGCAATTAATCAATTCAATAATAATAAAAACCAAAAATTACAAATTTACCGTTTTACATATGATCTAATAACAATACTTTTTTTATATAAATAGACTGATATAACAGAAGATAAAATAAATAAATACAAATTTTTCTGTAAATTGACTTTTATTCTAAAGACTTGAGTTCAAATAATTGCTGACCGTACAGGAAAATTACCTGTAGGTCCCTGAGGTTTAGTATTTCTTCGTATGAGACTTCGTACATAACTTTTACTTCATAGATAGATTTTACTTAATATTGCTTTCTCTTTTTAAGTTATATATAGGCTATAGGGAATCTTCATAAAAGCTTCATACATCCCTCGAATTTCATTAGAGCTATTTCATCTTTTTTCACTTCTCAAGTAAAAATTATTGAATTCGACCACCGAACCAGTACGTCAAATCCCAATGCGCCACACAAGTGCGTAAAACCGACTAGCTACACCGTACACATAACGATCAGTATATTATTATTTCACATTTTTTTTGTTTTGTATAAATATGTTTTTGCTTTATATCACTTTTTTCACTTATATAGATAATTTGGTTGATTTTTATGCTATAACAATAAAAAAATATTCACATAAAACCAAAAAAGCTCAAACAAAGCAAAAAACAAAATCATACAAAATATAAAAATAATCATACTAGTTCATAAATTTTTAAATAAGATAGAAATAATATATTAATTTATATATTTGATGGAAAATAAAATTATTTCAATACTAAGAGATAAATAAAACACAAAATAAAGTTAATTTTTTAAGATTTGAATTTATATTGGATATAAATAATATTGATTTTTAATATTAAAATTTATAATAAATATGAATAAATTATTAAAATTTGTAAATAATTAAAATATTAATAAAATAATATTGTGGACTTTTTTTTCAGCAATCAACCAAATGAGACCTAAATATGATACTTAATATGAATAATTTTCTATAATATATGAACATATTTTTGCTATTATATGATTTTTTTTTCATCATAAATATATACAAACATTTTCATTGTTTCTCACATAGCATGAAACTACATGCTTATGCAGCATGTTGGATTACGCACCAAATTCTTTTATTTGATCCTTGAAAATTAATCTAATTTAATTTTAATTAATCATATCATATCACACATAAAATTTAATATTAAAAATTAATTTTATTTCACATCATACACACATTACTAAAATAATAATTAATTTATATCACATCCCTCACATATCCCAACATGATAACTAATTTTATTTCACATTATTCACAACTTTCAATAAAAATTCTATTCAAATTTAATTTTAACCTTATTAAATTTAACTTTACAAACAAAGACACTTAATATTGTTAAACATCTATGAAAACAAACCCAGGTACTTCAATGTAATTTACCACCCTTATGAGCATTTATCTGAATAGTCATACTAATCCATTCAATGGATATTTCATAAGTCAAAATTGCAATATTATATAATTTCAAACTTAGGCCCTATTTGGCAAAATCTTAAATTTATTTTAAAAAAACTTAAAATTTTATTTTATTTTTCATCTCACACAAATTTCAATATTAAACAATCACTTTATTTCTCATCCAACACAATTCTCAATAAATCAATCAACTTTATTTCACATCATACACAATTTTTAATATAATCAACTTACTTTATTTCACATCATACACATTTTTCAAAAATCACTAAAAATTTCAATTAAATCTTTTTTTTTTTTTCTTATTACCAAACAGAGCCTTATAAACTTCTAATACAGCATGACTAATAGGCATAAGACACTGCAAATAACAAACAAATAAACAGAGAAAATTCACAAAGTCTGCAAGATATCATCTTAGAATGAAGCTCAGTGGAGACTCAAATTCAAGGTTTAACTGAGACTTTTAATCACTTGAGTTTGTTCATAACAGATGTGTTGGCTATTATTCACAAAACATAAAAGGAGTTATTTTAGATGTTTAAAAGATGGGTAATTTGCTTATAAGTCTCTGAGATTTTAGGGCTTTTATATATATGTCCATAAATTTTAAATCGTCGTAAATAGGTCTCTAAAGTTAATGTTTTATTGTCGTGTCGTCTATCTGGGTCTTAGCCTATAGCACTTGAGCCCAACGAAGTGAATCAATTAGTGATTGATACCGAATGGCGTGACAGAGAACACCACCAAACACAATTGTTAATTTAACATAAACAGATAAATAGAGCTCTGGTCCTGTTTGGCGCGAGGAATAAATTAAGATCAAATCAGGACCAAAATGATACCAATTTAAAAAACAATAATAATAATAATAATAAATAAAAATTTTTAACCATTCTACACAAATTCTAATATAAAAAAAATATTAGTTTACTTCACGTATTTAATAATTTTTAATAAAAAAATTAATTTTATTTTACATCTTAGATCAAAATTCTTGATTCGAATATTTTGATCTAGGATGTGAAATAAAGTATATATTTTTATTAAAAATTATTAAGTATGTGAAATAAAATAATATTTTTTATATTTGAATTTGTGTAGAATGATTAAAAAAATTATTTATTATTATTATTGTTATTTTTTAAATTAATATCACTTTGGTCCTGATTTGGTCCTCGCGCCAAACAGGGCCGAGGACCAAATCAGGACCTAAATGAGCAAATAATCAGAATGTACTAAAAGCAGAAATTATCACATAATTGTCAAACCAAGTAATCTAACCACATTACTAATAAAAGTCCAAGTCCGACTTATAGAGCACTTAGAGTTCCCAAAAGTAAATATATATCACAGGTTTTTTTAAGTACAAAATTGCAACAACAATAAGAAGCCATAACTAAAACAAACTATACTCGCTCATCTTTCTTTCCCTTGATCCTCTTGTATAGCAGTACCTGTCAAAATAGGCATTAATCATCCGACCCTAGGCTGAGAAAACCATAGTACTAACAAGGTAAATAAAAGCAATCACAAGCAGGCATGCAATCTCAATTATATCACAAATAATATTAATAACAGTAACTTGAGCAAATATAATGATCAAGTATAATACATATGAATGCAAATTTAAAATCACGAACATGTTTCATTTTAGTTATTAATCAATTTTACACAATAGAGCCCCCGATTTCTTGGTTTATGCCTCAATTGACTTTTTCAATATCAATCACAACCCTTAGCAGCGAGTAGTTATAAATAGCTCTTAGTGTATGTCCAAACCATCTAAGCCGACTTTTTCTAAGTTTATCCTCAATTGGTGCAACATCAACTTTCTTTCGGATATACTCATTTCACATTCTATCCTTTTGTGTATATCCACACATCCACCTTAGCATTCTCATTTCTGCAATATTTATTTTATTTATATGTTTTCTCTTTGCAGACCAGCATTCAGCATCATATATCATCGTTGGTCTTACTACAGTTTTATAAAATTTACCCTTGATTCTGGATGAGATTTTTCTACAGCACAACACACCAGAAGCATTTCTCCATTTTATCCATTCTGCTTGAATCATGCTAATAACGTCATTATCTATTTCATTATCATTTTGTATGATTGATCCAATGTATTTAAAGCGCTCACTCTTCTTGACAATTTGATCACCAATTATTACATCTCCAACATAAGTATTTCTTTCTTACTAAATATGCACTCCATATATTCAGTTTTTGATCTACTCAGGTGAAAACTTTTAGATTCTAGAGCATTCCTCTAAAGCTCTAGTTTCGCTTTAGCTCCCTCTTTAGTTTTCACAATAAGGATAATATCATCTGCGAAGAGCATACACCAAGGCACTTCATCTTGGATATGTCCAGTCATGACTTCCATAATCAAAGCAAAAAGATACGAACTTAAAGCCGAGCCTTGGTGTAATCCAACTGTAATAGGAAAATCCTTACTCAAAACTCTTTGTGTCCGAACACACGTAACAGTTCCTTCATACATGTCTTTAATAACTTGAATATAAGCAGTGCAAATCTCTTTCTTTTCTAAAACTCTCCAAAATATTTTTCTTGAGACTTTATCATAAGCTTTTTCCAGATAAAAAAAAATCAAATGTAGATTTTCCTTTCCCTCCTTAAATTTCTCCATTAGACTTCTTAATAAATGAATGGCTTCTTTAGTAGATCTACCTGACATAAAATCAAATTGATTCTCTAATACCTTAGTATTATGACGTAACCTTTGTTCAATTACCCTCTCCCATAGTTTTAAAGTATGACTCATTAATTTAATTCCTCTACAATTGGCACAATTTTGTACATCGCCTTTATTTTGGCAATGAAATGCAATTACATCAGCAATTAAGAAATGCAATCATAAAACTGTCTTTCATAACAATTAAATTAAGCAGATTTTCACAGATATGGCAAATATTCACAGATATCATCTTATAAGCAATTAAGAAATGCAACTTGGAATGAAATAACAACTAAATTCTTTTCTCCATGTCTTTCATCAGCAGATAGATTAACCAGAAAATTCTGTCCATATTAAAATATATAGCAAATATGTCTTTAAGCTTCAACAGTAATTATAGCCAAAACATATATATAAATTTGTGCTTAGTAATTAATTCCTTCCAACAAAACCACAAGAATTAGAAGATTGTAATACAGGCTGCATGTCAAATGTGAGCTTGAATCTCATTTTGTATAAAACAATTCAATAGCACCCCAACATTCTAACATAAAAGCTCACCACTATGAAACATTTAAGCATTTTTTTAGAGTATGAACATCACATCTAATCTATAAATGCAACCTTATATTTCCCCAGGTGCAGAAGATTGACAGTTGGCGTTGATGGAGAGGAAAATAGAAACAGCTTTCACGATTATCCTCCAATGCAAAAAAGGCCAAGCTAAAGCAATCATTTTTCCTTCTCTCCACTGGCAGCGAAAGAGGATGGAATGGAAAAGAGAGACAAAGCCTTTCTCCTTCCCTCTCTTGGTCGGCAGAATAAAAAAAAAATGAGAAGAAAATTTCTCATTCAAACTCTAAAATCATTTATTAATCCCTTCAACCCACACTTGGCCTAAGACTAGACATGTGTCCCAACATGAAGTCCATCTGGACAAGCATATCAGCCTAAATTTCAAATCTTAGAATCTAATTAAGTTTTTAATAAGCTTAGTTAACAAATTCCAAATCAAATTTATTTTCAAATTGGTCATCTCTAGGAAAATATTTCTAATTTATCTAAATTAAATTAATATTTACACATGAACAAACTCAAAAAATTTAATTATAATACATAGACAAGTTAATTAGAAAAATAACAAAATACAATAAAATTTAAAATACCTGGACATTACATATATGGTCATTCAAATTGACAAAATCATTAAATTTGTGATGTAAAAGGTTTTCCACTCTTGTAAAGTAACTAATATGCCTATATTTGGTATTATCACAGCAATAGGTGAGTCAACAAATTTAATGCTGCAGGCGACAGAAGGACCATATAGTAATGAAAAGCTAACTCAATGGACCAAAGTGTATTGAATCAAAATTTATGAATCAGCGTGCAAAAACTCTGATACATACAATAGGGACCATTAAGCAATTTATCCTAAAAGATTTAGAAAGCATGAAGGTAAATAACTAAAAATAACAAAAATTCTAAAAAAACGAGATCAAGAGTTATGCCCTTAATCAAATAAAAAAAAATGTAAAGTAAATACATTCATAAGCAATAGCAATGTGTAAATAACAAATCTCATGAATAATGTAAAGGAATAACCTGCATATCTAACATGGAGAATCAACATTTAATTTTGTAGAAAATCCATCACTTGAATGTCGAAAAGCGTGGGAGCTTATCCCTCAAGTAGTAAAGCCTTGCTCTTCTGACCTTCCTGTGATTGACAACTTTGATCTCCTTGATGTTAGGTGAGTAGCTGCAAAATGTTCATTCTCGAAATCAGTTTCATTCAGTAAAATCAAAATAAGTTAGTAAATTAAGACTAATATGATAATATACCAAGTACCATCATTAAGTTGCAGCTTTGGAGCTTGAAGTGACTGCAGATAAGTGAAGTGACTTCGCAAGAAACTGTGTTGGTGCAATCTCAAAGCTAAGGCAAATTTTAAGTTTTAATTTCAGCTCATCAGCAACTGAAACTTTTAAATTAAGATAAATTTGATCGTGTGAGATTTGAAGTAAATGGATTAAATCTGTGCTCAAACTAAGCTCAGTTTTAGTAAGTTCAATGTACCATGTCCACTGCAGAAGACAAATTCTGCACATTTAATTCTTAAGTTATCAGAATATTTGTTAGTGGAACATGTTAATAACCTTCGGTTTAATCTAGGGTAAAAATAGATAGTATCATGAACAAGTTAAACATCCTTGAGTGTGGATATAGGGTAGGACAGTAAACAAGAGGATAAAGAAGAACACTATGTTTAGCAAGTATTTACCACGTGCTGTGTAGGAGTGAGAATGATCCGAGTTAGAGTTGAACCAGACATGGTGCAAGCTCAGCTCATTGATTTAATGATCGGCACAAGCTTGGCTCATGGCTTGACCTCTAATTTGAGCTAGCTCGGCTCAACAAGTAGTCAATCCCATACGGCTCAACATTTTGCTGAGTAGAACTACGAGCCATATTTACAGATTATAATTTTATTGAGTTGTGTTTAAGCCATAGTCGTATGGGATCAATTTGGATTAAAATTGAGAGAGAGAGAGAGAGAAAGCGATGGTTCAAACCAAGTATCATGGCAAAACTCTCATCCCTACTTGGGCACATGTATCATGGCCTAACCTAACACTATCAAGTTACGATCAATTTTAGATCAAACCATACTAAGCCTCATTTGCAAAAGACATCTCAAAAAGTTAGCATGAAACCTTACTTGCTTATAAAACCTAGCAACTTGCCTCCCTTTTGATGTAGAACAATTCATTCTTGCCCACTTCTTCATAGAAGCTAGCCAGGTGCCACAACTCATAGGGGCTTTAGGTCTCCGTGATCACTCTCCTTCCTCATTGCATCAAGTTGTTACAATGTGTATATGAAACTCCAAGCATGGGCATGTAGAACGCATACATTTTGGATATAAGCATTGAAGAAATTTGCCTCCCGAAGTAAACTCAGTCATGTATCTATACAGTTGCATTAGATATCAGAATTTTAGACTTTATGTCCACCTTATACTCGACACAAGGATAAAAAACATTCTTCTTTTGCTAGAAATATCAAGCACAGGACTAGAATGATTGAAAAATCTGAACAATCTAATAATCATGCATTCAAGGGGTAAGAAAAAGAAAAAGGAAGAATTCTATAGCATAATTTCACCAATAAGGTTCTTTGTAATTCCATATTGTACATTAGCAAATTTGCAAGCTTAATCATTTTGACGCCAATAATCCAACATACTATACATGTTTGAATACCATACAAGAAGGTAATCTCTTATCGTAAGTTCCGGTTGACCAAGGTTTACCCATGCATGTTGCAAGAAGCAATGTTGCAAAATTAGCAATTCAATCGTCTAGCTCAATATTCATGAGCCCATTGTTTGCTAGTAAATTTCTTTAACTCTAATCCAACATTTCTCTCAGAATGTTGAAATAATACAATATTTTTGCATTTCTCGCAAATTCAAAAAAAGCTATTCAAAAGGCAATCATTATTTTCCAAAATCGTATTTCCATAAAACTTCTAACAAAGGTTTGCAATTACTCATAAAAAAACATCGATCAATTTGATTCAGAATTATTTTCATCTCCTTTTCTCTTGTTTTTTTTTAATTCTGTCAAAATATCAGCCTTGATCAGTTTTGCCAAAACAAAAATTATGCAACTCGCTTAACATCAAAGAGACTTACGATGCAAAAACCAACATACGTATGAACTATGCCATGCCATTGTAGAAGGAAAGTCCACTAACCTTTGTCAAAGAAACCACATCCGACAAAGAAAACCAAACACCGTTCACAAAAAACTTTCGATTTCCGATTACATTCTCGAAAACCCTTACATTTCCGATTACATTCTCAAAAACTCTTGAATTTTCGATTACAAATTTCAACCACGACATAGAAGAGTAAAAATTGTGGAAAATACTTTTCTAAAGGCCTTGTACTGACTGTAAAATAGGCAACTATAAGAATTTTATGTGAGAAGTGGAATGACACATGGTTGTCACAAGTCAGGAACAAGTTGTAACAAAAATTTAATTTGGGTGACTTTCTTCGGTGACTGATGGGAACATTACAACTTATATTTGATTAATTTTGATTTGCTTAATTCTGATCACAAATTCAAAAATGGGTTGATTTGGAATGATTTGAGACAGATTTAGCTAATTGATGTTTGAAGATTTGGAGTTGATTTAGAAAAATGGAGAATCGACATATTTCTTATATTAACATATTTCTTAGTTAGTTGATTGTATTTAAGAATTTATTTTCGCATTTAGTTTTATTTTTTTGTTTTCATGTATTGGAATCTCTATATAAAGATGTCACCTCCTATGGTAATAACTATACTAGTTTATGAAATGAAATTTAAGTTTCTAAGTATTAGCCTAGATTCAGGTTAGAGAATCGACATCCTGAACAGAAAAAAATAAGATGACAATGACTGAAAATAATATAATAGCCTAGTTATCCCACTTTAATTTTGAGAGGAAAAAAATTTTCATTTTTCCCTCCTCTGAATTTCTTCCACATCCCCATATGCCCACCTCTCCTGTTCCGCACCGCCCTACATCACTCGATCGACTACCTGCTCACACACACAAAGCCGCAAAACCCAGTCGTTTGCATTTTGAGAGAGAACAATGCGCACAAGCTAGCTCGTGTTGGACACACGAGATCATCCACAGACACCTTGCATCAGCCGCTCAAGCAAAACTCTACCTTCTAGTGCGTCAACCAAGTAGGGCAACTCTAGCTACCAATTGGAGGTCCCTCTCCTTCAATCTCATTAAATTAAGACCTTTGATTTGTCCAATCCCTCACAAATCTCCTTGAATTCACTTTATTATTGAACTTTGACTCAATTAAAATTATATATTGCGCAACTTGATTATTAGTTGTGGTTCTAATGTGTGACCATAACTTTATTTAAAAAATAATTATTCTTGGATTTACTATGAAAATCAATTAAATTTTTAAAACCTCGATTCTCATTCCCTAAACATAAAAAAGATAAGCTTTAATCCAATTTAAAAAATTCTTATTTATTAGACAAATTAATTTAACTTTAATTTTTAAATAATTTAATTTGAGAGATTTTAAAATCTTATTTATCACATAAGTTATTTTGAAAAATATTTTGCACTTAATTTAAATAATTCTTTGATTAATACTGCATATTTAAATTCTAAAATATAATTCCATTATTCATCTTGTATTAGTGATTCACAAAAGAGTTGCAAAGAATTCATCTAAAACTACTTAGACAGAAATAGAGGCTTCTCTTTGTTTTTCTTCTCCTTCTTCGGCAACCAAAAGAACAAAGCTTGAAGACTATATCACCACTACTTCAAATCAACACCAATGAACTTTATCTTGATGTTCTTCACACTGGACGTCTAGTTTCACTTTGACAAAGTTTTGCCAAAGTAGCATCAGCCACTATATAGCATTCTCTACACTACTACCCTTTTACAGTTGTTGAAGGGTAACAGCTCCTTAATCTGATCTTCCAAGAATGTTCTCGCACGTCCAAGGCCAATGTAGGCACTCCTGGCAGTTGATTATGGGCTAATGTGGTCCTGAATTCACAACTATTCGTAAGTCTACGTGACCACTCCCCACAACCAAGATTCTTAAACCTTTGAAAAACACACATTCTATTATACAAGAACGTATCTTCTCGATGAATGCCTGAACAAGTAACGCCTTCAAGTTGGAGGACCACCATGAAGACTAGAGACACTAATCAAAGATTTCTTCCACAAGCTTCTTTGAAAGGAGTTTGCCAGACCCCCATATGGCCCCAACTTCGTTCAAGGATGCCAAACTGTAGTTTGATCCTTGAGTAGATCAATATTTCGAAGGAACTTTTGTCAAACTTCATGATCAAGATTTTGGCCCTCGACAAAGTCTTAATCAAAGCTCTCTTCTTATAAGCACATAATTGCATTATATTTACCTCATTCTACCTCACTTTGAATAGCAAAATTTACTTAGTAATCTACAAATGAGTCATTTTGACAATTGCAAATTCTTTTCCTAATCTAATGTGTGACATGAGTTTTAGTAATTTGGCTATATCTCGTGCTAGAGAGGTTTGATTCGGATAACTGTTGAAGTGCTCAAGAGTTACCTTTAAGGGCTACAACTCTTATGAAGGGAGGATGAGCTAAATCATTTATTTTCCCATTGAAAATACCAAGACAATACCTTTTTTCTTTAATTCAGAATTAGAGCTTCATCAATGGCCATTATTTGGTACTCAAGATGAATCAATGCTCATGATAAAAGAGAACTTTAAAGGAAGCACAGGGTTTTCTTTAAAAAAAAATTGGGGCATAGATTTGGAGCTAAAGGGATGTCCTCTTCTTATAAGCACATTAATTGCATTATATTTACTCATTCTACTTCACTTTGAATAGCAAAAATTTACTTAGTAATCTACAAATGAGTCATTTTGACAATTGCAAATTCTTTTCCCTAATCTAATGTGTTGACATGAGTTTTAGTAATTTGGCTATATTCTCGTGCTAGAGAGGTTTGATTCGGATAACTGTTGAAGTGCTCAAGAGTTTACCTTTAAGGGCTACAACTCTTATTGAAGGGAGGGATGAGCTAAATCATTTATTTTCCCATTGAAAATACCAAGACAATACCTTTTTTCTTTAATTCAGAATTAGAGCTTCATCAATGGCCATTATTTACTCAAGATGATCAATGCTCATGATAAAAGAGAACTTAAAGAAGCACCAGGGTTTCTTAAAAAAAATGGGGCAAGATTTGGAGCTAAAGGGACTGTCCTCTTTCCTTATAAGCACATTAATGGCATTATATTTATCTTTACCTCACTTTGAATAGAAAATTTACTTAGTAATTACAATTATGAGTATTTTGTGACAATTGCAAATGTCCTTTTCCTAATCTAATGTGTGACATGAGTTTTAGAATTTGGCTATATCTCGTGCTAGAGAGGTTTTGATTCGGATAACTGTTGAAAGTGCTCAGAGTTACCTTTTAAGGGCTACAACTCTTATGAAGGGAGGATGAGCTAAATCATTTATTTTTCCCATTGAAAATAGCCATAGACAATACTTTTTTTCTTTAATTCAGAATTAGAGCTTCATCAATGGCCATTATTTACTCCAGATGATCAATGCTCAATGTATAAAAGAGAACTTAAAGAAAGCACCAGGGTTTTCTTTAAAAAAATGGGGCAAGATTTGTGGAGCTATAAGGGAACATGTCTCTTCATAAAATAATTTGCATTAATTTTTACCTTCTTCGTGAATACGGAACTTTAAACATATTTATTAGTAATTTCAATGATTTTTGCTAATTTGGCAAAATTCAAATGTTTCTAAATTAGAATGATTTGAGCATGATTTTAGCTAATCTATGTATATTGGAGCTATGAGAGTTTGATTTCGGATAACTGTTGAAGTGCTTCAGAGTTACCTTTTTAAGGGCTACAACTCTTATGAAGGGAGGATGAGCTAATCATTTAATTTTTCCCATTGAAAATACCAAGACAAATACCTTTTTTCTTTAATTCCAGAATTAGAGCTCATCAATGGCATTAATTTATCTCAAGATGATCAATGCTCATGGATAAAAGAGATACTTAAGAAGCACCAGGGTTTTTCTTAAAAAAATGGGCGCAGATTTGGAGCTAAAGGGATGTCTCCTTCTTAATATGCACATAATCTGCATTAATATTTCCTCATTCTACCTCACTTTGAATAGCAAAATTTTAACTTGTATTCTACCAAATGAGTCATTTTGACATTGCAAAATTCTTTTTCCTAATCTAATGTTGACATGAGTTTTAGTTAATTTGGCTATATCTCGTGCTAGAGAGGTTTGATTCGGAAATAACTGTTGAAAGTGCTCATAGAGTTACCTTTAAGGGCTAACAAACTCTTATGAAGGGAGGATGAGCCTAAATCATTTATTTTCCCATTGAAAATACCAAGACAATACTTTTTTTTCTTATTCAGAATTAACGAGCTTCATCAATGGCCATTATTTACTCAAGATGATCATGCTGCATGATAAAAAAGAGAACTTAAAGAAAGCCACCAGGGTTTCTTAAAAAATAATGGGCAAGTTTGGAGCTAAAGGGATTGTCTCTTCTTAATTAAGCCATAAATTGCTTATATTTACCTCATTCTACCTCACTTTGAATTAGAAAAATTTTACTTAGGTAATCTACATGAGTTCATTTTGACAATTGCAATTTTTCTTTTTTTCCTAATCTATGTTGTGACATTGAGTTTTAGTAATTTGGCTATATCTCGGGTGCTAGAGAGGGTTTGTTTCGGATAACTGTTGAAGTGCTCAAGAGTTACCTTTAAGGGCTACAACTCTTATGAAAGGAGGATGAAGCTAAATTCATTTTATTTTCCCATTTGAAAATACCAAGACAATACCTTTTATCTTTAATTCAGCAATTAGAGCTTGATCTAATGGCCATTATTTAGCCAAGATGATCCAGATTGCTCAGATGATAAAAGAGAACTTAAAAGAAGCACCAGGGTCTTCTAAAAATAATGGGGCCAAAGATTTGAGAGCTAAAGCGAGTCGTCTCTTCTTTATAAGCGCACATATTGCATTACTATTTACCTATTCTTGCATCTCTACCTCACTCTTTGGAATAGCAAAATTTACTTAAGTAATCTACAAATGAGTCCTTTTGACAATTGCAAATTTCTTTCCTAATCTAATGCATGTGACATGAAGTATTTTAGTAATATTTGGCTAATATCTTCGTCGCTAGAGAGGTTTAGATTCGGCATTAACTGTTAGAAGTGCTCAAGAGTTACCTTTAAGGGCTCAACTCTTATAAGGGAGGATGAGCTAAATCATGTTTATTTTCCATTTGAATACCGAAAGACAATACCTTTTTTCTTTAATTCCAGATTAGAGCTTCATCAATGGCCATTATTTTCAAGATGATCAATGTCTCATGATAAAAGAGAACTTTAAAGAAACACAGGGTTTTATTAAAAAAAAATGGCGGCAAGAAACTTTTGGAGCTAAATGGGATGTCTCTTCTTATAAGGCACATAATTGCATTATTTTACCATCATCTCTACTCACTTTTTTGAATTAGCAAATTTTACTTAGTAAATCTACAAATGAGTCAATTTTGACAATTGCAAATTTCTTTTCCTAATCTAATGTGTGACATGAGTTTTAGTAATTGGGCTATATCTCGGTGCTAGAAGAGGGAT
>KZ451950.1:3247947-3311264 GCA_002786265.1 Apostasia shenzhenica
CCCCCCCTCTTCCTAATGAGACCAACAAGCCCTCTTTGTTTTCTACCGTAGACACTAGCAAAAGAAGGGGTATGAAAGAGTGAGGTGAGACAACTTCCCTAACCATTTTGGCTAGCTTTTCTACTCCTTTTCTTTCTTATCTTGTCTTCTAAATATTATTCACAAATTTTATGGATTTAATTGTTGTTATGGATTGTTAAACCTCTTCTACTAAGGTTGCGCAGGCCAAGATTTGTCAATATAAGTTTTGAACACTTCATACTAAAGCTCTATTTTAATTCATGATATTGTTGATGTATGTCCATAATCTTTGGCAGCGTTTTATCACCATTACCATGACTTTATAACTTGCTCTAAAAACCTAGAGGAGTGGGCTTATGTTAGGAAATTTTCATCAACATCATAAAGTCAAATCAGTTAAAAATCAGAATAATTTGTTTATGCAAATTTTAGTCAGTAAATGGTCTATTCGATTTCATTGAAAGTTAGGAATCTTACAAATTTTTAATGCATCTTGGCTTGATCTATTTGTATAGAGGTATAGCAAATTGTTGATTCGAGATAGGGTTAATAAGGAAATTCTATTGTTGCATGATTTAAAGTCTTCATATGACTTGTATTAAGTTTTCAATATCTCGTATTGCTAAATCAGGTTTCCATGCATTTAAATTTGCATTTGAGTTCTCAAAAGCTTAAACTGTATTAAGTTATTTTTTTAGAAAAAAAAATTTAATCTTTTAGATTTTTAAAGTAATTTAACGACTGCTTTTAAGTTTTCAGTTGGGTTTATTAGGGTAAGAATTACATAATTTTGGTACTTAGGTGTACAATAATCGTGGGAACAACTTGGTCACATCAACTATATTACTTGAATCAATTTTGTACACTTGCAAATATTTGACATCATCTTTGATGGCCAACGCCCCCGTCGATATTTTCTTTGATAAAATTCTTCTTCGATGAACCTTCTTTGACTTCCCCCTTATCCCTCATGCCTTCATCAATCCCAGTCGTATTTCGCATCAACATATAAAATATTCACTATTGTATCATGCTCCTCCTCCCAACATGAACAAGAGAATAAATCAAGCAAAAATGCTATTTGAAAGCCTAAACAATTCAACTGATAAACTTGATTAACCAAAATTAATAAAACTAACAACTTACATAGGAAAAACAATCTCAACGCCAACGCCTGCTATAATTCTCCTAATTCGAATAGTTGTATGGATTCCAGCATTTTGTTTTGACATCACAATACCCTTGTAAACTGAAAGCCTCTTCCGATTCTCTGGAACTTCCTGTGATTGAATTTGCAATAGAATCTATAGAAACAACTACGCAGCAGAAATTTTAACCAAAATAATTACATAAATCCTGACAAACATACCAACTTAATCTCCACAATGTCCCCAGTCCTAATGTCCGGCACCGGCCTCTGCTTCTCTGAAGCCTCAATAGCTCTCTTGTTCAAAATCTACCAATCAAACACGCATATACGCATAAGAAGATCTAAGCCGACGAAGGGGGGAAAATGCCGATTAGAGGAAGACGTTAACCCCCATTATTTCCCCGAGCTTGATTCTAGGTTTCCTCGGAGGCTTCTCTTCCGCTGGATTGTTATCCTCCGCAACAACATCGGCATCGTCGGGATCGTCCGCCGGCCCATCGCTCTCATCTAGGGCTTCCTCCTCCTGATCGGCATCCGACTCTGCCGCTGCAGCGTCGCTGGAGCTCGCTCCGACCGCCGTGAAAACCCTGCTCCGGCGATTACGCGGCGATGGGAACGCCCTCTGGAAGGCATCCAGTGAGACGCAATGGGCAGGAATGCAACGGCACGTGACTGAGGAGGCTAGGGAAAGAGAAGAGACAGATGGGAAAGCGGAGATCTTTGAGCAGGAGCTTGCTGCGAGATGCACCATATTGTGAGATAATACGCTGGCGGCCATGGCCGCTTGGCTTCGAGCAGGGATAGAGAGAATCTAGAAGGGCGAGCTACAAAGTGATCCCTCGCCGCCTCAGAAATTTTTTTTTTGAAGGATTAATTTATAAATTAATTTGAAGCGTTTATATTAATCTTTAATAATTTATATAAAAATTTTGAAAATTTAAATATCCATTTAAAATACTCAATTAATCTCAAAAATTAAAGAGTAATTCACTCACAAGATTGAAAAAAAAATTAAACTACACAAGTTTACGAAATGTTACCACACAGATATTTTAAATTAATTTCTTAATCTACTCGAAATCAATTTAAACCTATTATCGAAAATTATTAATGTTATAGACTTATAGGTGAATCCTGCTCTAAAATTAGCTTTGATAGTAATTTGTATGTATCCTAGGTGTAGATATTTGATTCTATCAGAATGTTTAACTCGTTTTAATATTTCATTAATTTTATTTTTTGTAATAATTTGTAAGTTAGTTACAACTCTTGGTTCTTCAGAATCATTAATAGACCCTTCAAAATATTCAATAAAATGCATTACACGTTTTGAGAATTGTAAACTAAATTTTTCTTTGAAGGATTAATTTATAAATTAATTTGAAACACTTATATTAATCTTAATAATTTATATAAAAATTTTGAAAATTTAAATATCCATTTAAAATGCTCAATTAATCTCAAAAATTAAAGAGTAATTCACTCACAAGATTAAAAAAAAATTAAACTACACAAGTTTACGAAATGTTACTGCACATATATTTTAAATTAATTTCTTAATCTACTCGAAATCAATTTAAAATAAAGTAATTAAGATAAATTAATATTTTCAGCATGATAAGCTCAGCTTAGAATCGAGCACAACTTAACTTGAATCAATTCAATTTTCATTTAAGATCGATTTTAAGAAGTTATTTGATATTTATCTAGTGTGGTAAAAATTTAATTTTATTTAATGTCAAAAATCAGATCGTATATATCTAATTATAATGAATAAATTATTTTTAAGATGTTACTAGTTAGTGATGAAATTAATTAAAATAATTAAATTTGTAATTTTAAATATTTGTTAATATCTCATATTGTTTTATCTTTTAAAATTTTTAAATAAATAACAATTTGAGGGAATATCTACCTCAAATTTAGCATTGGAGAGTAATTACCGACCATAAATTGATTGGTAATTAGCCATTTTTTATATTTTTTTCTTGAAAATTATAATTTTTACTAATTCATTTGATAATTATGACAATAATATAATTCAAATACGACTGCTCCTAACACACAATCAAACTCCTTCACTGTGCTAAGAAAACACACAATTAGACTGATTTCAATACTTCAATTCAAAAACTCGTTGCCAACCCTAAAAAAGTTCGGTGAGAGAGTGGGAGGGCTAGTGGCGTCGTAATGAAACGTCGAGAGGCCTCGCCGAGGCACTCGCGAATGAAGATAAAGTACACTAAAATAAAGGACTCGGATCCATGGAGAATCCAGCACAAATCAAGGACCTATGGATAAATCTTGAGCTTATAGAGGAAGAAGAAAGTAAAAGAGTGGAAATTTCTGAAGTTTGATCTTAAGAAAGCAAAGGAGAGTAGATAGACCTTTCAACACTATTGATGCAAAAAAAGCACCACCACAAAGAGAAGAAAGACGATAATTTTTACGTGGAAATCCGAGTGTTCGGGGGAAAAACCACGACGTCGTCCAGGCGATTTTGAATCCACTAATCTCATCTCCTCTTACAAAGCTTGAAGGTCTCTAATGAGAGACCAAATGAGTACAAAAGAGAGAGAGAGGAAGGAAGGGCCGCCCCCATGAGAGAGTCTGAGCCCCCTTTTTATAACCTGGAGAGGAGGGGATATAATAGGTACGGTCTGTCACATCTGACACCTATTTCTACAAAGGACAATTAGGGAGTGGACTCTCATGCTGTCTTAAATACTGAATTGATATAGTAGTATAAAGAGTATGATCTAGTGATATTTCTTTGAGCTGCTGTTTGACTTGGGGCTGCTGTTGAGCAACTGTCCGGCAAGGAGCTGCTGCTGAGCTGTTGTTCGACTTGGGGCTGCTATTGAGCAGCTGTTCAGCAAGAGGTGATAGAGAAAGTTCTAACAAACACATTCATGCAATGTTGGAGGCCAGTCTAATTTGTAACATTTGTGAGACAAGAATTTTTTATTTTAATTTTAAAATAATTACATATATATCACATAATTTAATTTTATTTATGCATTACTTATACGATATGTTCTTCATTTTCCTCTTCAAGGAAAGTTCGCGCATGCGAGCGATTTCAAATCTCACCGTACATTTAAATCAACATCCCGAGATGCACTGCAGCGCGTCACCGGCCCCGCCTTCTCGGGCTCTTCCCGCCACGTCCGCCCTCTCAGCGGTCCTTCCCTTCCCTCCATTTCCCCTGACCTAAGATGCTGTTCTCTCTCTTCAATGCCACCTCACGCTCTTCTCCCCGCCCTCCTCCGGCTCATTGCTCCTCCGATCTCCGGTTCGCCTCTTCTTCATCTTCGCAGACGGATCCATGCCGCGCGCCGCCCCGCCGGGGCTCCGTCTTATCTGCCGGTTCCTCGGCCGGCAACAGGGGAGCTTCGGAGCCCACCGCAGCCTCGTTCTTCTCCTCACCTTCCTCGCGTACGCCTCCTACCACGCATCCCGGAAGCCTCCCAGCATCGTCAAGAGCGTCCTCGACCCGGCCGGCTCTGATGCGGCCGCCGGAGGCGCCGGATGGCCCCCTTTCGTCGGTCCCGAAGGCACAGCTTACCTGGGAGAAATCGATGTCGCCTTCCTCGCCTGCTATTCGCTCGGCATGTACGCCGCCGGTCACCTTGGTGACAGCCTCGACCTCCGCCTCTTCCTCACCGTCGGCATGGTCGGCAGCGGCCTATTCGTCGGTCTGTTTGGCATGGGGTATTTCTGGGGTATCCACTCTTTCTCTTTCTACCTTGCTATGCAGATGCTCGCCGGCGCCCTCCAGGCAACCGGCTGGCCCTCCGTCGTCGCCATCGTCGGAAATTGGTGCGGCGAGCGCCGCCGGGGACTTATAATGGGGATCTGGAATGCCCACACTTCCGTCGGTAACATCAGCGGCTCGCTTATCGCCGCCGGCGTGTTGCAATTCGGATGGGGCTGGTCCTTCATCATCCCCGGAGCTCTGATTGCCTTAGTGGGCGTTTTGGTTTTCTTCTTTTTGGCACCGTATCCGGAGGATTTATGGTTTAATGCTTCCAATAGAGATGGCAGTGGGTGTATAGAAGATGAGGAACGACAGCCTCAGCTGCCATTGATGGATGAAGAGGGTGGGAGGACGGAGAGAAGGGCGGCGGTAGGAATTCTCAAAGCTTTGTGGATTCCGGGAGTGATACCCTTTGCTCTCTGCTTGTTCTTCGCGAAGCTTGTGGCTTATACCTTCCTTTATTGGCTGCCTTTCTACCTCAGTGAGACAGGTACTTCATCCCTAACCATTTTGCTTGCTTTCTAATGCTTTTGAATGCTACTTTTTAATTTTATAACTTTATTT
Organism: Apostasia shenzhenica; assembly: GCA_002786265.1. Lineage (NCBI taxonomy): Eukaryota > Viridiplantae > Streptophyta > Magnoliopsida > Asparagales > Orchidaceae > Apostasia > Apostasia shenzhenica. The sequence continues at coordinate 3,253,443 of KZ451950.1, forward strand.
TGTGTTTTTAGGTGAATTTTGTTTGGTTTATGTTTGATTGGTGATGGGATTAAATTTGGATAAAGGGGGCATTTGGTTCAAGGCTATCTAAGTATTTGTGTTATCTAAATATCAATATTATCTATATGTCCATATTATTTTTAAATTGTTAATTGTATGATTTATTTCTATTATATTAAAAAATTATAATAGAAAATCAATCTAATCTAATCTAATCTTCTTCCATTACAATATTTAGATGTCATCCAATTTTGAGTAACATTTAGATATCATTTTAGAATGATAATGTTGTAAGTTTTTACATTATTATCTAAATATGTTATTAAACTAAGTAATTAATTTCTACATAAGTTATAATAACAACAACAACAACAACCAAGCCTTAATCCCGCTAGGTGGGGTCGGCTACATGAATTCTTTGTTTCCACTGCGCTCTACATAAATTATAATAACATTGAACCAAAATCCCCGTAAGTTCATTTCGGGATATTTCATTTTATAATATTTTGTGGCATAATGTGGGTGGGTATTAAAGTGGAAATTGAATCAGAGTTTTTAGCTTAGAATTACAGAGTATTAATTTGAGACTTAGATTAAAATTGCAGGATTTATTTCCCAATCAAATAGAGCTATGATGCAGTACTTCTTTTAGTAAAGAAGAATTATTCAAGTTTCCTTCATTTGGGATTCCAGCGATTTTGTGTTCAATGTAGGCTTCCTCAGATGAGAATTTTGTAATTAAAAAATATTTAAATATTTAGTTAAACTTAATTTAAAGTAAGATTAATTGCTTAAATAATTTGTTTAGGTGCAGTCACAACAAAATGTTGAAATCACAAAGTGTCCAATTTCAAAATTATCTGGTGAAATTGATCACCTGGCTCTAAAAATATTGGAGATAGCTGAAAAGTATTATTTAAGGATTATAGTCTTACTACATTAAAGCAATCTCAATGAGGCCATCAATAAGTATTAAGTACAAACAAGAGTAATAAACAGCAAAATCATACAATTGATTTATGGTAGTTTTGACTTCTCCAGGAACTTATATCCACTCCCCATGCTCCTCTATTGAAAATTTTTCCATTAAGAATCATCTTCTTAACAAGCTCAAGCAAAAAACTCCTCACAAACTACTCCTTTTTAGGCTAAGGAGCAATCCATACTAACTTTTTTTTGAGCTCAAGTCCAACCTACTTTTTATGGGCTCAATTCAAACTCCCACCAAATCTTTTTACATTGGCTCTAGGTTCTTACAACAGCTCCTTTTACTAAAGAACCAACTCTCCTTACTACCTAAGATGAAAAACACATGGAAATAATTAGTTTTGCTAAACTAGCTAGTTACGAGAAATAACTCGAGATAAATGAGATGTACAATGAGGGGCTTTAACACATCCAAGAACTTCAAGGGGAATTCTCAAAACTTTAGAAGCTAAGCCAAAACAACTTTTATGATGATTTGCAAGTTCAAGCTAAAAGGGGAAAAGAAAAACAAGAGAACAGAGCAAGGAGAGCTTGGACTGTGAAGGAGAAAACTTTCAAGCGTTCGACAACATTACTTCAGCTGGGAGAAGGTTGTTTAATTGTAGTATGTATTGGCAGAAGCCAACTAATGAGAGAGGTCACATAGAGCTGATTTACCATTAACCAATAGGAGTGGCGCAGCCAAAAAGGAAGTTTGACTACCAATTAGACTACCAATAAGCCTCAGGTTTAGTGGAAATGTTGGTATTATTAGCCCAAATCATGGATCTTAAGACAAATGGCTAGTTTAGTTTTATTGCAATTCAATTCTGTTTCCATGCCATGAACAGATTTGGGAAAATCGAATTTGCTTGACTAAAAGGATGCAAAGCTCTCAAATCCATAGATGACACTAGAAGACAATGAGTCCTTTAGTTGGAGGAGCTAGCAGTCCAACGGGGTCTATTTAACAAAGCCATCCGGTTAATTTGTTCTGTCGATTCTAAAATCAATTGGCCACTCCGGTGAGCACATAAATCGGCAAAACGGACCTATCCAATGATTTGAAAATCAACCAGTCAATCTGTTACTGGATTGGACTAGAGATCGTGGGAAAACAATTTGGCTATCCAATTTCTAATTGGTTGAATGAATCTACCAAGGCAAGGACACTGATCAGGAGAATAGTGAAATTAGATCACAATCAAAAAATTGATATTTTTATGGCAAAAAATTTGAGTTTTTGAAATATAAGGAAAACTAGTTTTCAAATGAACTATTCATCGAATATTTCAAATTTGATAACCAAAATTTCTCTAAAAAAATTCTAGAATGCTTCTAAATCATCAAGGATGAAATCCTAGGTGTTTCTAAGTCAAATAAACTAGACAAACTCGAGTAAAACCTTGTCAGATGCATACATCCACTTTATGTCCTTGATATTAAAATAAACTCTTAAACTTGAGCTTTACTAGGACTTCAACATTTGCACAACATCAGTAAGGCGGGCATGGGTTATCGCTTTCTTGGGATATTATATTTCTTGACGTGACTTTTGACATGGCCTAAAGAATATAAGTGTGGCATGCAGCAGAAACGTCTTTATAGTTACCCAAAATCACTTTATCAGTGTGACTCAGACGTGTTGGATCCAGTGTTAGAGCACCATCAAGGATTTTTGGCTGACTTTAGTATTGATTTCTCGGCATGTGTATGATTATGATTATTTTGTTTTTAAAATGTATGATTATGATTCTTGTGATATCAATATTCAAGCCTACTTAATTATGCATGGACACACTTTTATCTCATACATGTTGAACTTAGATCATGTAATATACATGTCTGTCAGATATATCTGCCATCCTAACATATTTATAGCTTAAAATATTTAAAATATATAACTAATAAATTCAAATCTAAACTAATCCAAGTGGAATCCATGTTTTGCAAATCAGGAGGATTATAGATTTGTTAAAGTAGACCATTAAAGCAAGTAACAGAATATCTGAATGTCTTTTCCTCCAAATTTCTTCTTTTTTGATTAGTTTTGCTTAAAATGTGTGATTTTTAATAACAAATATATTAACATTATAGATGTAATCAAAATTGAGCATTAAACCATAGCATTTTATTTTGCTTTAATCTACCAGTTTTTGTTTGTTATTAGAAATGATGTCATTTTTAAAGTTACATTTTTTACTTGTATTGCTTCTGCTTCTTTTGATATTATCTCTCCTATGTTCTTTAAAGCAATCGGAGGGAAATACATCTCCGTAAAAGCCGCCGGGAACTTCTCAACACTATTTGATGTCGGAGGAATCGTCGGTGGGATTCTCGCTGGCTTCATCTCTGATCACTTCAACGCCAGAGCCATCACAGCAGCAAGCTTTATGTATCTTGCCGTCCCTTCCCTTTACACCTTCTACTCCTTCGGCCCTTCCTCCCACTCTCTAAACATAATCTTGATGATGGTCACCGGCCTCTTTGTCAATGGACCTTACGCTCTTATTACAACTGCGGTTTCCGCCGATCTCGGAACCCACAGCTCACTGAAGGGGGACTCTAGAGCTCTGGCCACTGTAGCTGCCATTATCGACGGCACAGGTTCCGCTGGAGCAGCTCTCGGTCCTCTTCTAACTGGCTTTCTTTCCAGAAGTGGGTGGCGATGGGTCTTCGCTATGCTCATGGTAGGCGCATTTGTCTCCGGGGCTCTTCTGTCTTCTCTGGTTAAATCTGAAGTCAAGCAAATAGTACAACGAATGAGTTATTCTTCATCTACTCATGCAAGCCAACAAGCTGGTGAAGGTACTGCTTTGTTTTCTATTTTTATTCATGAATTTGCTTACTATTAGCAATATCAATTCAAACTTATAAACTATTTTAAGCCAACTTTGTCTTATTCGAGCTTAAAGGGAGTGTTTAGTTTAATGTTACTCTGATGTTGTGTCATGTTAAATTGATTGTTTGGTTTGATAATATGTTAATATGACATTTAAATGTCACTCTGATTATAAGAGAAGAATATTTCTTCAATTTTTCTTCTCAGTTATCTAAAGTCGAATATCCGTAAGTGTTGTTGAAAGCTTGTTTTTTATTTTCAATTAGCCGTCAAAAGTAGTGTATTTTCTTGAAGCACCGGTGCTTAGTTCTTATGCCTATGTGCTTTTATCTTGACTTGGAGCCATGACAAATTCGGGTTTGAGCTCAGTGAATTTGATCTTGTTCAAACTCGTTCCAACTCAACTTGGAGTTCTTTACCGTCATTAACGGTCTCGATGAAAATTCAGTTCTCTCTCTCTCTTGCAGGTTGTACTACTGTGCCTTTTCTTGCACGTAGAGAAGGGGATGAGGTGCAATAGCAGGATTCAAAGAAACCATAAAAATTCAAGTTTTGAAGAAGGCAGCCCTCTGAAAAATTGCTGCTTCCATTTTTTTTTCTTGAAATTGTAAGTTAATTTTTGCCCGCCCCATTTTTTGCCACTTAAAAAAAAATTATTGTTGCTGTGGTGTACCATATATGTAAATTCAAAAACACACTTTTTTCTTCTGGTCCCTTAGTTTAGGCATCACTGATACACAACTCCAACTTTGAAATTTTGTGAATCATTAATTAGGTCATTCAGTTAAATGTATATTTCAGTTAGGTCCCAAGTGATCAGAAATTTGTTTTTTGAATGCCAAAAAAATATTTTTTGAAGATCAAGTTGTTTAATTTGCATTTCAACCAACTGTAAAAAGACTCGATTAATTTTTTTTTATATATTTCATATTATTCACAAAATAATTTATTCTCGGTTCATTATCAATGATCATCTTCCTATGTACACTACTTGACATTAAATTCATAGAGCTTTGAAGTCTCAAAAAGGTAGAGGTCGTAAGTCTCAGGCTCTGTTTGGTGCGAGGATCAAAACAGGCTAAAACAGGACCAAAATGGTACTAATTTGAAAAAATAATAATAATAATAATAATAATAAATAAATATTTTAAAATTATTTTACACAAATTTAAATATAAAAAATATTACTTTACTTTATATACTCAATAATTTAAAATAAAAATATCAATTTTATTTCACATTCTAGACTAAAATATTCAAATATAGTATTTTGATCTAAAATGTGAAATAAAATTTATATTTTTATTAAAAATTATTGAGTATGTAAAGTAAAATATTATTTTTTATATTAAAATTTGTGTAGAATAATTAAAATAATTTATTTATTATTATTATTATTTAAATTAGTATTATTTTGGTCCTGTTTTGGTCCTCGCGTCAAGCTTTTTAGTAGGCAAAATATAGCAACTTCTAAAATGATTCATGCAAAAGCTTTTTACCATCGAATAATTAAAAAATGAACTTCAAATTATTTTAAAGTTAGTTGAAATCATTTACAACGTGAAGTCACTTCAAATTCGGGTCGAACAAGTTAAAAACAATTTCAAATTCGGGTCAAACAAGTTAAAAACAATTCTTCGAAATGTTGGGTTAAGATGGGTAAGTGATTGTCGATAAAAATTTTGAGTTGAGAGCTCGAGTTAATCCATTTAATAATGAGTAAAAAGTCGAAGAAGAATCCAACCAATGAACCCAAATTAACAGCTCTATCTCGGGTTAGCATAAAAGTTTAAACACTCTCTCTTGCAACCTAAACCAAATAACAAAAATCTCAATATAAATAACAATCAGACAATAGAACACTCAAAGCAAAGCTAGCCCAATAACAAAAGGGCCCATTAACGGCCCACTAAAGGGCCCAAATTACTTAAAATCCCCCATTCATAACTCCAGCACTGCCTCTCGCCTAGCCCATCACAAGCCCAAGCCCAACCAGAACCGCAGCCCCGCGAACCCATCCACTCCCGCAACCAGCACCGGCGCCGTTATTGCCGACGGGCGGCGACTTCGTCGTTCCAGCTGGGGGTGACGGGGAGGAGCCGGTGCCTCCTCCGGTCGGTGGCGTCGCCGGAGTGGAGGGAGTGGAAGGGGAGCTGCCGGAGGCGGCGACGGTGACGGCGAGCTTCATGCCGCCGGAGCAGTGGCCGGGGGTGCCGCAGATGAAGTAGCGGTCGCCAGCGGCGGTGAGGGCGATCTTGGTGTTCTGGTCGGAGTAGGTCTTCAAGGCTCCGCCGGTGCTGCAGGAATCGTAGTCGGATTTCGTCACCTCGGCCACACTGTGCAGACTGCTGTACTGGAACTCTGGAAAAATAGAAAACAAAAAAGGAAAAAAAAATATTTATTTTTTTCGTCAAAAAATAAATCATACCTTTCAGCCTTTCAGGCCAAGAATTTTTAGAAATAAAAAATTATTTTATTATTAAAATATATATTAAATGTGAAATAAAATTAATCTTTTATTAAAAAATATATAAGACGGTGAAATAAGTTTATTTTTAAAATAAAAATTTGTGTATAATATTAAATAAAATTAAATTTTAATATTTAAATTTATATATAATGTGAAATAAATATAAAATATTAATAAAATTACTTTTTAAAAAATGAGATGATATTTTTTAGCTTTATTCTAAGAAAATAATAAGTATTATTATAGTAACAATCATTAGAGTAATATTAAATTTATCAAAAAAAAAATATGTAGAACAGAGATGATTAAATGAGAACTTTAAGAAAATGATTTCTCTACCGCTACAACAACAACAACAATTAAGCCTTAATTCCACTAAGTGGGGTCGGCTACATGAATTCTTTGTTTCCATTACGCTCTATCAGTTACTAAATTCTTATCTAAGTTTAAGTAACTAAGATCACTTCTTATATTTTCTTATCATGTCTTCTTTGGTCTCCCTCTTCCTCTTTGTACATTGGCAAAATTTAATAACTCAATTTTTCTAACTAAAAACTTAAAATGGTAAAAACATTTTGGAGAGATTTAAGAATATATTACACATCCTGCATTATCAATATAAAGTTTACAAAGCTTTTGATCCGACAAAAAGGTTGTGCATTCTCCTCAAAAAGAGGGTATTTGTTGAATCATATATTTTACAGTTTTAACTTAGAGGGCGTTTAGTTCGTTGTTATCTTGGTGTTATGTTATGTAATCTAGATGTCATCTTTTGACTAATAATTTTATAATCTAATAAAAGATTATTTGTAGATGTAATTAAACAAATAATTTTCTTCTCTAAATAACATAATATAATATCAAGATAACATTGAATCAAACGTCCCCTTAATATTTTAGTAATATCAAAATTTGAGGAAGCATTTATATGGAGGACATCTTAAGTACAAAAAATTATGTATTTTATGACCAAAAATACAAATAAAATAAATGTTGCAGAAATGAGAATGTTAAGGTGGATGTGTGGATATACACGAAAGGATAAAATGAGAAATGAGTATATCCGAAAGAAAGTTGGTGTTGCACCAATTGAGGATAAACTTAGAGAAAGTCGGCTTCGATGGTTTGGTCATCTAAATCGTAGGCCAATTGAAGCTCCAGTTAGAAAAATTGAGTTATTGGATTTTGCCCACATACAAAAAGGAAGAGGGAGACCAAAGAAGACATGGCCAAAAAACTATAAGGATGATCCAGTTACTTAAGGCGCAATGGGAAACAAAGGATTCATGTAGCCGACCCCACCTAGTGGGATTAAGACTTGGTTGTTGTTGTTGTTGTTGTTGTATGACCAAACATGAAATATTATATATACCACACTGAAATCTTACAAAATTACAGATCTTATATTATTTTTTGATAAAATCATACTATACTCTAAATACTCTCCGTTTATTTAAAAATTAAAAATTAACCTAGTTTAATTTTAATCAAACATGTCACATCACACATAAATTTAATATTAAAAATTAACTTTATTTTATATTCTATACATATTACCAAAAAATAATATAACTTATATCACAATCTCACATATCCCAATATAATACTAACTTTATATCACATCCCTCACATATCTCAACATAATAACTAAATTTATTTCACATAATTCATAATTTTTAATAAAAAAATATCTCTATCAAAATTTAATTTTAAATTTATTAAATTTAATCTTACAAACAAACAAATCTAAATTTTTTAAAACTATAACTTATAATTCAAGATATTAATTTTTATACATTAAATTACTTTAATACTAAAAAGTATAATTTTTTTTAAAATTTTAAGTTTTAATACTATACTTTAAATATAATTAATTTTTTAGATTAATTATATATAAAATTTATTTTAAATTCAATTTAGTGAAATAAAAATATATATTATAAATTTATAAATTATACATAATAAGGTATGATTTATGAAAATATATTAGTAATTTAATTTATAATTAAAAAAATATTATATAAAATATATAATTTTATAAAATTTTAGTATAATATATAATATTTTATTTTTAACATTCAAATATGTTAAAATTACAGCCCGTAACAGCTGCATGCTATAAGAGAAGAGAAACATTTAAATTTACTAATTTATAAAAGTTGAGATTTGTGATAAAAATTAATAAAAACCAAAAACCTAAACGATAATATTTATTATAAGAAATTAAATCTAAAATAAAAGATATCAGAAATTAAAAGATAAATGATAATTTTTATTATAAAAAATAAAAATATAATATTAGAATTTTTAAAAAATTATAGATTTAAATTATAATTTCTTAAGACCAAAACAAAAACTAAGAGATTTTGTGATTTTCTTCGTAAGGAATGAGGAAATCATGGACCAAATTGGAATCTTTAAGGAGGTAAGATTAATATTTAAAAACATTTGAGGACTAAATTATTATTTTTGATGTAAGGAATTAGGGCCATTATAATTTTCAATCAAAGCTTTGGAAAGGAAATTGAGGGACTAATTTATTATTTTTGTCCTAAAGAATTAGGACGTATGATGATGTGTAAGAGTAATAAAGATATAAAATTATAATTTATTAAAATCTAAGACAAATTGTCAAAAAAATTGAAAAACTATTTATAATATTTTTGGGACCTAAGAGTGAGACAAAAAGAAATTGAGAGACCAAATGATTACTTTTATTATCACGAATTGAGACCTAAGATTAAAACTAAAAGAAATTATACGGCTAAATTGTAATTTCTTGGAACTTAAAATAAAGCCTGAGAAAACTTAGAGAACCAAATTGCAAATCTAAAAGAAATCAGAGCACAAATTGTTATAAAAAAAATTAAGATATAAAAAATCAAAAACATTGTAATTTATGAAGACCTGAAACCAAGCCTAAGAACTCAGGAGACCAACCTGTAATTGTCATTGTAAAAAATTAGGATTTTAAATTAAATCTAAGAAAAATTAGATGACTAAATTACAGTTTATTAGGACTCAAAATCTAGTCTAGGAAAACTTGAGGTACCAAATTTCCATTATTATTGTAATGAATTTAAGCCTAAGACTAAATGTAAGAGAAATTAGAGACCAAACTAAAGGACTAACTTGTGATTTTTGTTATGAGGGGATTAATTATGTAATTTGCATAAATTTTATAAAAAAATTAAAAATTTATTTTTTTTATGAAGGATATATAATAAAAGTTGAGAGAGAAGGGATAAGGATAGAACTTGAGAAGCTATGAGTAGGCCCGTAAATGAGTCGGATCTTGATCTGATTCGATCCGTGATTCAAATCAATTATTTTATAAAATGGAATAAGTTTTTGACCGACACGATTATCCTGAAAAACTGGCCAGCTCCGTTTAAATATTGTCGGGTCGGATTCGGGTCGATGCTGATCTGACTCGAAAAAAAATCTGATCCAAAATTTATAAGTATGAAATTATTTTACGTACTTATATATTTATTATTTAGTTGCATATGTTAATTGTTGTTTTATTTTATGAAAATTTTGAGATGTAATTAAGGCCTATAATTATTAAAAAGGCTATTGCAAATTATTTTAAATGCAGTAATCAGGAAGTGCTTGCATTGTGAAGTGAGATTAATAGCTACAAATATTTTTAGCATTAAGATGAAATATTTAGTGCTAGCTTTAACAGATTTACGATTTATTTTTTGTGTAATATTTTCATTCACACTGTTAGATTTTATGTTTTGTAATATTATAATACAATGTTGATGTCAGTGATATGATCTTTAAATGTTTATATATTATCCCCGTACTTTCTATTATAATGAATTTATATTGTAAATTTTAGTGATCAAAATTTTATTTAAAAATATAAGAATATATATATAACTAATAGTAGTAGTCATTAAAAAAAATAGTGTTAAATTATTTTAAAAAAAAATCGAGTCGACTCAAAATTTGATCCGAAAATTCGAGCTTTGGTGGGTCATGGAACTGATCTGGGTTGACCTCAATCTGATTCGATTTTTAATATATTAAAATCGAATTCGAGTCAGAGTGAATCCGATCTGAATCCGAGCTGTTGACAGGTTGAATGTATGTCACAAAAGTGTATGCAGTGATAAAAGGCTATATTTTTTTATTAGAAAAAGACAAAAAAAAATTTGTTTTTTTAATTGAAATAAAAAGTTTTCTAAAATTTTTATTTGCTTAAATTCAGCTTTTATATATAATATAGAAAAGAAAAATAAGAATGTAAATGAAATATTTTATTAAAATGAATAGCTTTACTTCTTTTACAAGATTTGTAAAATTAATGTATAGAATATAAAATCTATTAATATTGTAGATGTAAATACCCCAAATTTAAAATCATTTGATCTTTGTCTAATCGGTTAAAAAATATCACTTATTTTAATTATAATTAAAATCTTATATTTATTTTTAAAAAAATTAAAAAGTATTTTATATTTTATTCTATACAAATTTCAATATTAATTTTTTTTTTGGTTAATGTTCTTTGTTTGGTTCGTGCGTTAGTTAAGTATAACTATTTTTTTAATTTTTTTTTGAGATATATATATATATATATGATGAGAAGTAAGGTTAGTTAATTGTGAGAATATTAAATAAAATTAATTGATGTATTGAGAATTGTATAAATAAATTTAATTTTTTAAAAAAATAATTTTACTTGATTTAGGCATGAACTTTGGGGGCACAATCACTTCATTTTGCATCCAATATAATTTTTAAAATAACTAGTTCACTTTATTTTCATCACACATATTTTTTTTTAAATTTTCACAAAAAATTTTCAAATTATTATTTTTTTCCATTATTCAAACGAAACCCTAGTACGTAAAAGATAGAAGTCGAACTATAAGGAAATTATTTTATCCGAATTTCTTTATCTAAAATATTTTCTATGTAGGCCTTTTCTAATAAATTTTATTAAGTTTAATCATTAAGTTGTTAACTTAAAAAAAATTAAATTAACAACTTAACGATTAAATTTAATAAAATTTATTAGAAAAGTCCTACATAGAAAATATTTTAGATAAAAGAAATTCGGATAAAATAATTTCCTTATAGTTCGACTTCTATCTTTTACGTACTAGGGTTTCGTTGAGTTGTTAGCTTAAAAAAAAAATTTAAAAAAATAAAAAAACTTTAAAAAAATTTAAATATATATTTAAATATTAAAAAATTACTATATATATATATATAGAAAATAAAATTTGATGTTAAAATAGTAATTTAAAATATCTAAATATATTTATAATATTTTAAAATATTTTTATTTTTAAAATGAATAATTAAAGGTTAAATTTAATAAATTTTATACAAAAATTTATGTAAAAAAAATTATATGGGAGTGATAAAGATAATCAAACTTTAATTTTTATAAAAATATGTGAAATTTGAGTTATACTTTAATGGCTTTAATAGAATTACCCTACGGCTCTCATAAAATTGTCTATAATACTCAATTTAATATTATAAGATGGATATTTATATTTGTATTTAATTTTAATAGAATTACCTTATTACCCTACGGCTTTAATAATATTTTTAGGGTGGATAATAATTAAAGGGTAATTTCATCCTCCATCTTTGAGTTAAATTCATGAGATTTCTTGCACTTAAAATTTTTTCACATGGCTCTATTTTTACAGATTTTATTAAATTTAATTATTATTAATTTTAAAATATTTAAAAACTAGATATATTTAAATATTAAAATTTTTTACTAAAGACTAAGACATAAAAAAATTTAAAATTATAATAGTAATTGAAAAAACTTAAATATAATTTATTTAATTAAATTTGTATTCTTAATTTTTTAAAACAGTAATTTAATAGTTAAACCAAATAGATTTTGATAAAAAAAAAATACTGCGTAAAATTAAAATCTATTAAAGATAATCTAAATATCATCATTTTAAGGATTGAATGATAATTAATAAGCAGGTCTTGAATTTAACTCTTAATATCACGCAAGTTCACATTTTTTAAATTATAACATCGAGATCCCACAGTTTTAATAAATTATCAAATAATTTTTTTTTATTATTATTAAAATTACTGTTTTACCATATTATAAATATCGCGTGAGCAGGATCGGGAGGAGAGAGAGAATGGAAGGGGTAAAACAGTAATTTAAAAAAGATTAATAATGAAAAAATAAAAAAAACTCATTTGATAATTTATTAAAACTCAAGGACCCCGATGTTATAATTTTAAAAACGTGAATTTGCACGATATTAAGCATTAAACTCAGGAACTTTTCCCTTAATACAAATAAGTAACTCTCAAAAATATGATAATTGCATGTATCTTAAAATTTTAGAGTTAAGAAAATGGGTTTATGTTCGGTTCATGATAGACTGGTTGTCTAATTAGACAATCATTAAAATAGTCGAACCCAAAAATTCTAATTTTTTAAAAAATCCTAAAATATAATTATTTCTGTTAAAAATAATAATAAATATTCAAAATAATATATTCTTTCGCATCCTTTCATATTATTAAACACAAAGTATAACATAAATAAATTAATTCTTTATGATTTGATCTCGATCTCAAACCGAAGTAGATAACGTGCTAACTCAAGATCATAACGATCAGACCGAGTGGTCTAGTCTGGTTTACACAACACTATATTATAATTAAAGTCGAGATATCGAGTAATTAAGAACCACGTATGAAGCGAATCATATGACATTTATAATTGGATCAAAAATTTTGAACTAGGGCCATTGCCCTGTTATTCGATTCAAATTTTGTTCCGATTTGGGTTGAGCCAGTTCTGACTCAGAGTCAAGCGAAAATCTTTTAACAGGTTGAAATTAAATCAACACTCGATAGGTTTTGATTTCCAACTGACTCGAGTTGATTCAACTCGAACTCAAGCACGAAATAACAAATTTGGAAAGAAAAATGCCCGCTCTCTAGAGGATTCTATAATTGTAAATCTTGAGCCAATCCATAAATTTGACCGACTAAAATCTCGTGTCGGTTAAATCGAATCAAACACGACTCGACCTAAAATTCGATCCAACTTTCAATCGATTTAATATTTGTGCGAAAAGCTCACCTAGCGTGTCGCCGGCCTTGAACGGCTTGCCGGAGGCCCAGCTGCCGTAGTCAACGTTGGTTGACCACCCCTGAGAATCTCCCACCGTGTAGTCGGTGGCCAACGCCGGCGGCGGCGGCGGCGCCGCTGCCGCCACCAGCAAAAAGACGATCAGCAGAGATCTCTCCATAGAAGCCGAGAAGATTGCTTGCCTCTCACTTCCGTATGCCGAGTCTCCCAGCTCAGACCAATGGTGTGAGGTGAGGGCAGAGGAGGGAATAAAAGGCGCGTCTTTTATAGACAAAAAAACGGTAGGGTTTGTTGAAACTGAGTCGAGTCAGCTCAACTCGAAATTAAATCGACTGAGTTAATTAAATAAAATTGTTCCACGGTAAGTTCTATTTTTTCAATATTTACGAAAAATAATAAAATTGTATTTACATGTTATCTACCCTATAAAATTATTTACATTATTGTGATCATGCACAGGCACTTTTTAATATTACATAAATACTACATAGATTAATAGCATTAAGAATAAATAAAATATGTATAAAATATGTTATTTGTAAGGACGGTTAATCCAACTACTACTGGTAAATATACTAATAGTCTGCCACTTTGTAACTACTACAATAATATTGACAGAGCGATACTATTATAATATTTAAATATTATAATGTGATATGTGTGTAAATAAATTTTTAAAAATAATTAATATGTAAGTATAATTTTTGACAATGAAATGTATGTCAAAATTTTATTATAATTAAATTATAATTAAACACTAGTAGTTAATTCAAATATATGCACTTATTTAGATTTTATATATAATATATAAATGTAAATACAAACAGTTAAATTGATTTTATTTCGAGTAATTTTTGACACAAGTAAGTTAATCACTGTAAATTTTATTGGGGATAGGTATAATTAATCAAATTTAACTCGCTTTTGAACTTTTTATCAAAAATTTAAGTGGACCTTGAAATAAGTCATACTTGACCTTATTTGGGACCAAAATAGTACTAATTCAAAAAATAATAATAATAAATAATTTTTTAAATTATTTTATATAAATTTTAATATAAAAAATATTATTATACTTCATATACTCAATAATTTTCAATAAAAATATCAATTAAGATCAAAATATTTAAATCGAGTATTTTAGTTTAGGATATGAGATAAAGTTGATATTTTTACTGAAAATTATTGAGTATGTGAAGTAAAATAATATTTTTTTATATTAGAATTTATATAGAATGATTAAAAAAATTTATTTATTATAATCATTATTCTTTTTTAAACTAATACTATTTTAGTCTTCACGTCAAACAAGGCCTTAATCATGTATCGAGAAAAAGAATATCAATTTGAAACTCAATAATATATCGAGTAAATATCGAGTTTTCGAGGGTTTTTTTTATTTCTTTAAGGGAGATAGAATCTCCTTTTGGTAATTATTAAATTGAAGCCAAAGTGCTTTTATTAGTCAATTTGGTTGGGTATAGTTATCATTTGCACCAGCTCCCCATGTTTGCTCTACCTACTGCCTTATCAGTGTATTCTTGGAGCCTTTCTACCTAACCCAAAGTGGGTTAAGTAACTTAGAAGATGGTTAATCTAACCCATGTTGGGTTGACCCTTGGGTGATCTCCATTATCTTATTGGTGGAACAGTTGGCACCAATCAAGATTGGATCTAACAACATCGCGTAAACTCGACCTGACATGACTCGACTCGATTTCCAGCGAGCCGTGTTTGGGTCGCATTTTCTGTCCTTTCGTTAAATTTTGGGATTTGTGTGGAGTTAAGGACGGAGTTGAATCAAATTTGATCGAAACAACCTCACAGTGAATTAAATCATCTCTAGTCGAGATAATCTCTCCGTATTAGTTATGAATGCTCGAATAAATTTAAAATCGTTTTCGATTCCAAATAGGTTAATTGTGGAGTCTTTTAATTTCAAAAATCTCAAATTTGAAGTCTTTGTTTTAAGCATTATTAGCATGTGCATTTTCAATGTAAAAATTACATTTTATTGATCATTTGACTAATTAATAATTCTCGTATTTTTTTTTTGTTACATCGTTGATATTGAATCAACATCGATTAAGATTTGAGCGTGTACTCTAACGAGTTTAATATCAAAAATATTTCATACTTTCGGGCATTTAACTGTCACAATCTAGCTCTACAAGAGGCGCGAAAATGAGAAAATAATATCAAAAACATCTATTAAGACTAATTGTCGTCCGCTAGGGCTATGAGCAAGTTGAGTTGAAGCGAGTCGGAATCAAACCAAACTCTAATTTTTCAAATCTAATTTAACTCAAAGTATATATATATATATATATATATTAACGAAGACGTATATAATAATTTATTTGTCTGAATCACGAATGGTTACAATGGGCAAGCTAATATTGACTAGAATCCGATTCAAAATAAATATTAACTTAGAGTGATACTTACAAACTCAATCGAGTTAATTTGAGCGTGTACTCTAACGAGTTTAAATTTTGAATCATTTTCACATCTCGAGTCCACTCAATTGTTCGCCCAATTCGCTATAGAAAAGTTTTAAAAAGTCTTCATTAAAAAAACATATCTCAGTTTGAGTAAATTATGAGCCTAATAGAATTTTTTGATGATTTAAATTAACAATTCAATGTAATTTTTTTACCTTAATTTGGGTAAATTATTTATGAAATTAATTTTAACAAGGAAAATTTTTTATTTTATATATTTGATAAAAAAAATTTATTTTAATATTATAAAAGGTATAAAATATTAAATAAAATTAATTTTAATGTTAAACTTTGTGCTTAAATATAAAATAAAATTAAATTTTAATATTAAATTTTATATTAAAAGTGAAATAAGATTATTAAATTTAAAATATATTTAAAATATTAATAAAATACCTCAGGGTTTTATCCTTCTCACACATGTAATCAAATATTTTTTAATCTTGTAATTATTTTAATCAAATAATATTGATTTGACATAGCGGCTTTCAGCCTTTTACTTTCTTGGGACATTTTAGATACATAACATTTCATATCACCATATTTACATATCAAATATTTTCTTTTAAAAATTACGCATCACACACCTAAAAATTATACTCCACACATTTTTTTTTATAAGCCACACATTTTTTTTAAAGCTGCAGTGCAATTTTTTGAAAATGGGTGTGATACACGTAATTACGGTAATATGGAGTATTATGTATGTAATTATTCGTACTTTTTTAGTGTTATTCTTTAGATAAATTTGAATAAATTACTCTACATATAATAAAATAGCTAATAAACTAATTTATAATTTCTAATTATTCTAACTATATCTCTGCAATTTATGAATATTTTAAGGAGATTTTATTTCAATGCAATATAAATACGACTTCATTTAAATATTAATATTATTAATAATTATATTAATTTTAAATTGTGATTTATTTAATTTAATAACACTATGTTAACAAATGATAACAAAAATTAATCCCTTATATTCTAATTAATGTGATATGGGAATATCAATCAAAATTGGCTTTTAATGACATCTAAACATCATTTGAAAATGATATTCTTATAAATTCTTACAATATTATTATCTAAATTTATTGTTAAATTAAATAATTAATAACATTAAAATATATGTCAGCTCTTTAGTTAAATCTCTTTATGCTTATTAGATTGATGATAGTTTTATGAATAATCATTTAAGTAAAATATTTTTTCACGTATATTTACATATGCTAAGAATAAATACATGTGTGACATAATTAAAAGTGATATACAAATAAATATCAAATTTAGAAATTAATATATAATTAATATTTAAATTTTTAGCGACACATACATGAGTAAATATATATTATTTCGAAATTACCATTTGAGTAATAATCCTTATACTTTTATTTCAAATTATATATTAATATCAATGGTTTGTGAGGATGACAATAAAAACTTATAGAAAATAATATCATAATGTCTGAATCTACTTGAAAGTTAGGTTAGACTTTTGGGACTTGAATATAATTTGCCAAAACTAAGATGTTAGTTTATGTTAAGAGGCTTTTGACTTGTGAGACATAATGCAGGATTTGGTGGGGTTTATACAAGATAAGGGTTGATTAGTTGTTCTACACTCTATTTATATTTTTTTATTATTTTTATTTTTATTTTTTATAGTTAGTTAAATAACAACAACTACTAGAATTTTAACACGTGTCAATATTTCATGATTGGGGTAACCACTAAAAGTTTTTTTTAATAAAATAGTTGTGGTGCACTAACATAAATATAATTATAAAAATTTCTTTTTGTCATTTTGACTTCCTTTATTTATTAATTGTTGAATTATTAGTTTTATTTTAATGAATGTATCGTTTAGGTGTAATCAATAATTTGATAAATATAACGACTTACGATTAAAACAAGTAGAAAGTGATTATCAGACATCAGGTGATGTCTTAAGAGAGAAGAATTATTGGTGTAAGAAATAACTCCTGATAGATTTTTACGTCTGATGTTGAGTGGTGAGAGTGTTACATGAATGAATTATCCTACATTAAAAATAAATAAAAATTTCTGAATTATATATATGTAGATAGCATGACTTTCACTTGTAGAGACGTCTTAGGGGAAAATTTGTGCGATTAGTGACGAGAATCTTATAAATGGATGTATTAATGTTGGAGTAGTATTAGGATGTATGATTTAAAATTAAAATAAATAATATTTTTTATTTGATAGAATTAGTTTGAGCTCAAAATTTGATTGTATGTGTTTCCTTTTTTTAAAATGTATGTATTTCCTTTATTCACCAATGAAATTTGATTGTCAACTTGAATTTGAAATTTTTAAGTGCTTAAAACTCGATTTGAACTCGATAAGATTTTGATCATTTAAACTCGAGCTGACTCAAAATCAATATATTTAATAAATACATATAAAATAAATATGAACATCACTATAAATTTATAAATATATAATAATCTCTATATCTAATTATTTATTTAAAATCAATATCAAGTGATGCTTCTCTCACTCATACTTGACTCAAAATGATTGGAGATGAGCTCGAATTAAATCGATTAGGATAGTTAATTGGATTGAGTCAATTCTGATGATAGAGTCGAGCATTTGTGCTTTATCATTTCGTCAAAGGATAATCATCATATTTAAAAAAATGTTTAAATCTAAGTAATAGGAATTTATGATAATATTTTAAGTAAGCATTAATAGCAATTAGGTCACTCTAATTCAAGCTTATTCAAACTAAATCAGTACTCCAGTTTGAGATAATACGCAAATAAATCATTTAATATTAATAAAAGAATTACATAAATTATGTTTTTCCTAATTAATAAAATACTTTGATTAATTGATCTTTGATGAGGATATAGTTTAACTTGACTTAGGCTCTGTTTGACGCGAGGATCAAAACATGATTAAAATAGTACTAGTTCAAATAATAATAATAATAATAATAATAATAATAATAATAATAATAAATTATTTTAATTATTCTACACAAATTTTAATATAAAAAAATATTTTACTTCACATACTCAATAATTTTTAATAAAAATATAAACTTTATTTCGCATCTTAGATCAAAATACTCTATTTGAATATTTTGGTCTAAAATGTGAAATAAAGTTGATATTTTTATTTTAAATTGTTGAGTATGTAAAGTAAAATAATATTTTTTTATATTTGAATTTGTGTAGAATAATTTAAAAAATTTATTAATTATTATTATTGTTATTTTTTAAATTAGTACCATTTTGGTCATGTTTTGGTCCTTACGCCAAATAGAGCCTTAGAGATAATATTTTTTATTAAATATTTTAATTAATATCAAAGTACTTATTCTTATTTTACTTTAAACTAAATGGCCTACTTAAATACTTAAAAATTAGTGGGTCTAGTTACACATAGTTTCAAACTCAAGGGAGTTAATTGCAATTAGCCCTTTAAGTAAATAACTAAAATAATTCATAAAAAATTATTATTTTTCAGTGGGATCATAACTATAATCAAAGACTTACTTAAACCCTAATTTTATTGAATAGTTCTTGTGGGCCTCAAGCCCTGCACCCACCTCTAGACATGACAGCAAAGTTGAAAAAAAAAAATTTACTTTTA
Source organism: Apostasia shenzhenica (assembly GCA_002786265.1). Taxonomy (NCBI): domain Eukaryota; kingdom Viridiplantae; phylum Streptophyta; class Magnoliopsida; order Asparagales; family Orchidaceae; genus Apostasia; species Apostasia shenzhenica. Next base: position 3,272,966 of record KZ451950.1, read on the forward strand.
TTTTGTATATAATTTAACAATAGAACATTAATATTTTTAAATAATTAAATTAATATGATGAAAAAAAAACTACTAGACCACCTATAAGTAAAAAATGAATTTGATTTTTTTGGATTAAAGGCAACCTAAAGTTGAGTTATTCTTGCTATGTTTTGGATTTAAGTTAATTGATTAGAGTTATCTAACTTTATACGATTTTAAGTTAAATCGAATTCAAATATAAGTTATATTTTTATTCGAATACTCACTATACATATTTTATTTATTAATAATATAATACTATAAATAAATTCATTCACATACACACTATAATGTATGTGATTATATTTTTATTTTTTATATTACCTATCATAAAATATTTATACAAATAAAATAATTTAAATATATTTTAAAAAATTATATATATATATATATATAAGTTAAAATAAGTTCATTTTGATCAAATTTGTGTTGAGCTATAAGAAATCGTGCAATATATTAGAGAGTGTCGAGTTTCAAATGATTTCTCAAATAATTTTTTTATTTCAAAGGCTTAATTTTATCTACGTGTTTCAAAGAGCCAAATTGTTTAAAGCCCTGCTATATGATTCTATCAACAGATTATTAATGCTACGAATGAGCTTGAACACATATATATCCTGTAACATTTCGTAATCTAAATATAAAGGTATTATTTATTTTGACTTCTGGAAATTACGTGACTTGAGTGTTTCTTAAGAGGTCACGCATCTCAATACTACTTCGATTTAAGCACGCTTGACTACATAGTTTTCTATCTTTAGCATCATGATTTTACTCTAAAAAATATCTTAATCATTTGAAATCAAGTTATATATTTATATCGCTCGGGATGTCCGTTCTCTAATGTGGGATGATTCATTTCTGTGTCCCTTTTATTACTCATTATATGGCCTAAAAGCTGGTCATGAGCTGCATTTTACTCTAATGATTCATCTTTCTTGGGACATTACTCGAAGATCACTCCTCGCTCTCTTTGATCACGGGAATTACAGCCTTACCAACTTCCATGTGCTTCATCCTAGAGCCACATAATAATGTGAGAGGTCTATTTTAATAATATATTGTAATATTCTATAATTAAAATATAAATATTTTTTTTTTAATAATAAATGTAATTGTATTATCCACTCTAATTTTTGAGAACTGCGTTACTTGAATACTTTTTGAAGGGTCACATATCCTAATATTACTCCAACTCAAGTATGTTTAACTATGAAGTTTCCTATCATTAGCCTTACGATGTTACCTTAGAAGACATTTTTTGCCATTTAAAAATTGTTATATATTTATACAGCTTAGGATTGCCTTCCTCTCTTAAAATTTATTATTTGGCCTTGAAGCTTGTCAGAAGCCGTGATTTACTTCAATAATTCATTTTTTTTAAACATCTTCCGGCGATTACTCACTGCCTTCTTCAGCCACGGGAGTCGCGTGCTCAACCTCAGTTCAATGTATCAGCTATATTGAATTGTCATTCAGTCACTACTGTGAAACAAAAAAAAATCTCAAATTCAACATGACATAATTAAAGAACAGAAAAGAGCATTTACATACATGTCACATAAAAAATTGAATATTATACTATTTTTTAAATACGTATAATCTCATAATTCAAGTTTTACGAAGACGGTGAAATATAGGTAATATTAAAAAAAATTATTACCTATGGCCCTGTTTGGCGCGAGGACCAAAATCAGGACTAAAATAGTACTAATTTAAAAAACAACAATAATAATAATAAATAAATTTTTTAAATTATTTTGTACAAATTTTAATTTAAAAAAATATTTTACTTCACATACTCAACAATTTTTAATAAAAATATAAATTTTATTTCACATTTTAGATCAAAATACTTAATTCGAATATTTTAGTCTAGAATGTGAAATAAAATTGATATTTTTATTTTAAATTATTGAGTATGTAAAGTAAAATAATATTTTTTTATATTAAAATTTGTGTAGAATGGTATAAAAAAATTTATTTATTATTATTATTGTTGTTTTTTAAACTAGTACCAATTTATTCATATTTTAGTCCTGTTTTGATCCTTGCGCCAAACAAGAAAATTTTTTATATTAAAATTTATGTAAATGTTCAAAAAAAAGTACTTAGATTATTTTTAGAGCTGCCACATCACTAACGAGCGCACCCGAAAATATTGGCCAACAGCATTTGCCACTGCAACCCTTGATTCCCGTTTAGGGTTGGCAATTTTATTCGAAAATCAAAAAATTGTTCGAAATTCGCTCGATAAAAAACTCGACTCGAAATCAATTCGAGTCGTTTCAAGTCGAGTTTCGAACTATTCAGTGTACTCGAAATTATTTCGAGTCGATTTCGAGTTTGGCTTGACTCGCTCGAAAAAAATCGAGCTGACTCGAAATAAAATTATTTATTATTATTTTTTATTATATTATGAAAGAATGACACATTGAAAATTGAAAATGAAAATATTTTTTTTGAGTTAAACTGTAACAATTTTAAATGTGTTTTTTTATTATGTAATTTAAATTTATCTGAAAACTAAAATCGATTCGAAATCAACTCGAACTAGAGTTAAATCGAGTCGAGCTGACTCGACTCAAAATGATTCGAGTTGGAGTCGATTTCGAGTCTCGTTAAAATCAAATTTTTCAAATTCGAGTATACTTAAACTCGCTCGAACTCGACTCGATGCCACCCCTATTCCCATTCGTCGTGCTATGATATTAAAACATGATCCCAAATTCGATATGTAATTTAAAAACATTTAAATTAGAAAGCAATTAACACGATACGATACGATGCGACACGGTGCCAAACAAATTCTCAAGTTCAGTATAACAAAATTAAGGCAGACATCGAATTATTTCAGCGGCACCGATACGCTCACCAGCGGACCCGAAATATCGGCCGGCACCATTACCAGCACCACCACTTCACTCCCACCCGGCACGATACGATACGAAACACGGACCGGCGCGCTCCCCTGCCGGAGCTCCATCTTGCCGGCGTCGAGATCACTCCACTTCGCCGCCTCCACCGCACCGTCTTCTCTCCCGCTACCGGCGCCGATTTCTTCAACGAACTCGACCGTGACGCCAGCGGAATGGTCGCTGTAGATAAAGGTGAAGCAGGTGCAGGCCGCCGCCTCGCCTGCGCAGCCGGCGGCGAGCGCGGCGATGGAGATCGAGGATTTGGAGGGGAGGCGGAAGAGGAGGGTGCAGGTGGGCGGGGCGGCTTCCCCGCGGCCGGGGGCGGCGAGGTGGGTGGGGAGAGGAGAGCGCTTGAAGCGGCTGAGATGGAAGATAGGGTCGCCGGAGACGAGGCCGGCGGCGGTCTTCCGGCGGTGGATTTCGGCCCATCTGCGCAGGAAGCGGGCGAGGAGGAGGGGGTCGGCGAGGAGGAGACTGCAGCTGATGCCGATTGAGTAGCCGTCGCCTTGGAATTCCGTTACCTGCGTTGAGATTCAAACCAAATTTTCGAAATTGAATTCGGTTGCGATTTCAATTTCCGTTTCAAATTTGCAAAATTTTACTGACATCATTTTAAATTTAGATTTATTTTAAAAAATAGATTTTAATGATTCAACCGACTAATAAGTGGATGACACATCAGCACTAGCCATTCAGCCGACCAATATGTGAGAAATTATTGCAGTCGGACAGCCCAACACGTGAATTTTGCGGAAGCCATTTGGCGTGCGACACTTGCGTGCGGGTCCCACCATCACCACTCCACATATGTAGCAACTTTGTTCACATATGTATCATAATACATCTCATATGTAGAAATTTTTATCACGTATATATCATAAAATATGTCATACGTAGTAAATTTCATCATATATGTATCATAATATATCTCATACGTAGCAATTCTGCTCACATATGTATTATAATACATCTCATACGTAGCAATTTATCATAAAATATCTCACATGTAGCAAAATTGCTACGTATGCAGAGCCGTGATGGTGGGACCTGCACGCAGGTGTTGCACGCCGAATGGCTTCGGCAAAATCCACGTGTTAGGCTGTTCGACTGCAATAATTTCTCCCAATAGGTGGATGCCTCTATTAACTGGCCAAATCTAAAGTATTTTTATTTTACTAGTAAAAATATAAAAACCGTCTTATCAATATATATATATATATATACAAAAACAGAGTTTAAATATTATATTTATAACAAAACAAATATAAAAACAATTATCTTTAGATCATGATTGGGTCAGAAGAAATTAGTGAAAATAATTGCTTTATGTTATAAAATTAGCATTAATAAATAAAAAAGACTTTTATGTACTTTTATTTAAATTAATGAATTAATTTATTTAATTTTAAAAATATTGAAACTTGTATGCATATAAGGGCAAATAAAATGAACTTAAATGCTATTTACTATAATAATTAAGTTATTTAAATATCTAAGATAATATTTAAATTTAAACAATATTAACATTGAGCTACATGTCCTCTAGTTTTATTCTTTGGATAGAATATCTATATGATTCCATAATTTTGGTTATTTCACATATTGTATAGAAGTTTAACATTTTTTTTTATTCTATGTATAGAATTTCATTTTCAAAAAAAAATTTGCCTTAATTTTTATCTTTTTGATTCATTTTAAGGGAGTTAGAAAAAAATATCCAAAAATAAAAATAAAATGACCTATTTAGGAATTTGGGTGATGATTATAATGACATAATTGAATGATTTAATGAAACTTAGGGAAAGATTTATAAGATATGTGTCGAGTGATGAGCTACCTCAAAACTTAAGGATCTACAAGCTCGGATTTTTCTAGTGGGCTTTAATCAGGCCCAATTAAGGCCCACTTTCCCCATTGCTTTTAAAGGCTTTATTTGATTTAAGGGTTAAATTTTAGATAAGAAAAAAAAAATATTTTATAAATTTAATAAAAAATAAATTTAATTTAATATTAGAAAATATGTAAAAAATAAAATAAAATTAATTCTGATATTTGTATTTGTGTTGGATGTAAAATAAATTTAAATTTTATAATTAAAATTTGTGTTTAGTAAAAAAAAAGCTCGAACAAAGCTAATAAATGTCTCTCTCTTTGATCATTTTTCTACTTATCTCCCAAGTTATCTAGTAGGGATAGCAATATATGATTCGATCTGTGAAACTAACCTAAAACCATTCCAAAAATTTTAAATATGTGCCAAGAATTTTAAATTGTTTATTAAATGAGTCGAGTTGGAGTTGGACATAATTGGATTGGGTCAGGTTAGGATTACTCATTTATCAACACTTATTCTATAAATGAGTCGAATTACCTAATTGATCTGATCTATTTATTAACTGAGTCGGATTTAGGTCATTGATTTTTATCCATTTACTAAATGGGTTGAGATTGGCTAAGTTATTTAGATCAAATTGGATTCGGGTTCTAGTTAAACCCAACCCGCTAACCTGTCTTACCACCCCTAGTAGTGTGTGATATCAAAACTGAAGAATTTTTCTTTAAAAAAAATTATATATATTTTGTTTTTCTTAGTATTATCGTATTATTATAATAGGTTGAGAATACAGTCCATAACCTAACAACTCGCTTCAAAATTGATCGAAAAAATCTCAGGTTGGTGTTGACTCAATTTCTATTTAGATCGAGCTATAGTGACATCATTTTGGTGATCAAAAAGTATCGAGTTTAGGTTGAACATCATCATTCGCTAAATTCGTATTCGCTTAAGTTCAGGGTTAAACCAAACTCACGAGTGTTGGGGTTTACGAGATGACCTACATTTGACTATGGTTGGGTCAAATTTCCTAAATGATGAAAAGCTCAAGTTGTTTTTGGGTCATAATTTCAAATATTCTACTTAAATTTAATTTATTTATTCAATGTTGCTTGGCTTGTTTAAAGTTAAAATGATTTAATTCTTCTCATTGAATCCAATATTTCAAGACACAATATAAGAGATTTTAAACTATATTTAGAATCAAATAAATATTTATATTTTCAATGAAATGATTAATTCAATATAAACTAACTTAAAATTCTTGTTCACTTTAAGTCATTTGTGATAAATATCTATGAATTTTACAAACATGTAATTCAAAATTTTCATAATTATATATCCACTTCTTAACTTTTTTTTATTTACTCATAAAGGACCCTGAATGCTTATCAGGTTTAAATTATTTTTGGCATACATAACTTTCAATATGATATATGTAATATTTATGGTTTCGTAATATAAAATTTATAATTTCATAAAATTTTAGTGTGATATACATAATATTTTAATTTTAAAGATAAAATATGTGACTTTTTATATTTAAGATATTATCCATGTAAATACCCATGCCCCAAAATTTAATTATATTTTAAATAAAATTTAAATATATTTCACATTATATATTTATTTTAAATAAAAAATTAATTTTATTTTAAATATTGCACACATATTATAATAATAATTTATTATAAAATTTATATTTGTTACTCCTAAATAAGTTTTTTTTCTAGGGGCACCTCTTAAGTTAAAAATTTACATACGACACCGATAAACAGAAGTTAGAGTAGGATTTTTACCTGTAAATTTACATTTAAAATAAGTTAAATGTGAGGGTGACACCTGTAAATTTAAATTCAAACTAGGGGGTGGGTGTCGTCTGTAAATATTAAACTTAGGATATGCCACCTGTAATTATTTGACTTAAAAAATGACGCTTGTAAAAAATTTCTTTAGAAGTCATAGATATAAATTTTTCTAACTTGTCGAATTTTGTTTTAATTTTTTATTAGAGGCTTTTAATTTACTCTTGAGTATTATATATGATGCTATATTATATTAATCGAAGAAAATAATTATCTGATTTGATAATAAATTTATATTGTATTATTGTAAAATAGATATATATATATATATCACTTAATAATAATGATATATAAATGTCATTTAAAATCATATGACATGATTTATATGTCACCTTCATTTTGAATAGATCAATAATCACTATTTAGCACTTTAAATGTTAATATAATTACATTTAATTAAATAAACAACCAACACTTTGATATCAAAGATATTTATATAATAAAGAAAATTATATATATAATAAATACTAACTTCTACATTGTATTGAAGTAATTAAAAACTTCCCTGTTAAATTTGCACAAAGATTTTCTCTCATTTATGAAAAATATTATTTAGGGTGAGTTTGATTCAATTTTATGTTGATATTATGTCATATTATTTAGTGAAAAAAATTATTCATTTTGACATCTTTAAATAATTTTTTTATAAATTTATAAAATTAATATCATACAAAAAAAATATCTAAATAAATACCATAATAGAACATTAATTAATTAATATTATTTTAGTCCAATATAACATGATATTGTCTCTTATATTTATGACTATCTAATAATTAGGTAAATTGATCAGTTTGGTTTATTACCTTTAAGCATTCATGGTACATTAATTGCTTAGATTTAATTAAGCTTTTAAGATGAGTAGGCCTCACATGGCTTTGGTTTTCCTAACTTAGAATTTTTTTCTTTTTTTTTATGAAACAACTTAGAATTTTACTTTAAGCAACTTAAATGCTATATCCTAATATGACAACTTAATGAAAAATCTCAAAATTTCTCAATTTTGAAAAGTTTCAAAACATCAATCTTAATATGATAAATTTGTTAACACGAGAATATATAGAAGCGCTGATATGTTAGCAAGCAGCACGCAAGTTACTTGTAAGTAACAGTGAAAGAAGGGAAGATCATGAGCAACTAGAAAAATGAGAAAAAGATCCAGGAATATGAAGTACATTAGAATTTAGATGGTTCGAAAAGATTTTCTTACGTCAAGTCGGTTCAAGTTTACTATGTAATCAATAAGCACCTTAAAGAAGTACAAGGTAGTGAAGGAGGAATAGGGAATTAGTACTACGCTGCGAACTAAGAAAAAGATTATTTTTATAAACTAAGTCCTGATATTTATTACTGCAGTAGGAAGACCGTCCGAACCACATGGAGTGAGTTGAATTTTGGGATGGTTTGGATTTCACCGCATAGATCTCTGAAGCTAATGTTTGGCAGAAAGATAGGTTCAATAGTTCATAGTGCAAGAGAAGTAGTCTGATAGTCGGTCCGATAATACAAAGCATATCTTTGCTCGTATTGCCTATGTAATGCTTACTCAAAGGAGGCAAATAAGGCCAATATGGCACTGCTTTTACAAGTTATTCTCCCAAAATATGAAAAACAAATATGGTAAACGAGCACTATAACGTGGTTGTGGCAGGAAAGTTGGTTGGGGCCTACAAGTATGGGTAGGGTGGACACAGAGCATAAACCAAGACCTATGTGACTAGCTGAATGGACCGAAAGTGGCGAGCGAACATGCCTATCTTTGACCATTAGTTGGTGCATCGTGGCTAGACTGGCTTAGATTGGAGGCAATTTGGACAATCTTGCCGGTGCCACATGAACGACTAGGATGCTATTGAGTTCCCGCACAAGAAATAAAAAAGTAAATTACTATTTTTTCGATAGTTTAGCGTCTCCACACACATGTTTGAACTTGATAATAGTCGAAATTAAAACATGATCTCATTTTGTTTTACCCTAGGTGTACCGCTAAAGCATAGCGACAAATGTTGGTTTAAATATATATAGATTGATGTATGGACAGATATGTATGTATAATAAGGTGAATTCAATCGATTCGTAAGTTTATCTGTAGTATGGTCTTATTCATCAAGAAAGATTAAGAATTGGAAGTTTATGGAGCGTGCATGCAAAATATATATTATATATTAATGTTAGTGTTATTATGTGAATATTATGTTTAAGTTTCATGTGTAAAATATGCAAAATTAATTAGCAAGTTTCAGGCTTTGTAATTAATTAAGAAATATTTACTTAAATAAAATTATTTTGAAATTAAATTTTATATAAATGAAATGTTTTTTTTGAAAATTAAACATTTTTAATTTGTTAAAAACTGAAGAACACACCTGCACATAAAATAACGCAGATTGTTGGGGATTCTCCCTCTCCACTTCCCTCCAGTAAACGAGCTTCCATTCTCTCTCCTCCAGCTCGCCGGCGGCGAGAAACTCCTCCATCGTCGCCGTCGCCGACGCCTGCACCAGCCGCACGCCGGCATCGTTGAACTTCACCTCCCACCCGCTCCTCCCCTCTCTCCTCGTCAGCCGGCCGGCGAGCAGCGGCTCCTCCGCCAGCGCCGCGCTCATCGTCTCCCTCGCCCACCCCGCCACAGCCAGCGCCGATTCCTCCTCGCCGGCGAGGCGGTAGTACAGCACCAGCCGGAAGTGGGCTCCAAACACCTCGGGCCGGAGCTCGTCGCCGGAGGCTATGGAGACCGCCCTGGAGCGGCCGGGCTCCGTCATCTTCGCCGGCGAGATGGACTGAAAGGCGACGATGCTTATCCCGACGGCCATGGCGGCTAAACTGGGTAGTGACGGCAAGATATCAGACAGGAAGCTTTTCAAAAGATTAGCGTGATATAACTACCCTTGGATTTGATAATAACTACGAGTTTGCCATCGCAAATATGATGAGCATCTCATTATATATTTATTATAAAAAAAATAAAAAAATACGTACAAGCCACATTAAATATCTATGATGAATAGCAATTAAATTACTTTAGCTTAAATTTATATATAATTAAATTCCTATAATCATTAAATTAACTAAATTAATACTATATTTTAAGCTAATTACAAATAGGTTTTTCAAAGTTATTTTTTATAATTAATAAATCAATTTAGATGTTTTTTTATTTAAATTATTTATTAAGCTTTTAAATATAAATTAATCCACTTGTTAGAAAAAAACCCAGTCCCTTTATTAATGCCCAAAAAAAAATTATGTGCATATTACCTTAAATTAGAATATCTATTTAATTATTTTAAAAACTAAAAAAGTAATTAATTACTCTATTTATCCTTAAATATATTATTTTATATTTTGACATTCATATTTCATAAATTATATTTTACATATAAATTGCATAAAATTATATCCGCTCCACATTTATCATTTATTTATTATAATAAAAGTTCATACAATATAATTTATTAAATATAAATAAATTATGTAAAAAATAATTTTTTTTAGCATGACATATAAGTAATTAATTACTCTATTTATGTTATATAAATAAATTTAATTTGTGCTAAAAAATTATCTAGGTCTTTGACATTGAACCTCTATTTTTTATGAGTCGATAAATTTGAATTTATTTGCATTGGATTCTTGAGGTTAGATTTTTATTTTGTTATTGCTCGTAAATTTAAATTCATTTCTAATGAGCGTTAGGTCCGCAATATTTCTATGTGGGACCCGTGGATGGCCGCTATTTAACATGCATTTATGAATGTAATAGAGACTTCAATTAGTATAGAAACTCGATTGAAAACTGTTGTATGACGAGCAACTTATTAAAAAAATTTAAATTCATCAATTCTTGTAAAATTAGAGTCCAATCTTATAGACCTTGATGATACGTTATTTTATGAGATAATTAAATACAACTCACAAAATCGAAATTTAAAAAAAATTATAAATAAATTACTAATGTATCCTTTGAATCTTATATTGTGTATAATTTATAATTTTATAATAGAAATTTTAATTTTACTAAATTAAATTTAGAGTGAATTATATATATAATTTATTCACGAAAAATAAAATTTTAAGATTTAAAGTAATTTATTACATAAAATTTAATATTTTACTTTTTAAGCTATGATTTTAGAATTTAAAATTTAAAGTATAATAAAATTTTATAAAAAATATAAAATTTGTAATTTTTGATAATGAAATATGGTATGCCAAATTGTCTGAAATTTTAATTTTATTAATTTTTTTGGTAAATTGCATCAGGATCATGGAAGTCCGACTACATTGCATTCAACTCCCACAACTGCGCTGTGGGCCACGTTTGATTGGAGGGTAGATTTGAGCTGGAAAGTAAAAATATATTATTCATCAAAATATATATTATTTTAGATTTATGAAATGATATAGTATTATTTTAATATTAAGATTTATACAAAATATAAAATATTTTTTTTATAAATACATATATATTAAATGTAAAATAATATTAAATTTTTCATAAAATATGAAATAAATATTCTTTTATTTTAAATTATAATATAAAATAAATATTAAAAACTTTAGCCACACTTTAATTATTCAATTAAGAGAATATTTTATTTGATGTTATCGAAATATCATGAGAAATATTTTAAGAAAAATTTACATTTTCACTATCAAAGAAGCTTTTTTATAGACAGCACTCTATAAATCAAATATTTACAAATGACACTTTCTGAGTCAAATATTTACACACAGTACCTCCAACCAGAAATTAAAGTGAGAGTATTTCCCGTAATAATAGGGGGTGTTGTTTGTAAATATTGAATTTAAGAGGTGCTAATTGCAAATTTAATTTGAGCGATGAGCTTGAAAAAAAGATTTTTTTTGGAGACATTAAAATAAAAAAATATAAAATAGTCTAATATTCCAAATTTTATTCAGGTAAATCATTCCCCCATTTCAAGTGATATTCTCAAAATAAATAAAAGAAGTTATAAAATCATTCGCTTTATTTACGACTTTTGTACGCAGGTGTAATGCTATGGAATTTGTACACGTATAAAACATGTACAAATAAGAAAAGTCGATCACGTACGGGGATCGATCATTTTTCTTAGTGGCTTTATAATATCGAACGATAGTAATGGATGAGTTGCTTTCAATTCATAATCCCTCTATGCCACATTTTATTATTATATCGAACGATAGTATGCAACATGATAAGATTATTATTATGGTCCTGTATGATGTCTCGTGCTCCTACGTTTTTATTAATATCCTTTATCGTACAATCAAAATGTATTTTAATATAACTCGAGAGATAATATGAGGAAAATAGGTTACTTGAAACTAAGGTAACCTATGGGAATTCGATTTTCTAAGTTAGAAGTGATAAGAATTATTTACGAAGCAGCAGTCATTGGAGAAAAGTGAGGCTCCTGATGAACTCAAATTATTTTTTGCACATAATATATGATAATTAATTTAAACTTTTTTTAATTTATGTCTATTAACATTTAACATATATTAATTTTTTCAGTTAAAAAAAACTTATGTTCTCAATTCTTATCTTGTTACAAAGAAAAAATGCTATTTCGTATTTTTTTTTGTCATTTAAAAAAAATTTATTGTATAATATTTTTTTATTTGATTTATATATATGTATATAATTTAAAAAATAATTACAAAGTAAAAAAAAGTCTACAGAATGAAAAAAATCTATACAAGTGTATTTTTTTATTTTATATAATATTTTTTTACTTTGTATAAATCTTTAGTTATTTTGCATTTATTTTTTTGAAATTAAGTAAAAAATATTATATAATAAAAAAATTGATAAAAAATTAAAAAATAATATAAAATAGTATTTTTTTGTGGTTACGTGTGTGGCATATTACATGGCAGTTCCTAAGGTCTAGCTCATTTTCTCTGGAAAACTTTACATGATGTGCTAAAATATTTACTTATTTATAATTTAAACCTTTGTATATTATTTTCACCACTTTTATATATTTACATAGTTTTTTAAAAAATATATTAATGGTAGTCTAGAGTCTTTTGTTCACTTTAAACCATGTTTAATTAGCGGCTCAAAAACAAAATTAATATTTTATTAATATTTAAAATTCATTATAAATTTTAATAATTTTATTTTATATCTAACATAATTTTTATTATAAAAATTTATTTCACATTCATCGTAAATTATAATATAAAAATTAATTTTATTTTATGTTTTTACATATTTTAATATTAAAATAATTTTATTTTTTATCAAAATTTAAATTTATAGATTTATATATTTTTATTTTATAAATAAAATAACTCATTGAGTAAATAATATACTATACTTAGCAGATGAATTCAAATCAATATGTAAATAAAATAATAACTAACTTATATAGCAACCCTCACATATTCCAATATAGTAACTAACTTTATATCACATCTCTAACATATTTTAATATAAAAATTAACTTTATTTTACATCATTCATAATTTTCAATAAAAAATATTTTTATCTAGCTAAATTTAATTTTAACTTTGTTATATTTATCCTTACAAACAAACAGACTCAAAATCAGGATCAAAATAGTACTAGTTTAAAAAACAATAGTAATAATGATAAATAAATTTTTTTAATCATTGTACACATATTCTAATATAAAAAATATTATTTTATTTTATATACTACATAATCTTTAATAAAAATATCATTTTTATTCCACATATTAGATCAAAATACTCGATTCAAGTATTTTAATCTAAGATATGAAATATATTTTTATTATCACGTGGTAAGGAGAGTTAGAAGTTTGTCTCCACTGTAGTGTAATAGTGCAAAACCCTTTGAATCAATAAGACGAATTTGAGTGAGTTTACCTCAACTCAAACTCTATGATTTCAAGTTCAAATAAAGTTTGATTTGAGTCAGCTAAATCTATTTAATTTTGAATCAAATTTCAAGTTGAGTAGACCTTCGTTTTTTAATCTTATTTTTTATATATTTCTTTTTGCATATAAAATATATTATAAGTGATTTTTTATTTAAATTTAAATATATTATACATATATTTATATATAAATCTCTTCAATATATATCTTATATAACATATTCATACATATAAAATATATTAATATATATCCAAAATGCCTGCATACTTATTATTAAAAAAATAATGAATTAATTACGAGTTGAATTAATTTTATCAAGTAAATTAACTTTAAGTCACAAAAAATGAATTCACATTCAAGCCGAATAAAATACAAATAAATTTTTAGCAAGTTTTGAATTTTTTTAAGAGCAAGTTTTAAGTATTTTGTTTCTCATTATTTTTCTGCCTCTTTCCCTCCCCGATTTCTTCTATCACCTCTGGCTTCTTTGAAATTCGGCCGTAGCCTATAATACTATAACAGTTAAAAAGATATATCAGGTACAAAGGGTTCGATCCTCATTGGTATCACCTCTGGCTTCTGCCATACCACAAGTGCAAGGGAGACTTCTAGTTATCTCATAACTTCCTTCTCGTTCACTCTCTCCTTCTCTACTCACCCTTCTCCCCACTAGCACATCTTTAAAGCTAAGCTTATTTAGTTTATAACTATTTTAATTATGCTCAAGATTAACATGATACTTAATTAAATAATAATAGTAAAATTTTATTACATCTTACACAAACTTCAATATAAAAAAAAACTTTAATTGTTTCACATTTTCAATCATTTTTAATAAAATTATCAACTTTATTTCACATATTATATAACTTTTAATATAAATAATTAGCTTTATTTTAAAATTAATTGATAGACTGAAATTAATATAAGATATGAAATACAATCAATTCTTTTATATTAAAATTACATAAGATGTGATAAAAAATTATTATTATTATTTTTAATCAAGTACTATTTTGATGTTGGATATAACCAAAATGATTTAGGGGCTAAAGAGGCTCTAAAGATTTCTATACCAATGAACTTAGGGATCGTGAGACAACTCCATCGATAACTTTTCCTAGAATGAGTGCTAGAGACTCTTTGGATCTTTTTATTGACATTGATACAAGTATTGTGTAAAGAGAAAGGAGTTCGATTTCTGACACATTAATAATTAATGTGTTACATAAATAATTTCATTTGTTGTTTGTACGAGGTATAATTCATTGAGACAGATCGAGTTCATATTTTTTGTTGGGATGCGAGCTTGTGCGTGGATCTGTGATTGCACGGGACGGATCTCTAACACATCGATTTCACAAATCAAAAACAAGAAATAGGAAGCCCTTTACAGCCTTTTATTTTATTTGGGCATGCGTGTCCCGCATCTATGAGGAGCCTGATCAATGCACACTGCATGTGCGCTCAGGCCACACGTGTAATGATGAGAAAATATTTTAAGGTATTTTGTTTTAATATTTTTGTTATTTTTTTTTGTGAAAAAATATTTTACTTGATGTAAATTCATGTACAAATTTCAAGCAAATGAATATCAAGTGAAACAAGATCAATATAAAATCAAACTTATATTATATTTATTTTAATTTTATATTGATCTTGTTTTACTTTGTATTCACTTGGTTGGAATTTGTATATAAATTTACATCAAATAAAATGAATTCTAATTTTTTTTTTACAAAAATATGAAAAAATGACACAAACTGATGTGAAAACACCATTCGCGGTGTTTTTTTCACGGTTGCTCGTGTGGCGCTACGTGCGAGTTCTGCGTGTGCTCTGATTGGGCACCTCATATATGATGGGGCACGGAGGCTGCACCCATTACAGGTTCCCTCTTTTGAGCAGGAAGGCTTAGCCAAATCAAGTATCGAAGTGAAGGACGAAGTGTCTATGGGATATCTAGACGCGGAAGTTTAAAAATAAAACTAATAAAAGATACAAACTTTTTTTTTTTAGAGAGGGAGTGGATTGAAATCAAGATTTTTTTTTCAATGCATCAAACCAACCAGACTTCCATCATTGAATTGAGCCCTTGGCTCAATCAAATGCCATAGCTAGTAGTAGTCTTACCCCAAAATCGATAAAAATTATTTTTTGATTGAGTTATATATAATGCGAAATAAAGTTAATTTATATTTTAAAAATTATATAGGATGTGATATAAAGTAAGTTTTTTAATTTTAAAATTTATATAACGTGAGATATAAAATTATTTATATATTATATTGAAGACTAAGTTATGACATTTAGTCGTTTTAATCAAATATCAAACAAGCTCTTAAATATGGCTCTCGAAATTGAGAATTAATTCTCACATTTTTAAAAGATACCATAATTTCTTGTATTTGCTGTGCTTTAGCGAAAAGAGGAAACCCTTTCTTCTTCGATACGATGTTTTCAGAGAATATTAGATTGTAAAAAAAAAAAAGATAGAGTTCAGTCCACTTTTCTCATGTGAAATCATAAGCAGTGCTACAAAAAAACCGCTTATTGAAATATTTTTGTTTTTATTTTTCATAGTTGAAGTTTTTCGAGTAAAAAACTTGATCTTTCACTACAGCTCATCCCTCCGACATACCAAATCCTCAAATCCCTTCTCATTTTCACTCGATAATTCCAATAGCCTATCGTTATATTGCTAGAGGATTGCTTCTTAGCAGAAGATCCTAACATCATTTTGACGGCTAACTCGCATCAACGGATCATACTGAAAAATGTTTTTAAGGCAGAAGCATGCATGATATATTAGGGGCTTCATAGCATTTGTCAACAAAAAAATGTTAGGGGGTTTAAAAAAATATGAACTTATGTGAAACATGATCTAAATCTTAGGGCCCTGGCCATAATTCAATCTTTAATTTGAATATAAGTACAAAAATATATGATCTCTTTTTTGTCCTCATTCGAATTTGTGAAATTATTTAGTTTTTTCCAACGAATAAGTACAAAGTCCAAGGGTAAAAGCGTGATTTCGCATCTCCACACTTATGGGGACAGTTGGGACCGTTGCACCTACTTGGCTACATATTGAATTATTTGCATGATTAGTCTTCATTAATTTATTAATTAAGAAATGCCCATTCTATTTTATTTTATTTTATTTTAAAATTCAGTTTAATGTAAATACATAATTGGGTTAAATAAGTTTTGGATCTAGATAAAATTAAGCCGGCTTGCTTAATTAACAAACTTATTTAAATGTCCTAGCTTAATCGCACCAACTAGACTCGCAATAAAAGCAATTTACTATGCATATAAACGATAAGAAGACGTCTGGTTTAAATGAAGCAAATTGTGCTCGAGATTGACATGTCGTCAAAATTAAGACCTACTATATAAATTCACTAATCTCTAGGGACTTCTATGCAATTGTAGGCTTCATTGCGTGTACTTCTTTTAATTAGCTGGTGATGAAGATATTAATTTTTTTTGAAAAATATATATAATATAAAAATAAAGTGAGTTATTACACTTAAAAATATATTAGATGACAAATAAAATTAATTTATTTATTTAGAATTACATTGAATATAAAATAGGAAGATTTACATACAGAACACTGAATTCATCACAAATTACGTATTTCACCATCTTTTAGTAAATATTACACATATCACACTCTTTTTATATTTCTATTATTACAATAGAAATGTAAAATCAATAAGTAGAGTGTGATATGTGTAATATTTACTAAAAGATGGTGAAATGTGTAATTTATAATGAATTCAGTATTCTGTATGTAAATAGGGAGATTTACATACAGAACACTGAATTCATCACAAATTCTTTTTCTATTAAATAAAGTCATTGTTATTATATGAAATAATTTTTAATTTTTTAAAAAAAATGTATTACATTTTTTCATTATGGTTATATTATTATATAAAATAGAAAAAGAATTTATTATTTTTATATAAGTTTTATGATTAATATATAATATTAAAAAATTAGTATAAAATATATAAAATACTTATATTTTAATAATACATGTGTAATGCTATCATATATATATATATATATATATTAAATAATGTAATAAATACTGAAATAAATCAAATTAGGTGAACGCCCAACAGAACTTGCTGGAGAGGTAGTTGTGAGACAATAATTACTATTCTCATGCCTTTAAAATTATTATTTGTGTTAATTAATATTTAAATAATTGCATATTTAAATCAATTTGTCATTAATGGGCATATATTAAGAGTTAAATTAGCAACATTTACATACATAACACTTCATATTATCATATTTATATATCAAGTAATTATTTTTAAAAATTACACACCACACATCTAAAAATTATATTCCACACACTTTTTCTAAAACTGCAGTGTAATTTTTTGAAAATAAGTGTGATACACGTAATTAAGGTAATATGAAGTATTATATATATAATTATCCGTTAAAATTATTAGTTTCGCATGAGATAATGTGTTTTTCTCGAAAACTACTATTGTGCAATGCGTCGGTGCACGTGTGTGACATAATATGCATAGTGCAGAAAGAAGATTTATGAACCAAAGAGAAATGGTATTACTATTACGTATAAGTAGGCCTGTTAACGGATCAGGTTGACTCTGATCCAAATCCAAATTTATATATATCGAATTGAGTTATATATTGGATCGGGTCATGGTCGATCCAGATCCTCTCGGGTTAGAAATCAGATCGGGTCGGAACTTGGGTTTTCGGTTTTAATCTATTTACAATAAATGTAGTTATTTTTAGGTATTTTTCATCGTTAAATTTAAAATAATATTAAATTTATTGAAAATAAAATAATAGAAGATAATTAATTTTTTATGAATTAATTAAATATTTTAATATAAAAATTAGTATTTGTATTATATATATATTGTGAAATATAAACTGAATACTATACATTATAATTTACTAATATTATCTGTGAGAATTTTTTATTAATAAATTATAGTGACATTCTTTACTTGCGCTTTCCAATTAAAAAATTATTAAGTATAATGTATCATTATATGAACTACAAATTAGATTACATAAACGGATCGGATTTTAAACGGGTCAGAACAATAGTGATCCATATTCGATTTATTTATTTGTAAACAGATCTGGTCAGTATATGGGACAGGTTGACGGGTCAAAGAAAAGAATCCATTTGAAAATTTAATCGGATTGGAACTCAGATCGGATCGGGTCATGATCCGATCTATTGATAGGCCTATGTATAAGATAAAATATAGTGCATTTAAGTATCTTTTTGATACGTATGAGTAAAATATATAGTGCAACGTATATCTATATACGAACATATTTATTATTAATTATTAAGATAAAATTCTTAATTATACGTTAAGTAATGAGTTAGTATATACGAATAAGTGTGATAGTTCTGTTCATATTATACGAGTTTAGTACTGCGTACAGGCATTACGTAAATTATCAAATATATATTTCACAAAAAAATGTTTATACATAGCCTTAGGGCTGTTAACAATTTGATCTCGAGTTGATCTGACCTCTGCTTAAGATTGAATTGAAAGTTTTCGATTAGATCTTGATTTGATCTAGAGAATGAACGAGTAGAGTTCGATCCGATCTCGATTCGAGCTGGGTATGGCTTATTTGTTATTGATTCAAGCTCGATCCGAGCCAAAATTGATCCGAATTTCGATTAATTTTTAATTTTTTATCTAAATATTTTATATAAATGTATTTGTTCGTTCAATCACCTTAAATTATGGCTATTCATTTTGATATATTATTTAATGATAAAAAAAATTTTACAATAAATATGATTTAAATAATTATAGAGAAACTTCTAATAAAAATCTAGTGAAGCCTTTCAGTAGACTACTGAAAAAAATTACACACTAAATCTAGTTACATATATAAATATATATATATATATATATATATATGATATTTTTTATTTTTTTAATCGATTTGATCATATGCCAGCTCAATATTGAATTAATAAAATTTTTGAGCCAAAAAGTGGCTCATTAGTCGGCACATTTAGATCGAATCGAGTTCTGTTTGATTCAAATTTTGATTCAATTTTTGAGTGATCTTCGATATTCGAGCAAAATTAACAGCCTTACATAGCTTAATGACATTTCTTAAGAGTTAACGCTATTTTTTTTATTATTTTGTCTTGTACCTTTTTGCCACGTTTGGTTCGAGCTTTTTTTTCAAATATAAGAAAAAAATACTTTATTTTTTAAATTTAATAAGAGAGAAATTTATTTTAATATTAGAAAGTTTGTAAAATGTGAAATACTTTGAATTTAATATTCGTATTTGTATTGAATGTGAAATAAAATTAATTTTTATAGTTAATTTTTTTGTTGAGTAAAAAAATTATTTCAAACTAAATGAGATCTTTGCGTCTCATATTACACGACGAGTAATCCGTAAAAAACTTAAAAAACTTACACGTTACGATCGTTTGAACCCAATGAATCGTGCTTTGAGAGAGGAGGATTTAAGCTGTGAAGCTGCCACTTATCTTAAATTTTTGTCTACGTTTTATTTAAAACTCAATAATTTTATTGATGATAAGGAATGGAGAAAAAAAAATTTAAAAATTTAAGATGTATAAATAGGGATGATAATTTGTATTCGTACCCAATTAAATCACCCCGATCTACCCCTAATGAGATAAGTATGGGTACTAAAATTTTACCCGCGACCCGCAATCCTCCTCGCTCCATTATGAAATGGGGCGGGTACGGGTATGAATCAACTATACCCGCCTCGCCCCGCCCTGCCCCGTTATATATATATATTTATCTATTTTTATATAGGCTTAATAGAGTCAAATAAAAAAAGTACATTAAAAATGAAAAAATGTAAGGCCTTACTTTCATAATGTAATATTCAACATGTGACTATGATTTTTATTATTTTAAATAAAATAAAATAATTCAATTTTCATTAATATTAGTGAGAAAATAGAGCGTGGCAGGGCAGGTACGAGTTTGAGAAAACTAGAATAAGGGCGGGGCGTGGCGGGACAGAAATGGGTATGAGGCGGGCATAAGTAATGAATAATATATAGCGGGACAAGTATGGGCATTTATAAAGCCGACCTAAACTCACCCCGTTGTCATTCCTATATATTGATGCAATCTAATTATTGTTACATAAAACCACCGTAAAAAATATTAAGATAAATTACATCAAGGTTTTTAAATTTAAAGTATAATAATACTATTATTCGTATTTTAAAAATTTTAACATCCGATTTCTTAATTTTTTAAATTTAAATATTTAATTTTTTTTAGATTTATATTATTAACTTTTAAATTTTTTTTAATTATATCCTTCTCTCTCTGCCTGGCGACAGAGAGAGTGGATGTTATAATTATAAATTAAAATAATAACAATAAAAATTTCAATCAAAATATTAAAATTTTAAAAATTAGAGACTTTGTTAAAATTTTAAAAAACATAAATTTAAATATTATTATACTCTATACTTAAAAATTTAAGTGTAATTTATTCAAAATATTATTATATAGAACTTGTTTTCAATGCTTATATTAAATTATAAGCTAAACTCAATAATTTTAAAATGTATTGAAGCCATTTAATTTATAGCTAACAGAGAATTACTTCAATATATACATACATACATATATATACATCGTAGAAGGAGAGGAGAATTGAGATTATAAAGTAATTGAAAATATTTAAATATATTTTTAATGCTTAATACTATAATAGTTTTATATATTCTTTTATAAGGAATAAAGTTCACTATAGTAGAGAATTAAAAAAAAATATATTATAACTTTTTTTTTTTAGTCAATTCACTATAGCGTTTTGAGAAAGTTAAGAAGGCAAAGGCTTGCATAATGCTAAGTACCGACTATTAAGAGTCTGTTTGTTTGTAAGTTTAAATTTAACAATGTTAAAATTAAATTTGAATAGAAATATTTTTTTATTGAAAGTTGTAAATGATGTGAAATAAAGTTAGTGATTATATTGAAATATGTGAGATATATGATATAAAGTTAGTTATTATGTTGGGATCAAGGTTTTAAAAATTGGACCGGACCGGCCGGTTCAACCGGTCGAATCGTGAACCGGTCAGCCAACCGGTTCGGTTTAATTTTATAACCGGGTCTGCTTAAAACCGGCCAGAACCGGTCTAAACCACGTTTCAACTGGTCAACCGGTGAACCAGTAGGGTACGTGGGGCCGGTTGAGTTTAAAATTAAAAAAATAAAATTTCCTAAACTCTGAGTCCCTAACTCCGCCTCCGTTCTGCGGCCTCTATTCGCGCGACAGTCACGAACTCGCGATTTCTCTTACCTCGCACTCCCCTCTCCCGCCCCATCCTTTCGAAATGATTTAGTATTTTAGTATTTTAGTGATATGAAATGATGAAAAGATTTAGTATTTTAATATTAATAAAGCATACATTTGTTCAGATCTTTTAATGATGTACTAAATATTTTATTTAATTTGTGATTTGCGAATATTTTGTTGGGTTATTGTTATTTCGATTTGCTTGGAATTATTTTTTGGGTTATTGACATAAGATATTATTTGTTAAATTTAATTATTAAATATTCATTTTATGTCTAATTATTGTGTTGATGTGTGAATAATATATATTTTAACTATATTTATATTATATTTTATTAATCTTTTTAATTTTTACTTCATCCCGGTTCGACCATTGAACTTTGAACCTTTCAGTCTACCGATTCTGAAGCCGGTCCGGTTTTCAAAACCTTAGTTGGGATATGTGAGGGATGTGATATAAGTTAGTTATTATTTTAGTAATGTGTGCAGGATATGAAATAAAATTAATTTTTAATATTAAATTTTATGTGTGATGTGATATGTCAGGTTAAAATTAAACCAGGTTACCTAAGTGATCAATTTCTCGTCATTCAAAGGTGATTAGTTGGCAGACTTCTATGACTATACATCTTTTTAATAGATATCCTCTCTCCATTATCATAAATTGGAGATATTGTTATATTCTAACAATAACGATGTTCAACAATCTATAAATGTGCGATATGTGTTGAAGTGAGTCCCACAAATAGTAAAAAAAATAATGAGTTATTCATCGTTTCTTTACAGAGCTATTTTTTCAGATTAGTAGGTATTTTTAGCTACATATATGCTACATTTCAACTGTATACAAGGCGTCTTTTACTATGAAGGATATTTTCGAGCTATGTAATACAGGGGCGGATCCAGCCTTTAATAAGGGGGTGCAATTACACGCCCTAAATCTTCTTTAGTTATATTTATATATATAATCTTCTAAAAATTTATTATATAAGATAAATTGCATTGAGGCTCTTGAGGTCAAGTAGGCATTGCAAATTAATTCTAAGCTTCTTAAGACCTTAATGTTATAGTTTTGATCTCAATTAAGATTTAATTGCTAATTTTTTATAAAGATATTGTATGATTAATCTTATTTGTTATTTCTATGATTTTTTAGAATATAATTTTAAAATATTAATATTTTTTTATTTTTAATGTATAAAAATAAAGAAATTAGAAAAATTAAAATTTTAAAAATATAAAAAAAGAGTGTAATAGAACTTTAAAATATGTAAATGATTTAAAGTAGTAAAAAATGATTAAATTTTATATTTTTTAATAAAAACATAGTGAAGATAATGATATTTTAAAAGAGAATCAAAACTGCGGTACCTTCACAATTTTAGGACCCAAATGAAGTCTTTAAAAATTTGAACCAATGCAATTTACCCAAGTGAAGATAACGCTTTTTTAACCTCAAAAGCCTAGATGCAATTTACCCTATTATTTATAATGTAATATAATAATAATTTTAATTAATTAATTATTAATTATGTATTATATTCATTATCGCACTCTATTACCTTACCACTATTCTTTAGCGACTTGAGCCGGCTCTTTTCTAAAGTGAAAGTCTAGCATCAGTAGTCGATTCGCATTGAGCCGGCCCTCCATCGATTCCCATTGATTTTCGCATCGCTAGTAGTCAATTTACGTCGCTTCCATCATTAGGCTCCCGCTGATCACCGCTGCCTCCATCTAGCCTTCTTTATTGAGTCAGCGCTTCGTCCAATGATTTTTGTTTAGCCTTCTGTTTCAAACTGATCTCTTGCACCTCTCATTCCTCCTTTTCATAATTGTCGGCCTCACCTGACCCTCCTGGTCCTAGATCTTGGCTCCGCTACTATTTAATATTGTATTCTTTATATTTTGTTTTTTATGTAGTTCAATTTCAATATGAAATAAATCAAATTAGGTACCCTTATTTCAGTTGACTCTTTTATTCCATAGCAATGAAGAAGATAGTGGATTGAGAAAGCATTAGCTGAATGCATAGTCTTTGAGAAACAATCAATTAAAAAAGGATCCTCATGAGAATTATAGCTATGCCTAATTAATTAATTTTTCATATTATCAAAGAACTTGGTCTTCAATTTTGTTGAATGAAGAAATGCTACAATGAGATTTTATTGACATTTTAATCTACATATAAGAAAAATATTAAATATATTGAATATAAAGGACCTAGAATAAATAAGAAGATTGAGTAAGTGCGAGTCACTTAGCTTCGATTTCCTTCCCTTATCATAAGTGAGGCAGTTCATCTATTACGTCTATCTATATTCTCTCTGTTATGTCTAATTCATAATTCGTAGAATTAGGAGTTTCTTTTAACATTACAGTGGGGCACTTTATAAGATTAGTTTAAATATTTGAGTATATTAATGCTCGGTAAGGTATTTATGTCATGGAAGGTTCTTAGAACTAGACTGAACTGATCAATTCAACTGTGAACGGGCAACGATACCATTTCGGTTTGTCTATAAAACCAAAATAACAGTTCGACAGATTAGACAAGTTAAAAGCCAGTTTGACCGTTGAATCGAATGAACCGATTGTACCAAATAAAGCTCATGAATATAAGGAATGAATTTTAGAAGTGGCAAAACGGGTTGGCGGGTCGGGTTCAGGTCAAACCAGAATCCGACCCTACTTGCATAGCCTCAACCCAAATCTGAACTATTTATTGAACGAGACAAAATTCATGACCCAAACTGAATCTGATTAATAAATGGGTCGGAATGGCGGGTCAACCAGACTAGTTTATAGAGAATTTTTTGATAAATTCTCAACCCGAACACAACTTGTTTAGTAAACGGGTCAAATGATAGTTTCAGATCGGGTTCATGGATCGAGTCGTATATTGCCACCCCAAATGAAATTGACAAATATTTATTGACTTTTTATAGTCTCCTAACTTAATTAATTTGATTATTTAGGTGAATTAATAGTTAAGTAAGATTTATATTTGTACTATTCAAATGATAGTTTATTAACTAAAATTTGAAACATTAATTTTTTTTTAAATTTTTTTCTTCATTAATCTATTTAAGAATAATTTTAATTTCTAAATAATTTTTGTAATATATATATGGAATTATAAATGCTTATAATATAATTATGAGATTATCTAGTTAAATCGATTTGATTATGAACTAATTACTTAATCAGTTCAACCTTTGGGCCCTGTTTAACGCGATGACCAAAATAGTACTAATTTAAAAAATAACAGTAATAATAATAAATTTTTTTTTTATCATTCTACACAAACTTTAATATGAAAAAATAGAATTTTATTTCACATACTCAACAATTTTCAGTAAAAATATCAATTTTATTTCACATCTTAGACTAAAATATTTGAATCGAGTATTTTGATTTAAGATGTGAAATAAAGTTAATATTTTTATTAAAATTTATTGAGTATATGAAGTAAAATAATATTTTTTTATATTAAAATTTATGTAAAATAATTAAAAATATTTATTATTATTATTATTATTATTTAAATTAATACTATTTTTGTCCTTATTTTAATCTTCGCGCCAAACAGGTCCTTAATTTGATTCTGAAAACCTTGTTGTTACGGCCTTAAGCTTGTTGGTTAGCTGAATTTTGTTTTCCTCTTGTTATAGAAAATTTATGTTTTAATCCTAGTTATGGACCTGATTAGAACTTTTTGATGGCCTTGTAAACCTAAAATTAATTCAGGAAGATAGGTACTAGAATGTAATTTATCCTAAATTTTAGTAAATCAATCCCTCTTTCCTTAAAATTGAGGACTTCTTCGTAATTTTCATTTGAATTTCGGCACGCGGCCAGCGGCCTTCGTTCCCCATTCTTCACTTTCCATTCTTTCAACAGCCCTAAAAAAGGAGGGATCCGACATTGTTTTCCGGCGAGGGTGAGTACAGCCGGAAAGAGAGTGATCGCCCGAGCTCGAGTCATGAATCCCGAATAGTAAGTATTTCCAGATCCGGTTTGCTGTGCTATTATATGAGATTTTTTGGTATAGAAAATAAATACAGTGGATTTCCTAGGGTTTCCGGAGATTCGGAAAACCTATGGACGAATTTCTGGCATAATGTCGGATGATTTCATGTTTTGGAGTCACCGTTTTTTTTGATGTTCTTTTTTACAGATTGGTTTAGTTCTTATGTGACTTTGAGCCATTTTTGCTGAAAATTTGTTTCTGTGTTTCTGATCTGGCCTCAGATTGGATTGTAGTTGGCTTTTGTATGTGATTCTATTGTTGATGCATGATTTATTTGTTTCAAATGTCTGCCTAGGTCGTCGATTTAAAAATTAGAATGATGTTTATGCGTTTAAAGGGGGATTATAAATAATCGGTTTGGTGGCAATGATTGTTTCGTTTACTTGGAAAGGCTTCGTCTCAACTTTTTGTATTCCCTTGGGATCGGCCAGTTAGAACTCTATGTAGTGCTTTAATCGCCTGTGAAACTACTTGTCACTGTTATATATCCTATAGCAGTAGCCATATACGCAGTTTGAAAAAATTATTGGGCTTAGTTGTGATTAAACTTGAAACCAGACAACCGCCAGATGATTCTTCAAACATTGTTAGCTTCATCCTGCTATGGACATTTTTATGCTATAATCATTATAAAAACTGGGGGCAATTGCATACACAATACAGGCAAAAGAGAATGTTAAATGCTAAACATCTTAATTTGACTATTTAAATGCATAATGCAGGCAGATTTTGAGCACCATGCAGTAATAATACATCAATTTAACTTCTGTTAAAGGTACTAAGATTAGTCCTTTATTTGTTTAAATTTTTGAGTTGATTAATGAATGCCTTCACAAATTAAGTACATCCATTAGTACGACAAACTGCAAAGACATTGTTTGCAAATGACATTACATTAGCATGAGAAATGATGAAGATGCAAACATAGGAAGACGAACAGAGACATGCTTCACTTTAATATTTGCATTATTAACTTTTGAGCTATTTAGAAATTGTATGCTACCATCCGCATGTTATTTTATATACTTCTGTGTATTTAATGGTATGGACCACTTTTCATGTTGCACCCTGGATGCTGATAATGCTGATAGTTTGAAGTTTACCAAACTTCATATGGATACATTTTTCTCGTTATCTCTTTTAGCCATGATTCTGAATTGGTTTGAGTTTTTGAACTTTTATGTTTCTTCTGCATTTGCACACATATTTCTTGTGAGATGAGAAGCTTCTGTAAAATCATGTTTTGGTCATTAGTTACTTGCACTTCAATTTCTCAATGCTTTTTGTAGAAAGCAATAAAGCATTAACTTGTGGTACTTATTTCCCAGCGACTATCTTTTCAAACTGTTGCTCATTGGAGATTCTGGTGTTGGCAAATCATGTTTGCTCTTAAGATTTGCAGTAAGTAACATGCACCTTAATTACTGCTGTTCTTTTTTTTTTTCCCTACTGTTTATTTATCTGTCCCTTTTATTTCCCTACTGTTTATTTCTTTCTCTGTTTCCTTCTATTAAGGTAACTATGAATTGATTGCATTATTCTCAAAAACATTTGTTGTTGCCACCAAAATGTATCATATGACTTTAATTGGAAGAATTATGGTGTGGGTTCTTTCTTGTGAGATTTACTTCCTTGCCACAGTTGATTTCTATTCAAATTTTGACTTCCTGAATTCTGAATTTTACATTGTGCGCACTATGCAAATAAATATTATAATATAATTTTGGTATTTTATTCTTTTAGAAAACAATTATTCCATTTCTTGCCAATTCAAATGGTTTGATTTATGCAAATATTCAAGTTCAGCACGATGAATGTAATTTCAGATTGATAAACAACCAAATCTGTTTTGTCCTAATCTAGGTTAGAAGTATATCAATCACAATAAAATAACTGAAGAGCGTACTTTAATATTTGAGTGTGTGTACTGTACATGACATGATTTGAAAGGTTAATACATAAATTGGTAGTTTACAATAGCATGATGTAGAAGACCCTATTATTTTTCTGAAATTTTGCTCAGTGACTTGATATGCTTTTTAAAGATCCTCTGTGCCTGTTACCTTTTCAATGTACTTTACATTTTGGATGCAATCTTAGTTGTTTTTTAAGTATTTGCAAAAAATGAGGCTATAGGATGGATCTTCTTCAGATCATTTTTACGGAAATGGAGTTGTTTTTCTGCTAATGTGTTACCTGCGTACCCATGCACCTCTGAGTAGCATATTTAGGATGTTTTACAGCTTATTTTCTCTGCAATGTTCAACTGATTTTTCTTGTTGTCTTAGGATGATTCCTATTTGGAGAGTTACATCAGCACTATTGGAGTGGATTTTGTAAGTATGACGATTCCTGTTCTTCTGTTAGGCTCATTTGCAATTTTTGGGTACTGATTTGTCATTCTTTTCTTTGTGTAGAAAATACGCACTGTTGAACAGGACGGGAAGACCATTAAGCTTCAAATTGTAAGAGGCATTTGTTGGCAAATTGTTATAAGATTATTATTCTACAAATCTACAATAATTAATATATTTGTACTATACCCTTTATTTGTTTTTTAGATAGCAGTGTCAGCGTGACTGTTTAGTAAAATTAGCAGGTCTTTTTATACAATGTTCCTTTATGTTTGTTTTCTTTAATTTATCTTGTATCTATTTTATGAGTAAGTATACTTATCTTAATCTAACATAGTTGAAGTATCACAATTAATGACAATGTTGATTCGTTTTATGAATTATATTTATATCTATTGAGTTATTTTGTTATTCTTTGTGGATATAGTGGGATACAGCTGGACAGGAGCGCTTTAGAACTATCACAAGTAGCTACTACCGTGGTGCTCATGGAATTATCGTATACAAGTCTTGCCTTATTTCTATTTTTTATTGTTTTGCTGATTCGCGAGTTATTTATTTGCGGAATGATTTTTGTAGGTCGTGTATGATGTGACAGATCAAGATAGTTTCAATAACGTGAAGCAATGGTTGAATGAGATCGACCGCTATGCAAGTGAGAATGTCAACAAGCTTCTTGTTGGCAACAAGAATGATCTCACTGCTAACAAAGCTGTGTCCTACGAGACTGCGAAGGTATGTCCCTTGTTCGTTTCATCAATTATGTAGTTATATTTCTTTTCCCCATCGTAGCTTGTTTCCCCCAAACATTATATTATTTTTTTAAAGGACTAACTAATTTGAGTGATGTTCTTGAGCTGACATTCGCTTGTCCTTGAAAGTAGTAGTCTAGATATAATTTCCTTTGAAAGATAATATGATGCAAAAAATATTGCATATCAAATACTTATCTTTATATAAATATCACATCTTTTTATTTATGTTTTCAGGAAAGTTATGTTTCGAATTTAATTCATTAAGTTAATTATCATATATTCTATTTATTTAGTCTTTTGGATATGAACAATACATTTTATATGAGAATGATTAAAAATATCGTGAAAGAATGATTTGGATCTGAACATAATATTCCAAATAGCTTTGGTGGAAGTTCAACATTCTATTTTTTATTATATTTATGGGGCATTTGGTTTAATGCAATTTAAATGATAATGATATTTTAATGTCATATAATCTAGATATCTATGTTATCTCATAATTATTATTTTGTTTGGTTAAATGTCATTATATTATGGATTAAAGTATAATTGGTGTGGACACATATGAAACCTGCTATGATTGGTTTTATTATTGATGTGCCCTAACTAATTTTTTGCTTCTTTTTTGATTGGATTGAGTCTTATTTAGTCATTTGAGTCAGTTATTAAATTAGTGTGGTTGAGTCGGTTAGTCGAGCCTATTTGATTAAGTCAGTCAGTTTGAATTTAGGAGTTCTTATCTATTAATTAGACCAGGTCAATTTACTTGAATTTAGAGATTTATTTTAAAATTATATTTATTTAATTTTTAAAATTAGTTTTTGTTTCGTCTCATCTTATTTTGAGGATTTTCCTGTTTAAAGTACTCAAGTTTGTACATGTTTTTTTTTCTCTATTAATAAAATAAAATATACTTTTTTAGCTGATGGAATTAAATCTTGGTTCATAGAATTTTTTTTGGTTAGGGTTTTCGGAAGGATAGAATGAGAAATGAGTATATCCGAAAGAAAGTTGGTGTTGCACCAATTGAGGATAAACTTAGAGAAAGTCGGCCTAGATGGTTTGAACATATATATCGTAGGCCGATTGAAGTTTCAGTTAGAAAAATTGTGCTATTGGATCTTGCCCATATATAAAGAGGAAGAGGGAGACCAAAGAAGACATGACAAGAAACTATAAGGAGTGATTTTAGTTATTTAAATTTAGATAAGAATTTGCTAATTAATAGAGTGCAATGGAAACAAAAAATTTATGTAGTCGGCCCCACCTAGTGAGATTAAGGCTTGGTTGTTGTTGTTGTTGTAGGATTTTCGACACAAAATTAGTGTTTGATGACCCGTAACTGAAGAGTGCAAGGAGTGATCGTCGGGTGATGTCTTAAGTTTAAAGAAATTATTAGTGTAAAGAGCGACTCTTGACAAGCTTCTAGGCCTGATGAGTGGTGAGATGAGCATAGAAATGAATCGTTTCATATTGGAAAGTGAATGGAGTTTCTGAGCTATGTAAATAATAGCAAGGTCTCAAATTGTAGAGGTACTTCTTGGAAAAACTTTGAGGTTGATAATGAAAATTTCGTAGTTAAGCATACTTGAATTGTAAAAGTGTTGGGATGGGAGACCTCCTACGGAGTCTTCAAGTCATGCAATTTTCTAAGGTTAAAGCAAACAATACATTTATATTTGGATCGCAGAATGTTATAATATAATATTAGAGCTGACCTTTCGCACTATGATGTGGTTTGAGGGTTTGTTAAAACTGACAATGTCAAGACTTATGATGGATAATAGATACTCAACAGCTCAAAGCGTAAGATGCTCTTTTGATATAGGAACAAGTCTTGCTAAGGACACCTAGAGCGAAGCACTTAATTGGTCTTATTGTGTGAAATGGTATATGTCAAAAGGTTGAAAAGAGTAAGAAGAAAGTAATGTGAGATAACATGTATGAATGCAATTCCTAACAGACATCAGTTAATAAAATGACAATAGATTCACAAAATAGAGTAGGAATATAATATGGTAATGACTGTAATTCTTGAGAAACTTCAACTTGCATGCAAATCGATTTAAATATATGTGAGAAAACTAGATTAAAGATAAATAGGAAGCCACCAAATAGATAAGAGCATGTTATTTTAACGAGTTAGAAATAAGAAACTGAAGGTTCCTCACAAATATAGGAAACCCAATAACTAAGTCTCTTTTGATAGTAAATTTGTTCGCACAGGCAAATAAAATAAAGCAGCCTAGATGTAAAAACTTTAATAGGTCTTTGAGGGAAACTGGAAATGTTTGTTCAAGGAGTGAATCTACCTGGTTCAATAACTCATCTGCAACAGAGATCAACGCAGCTAGAGGTAGACAGCATGTAGATGCATTCGTTCAACACAAGTTTGCGGTGAGTGTTACATTGAGTGTATTGTTTTTAGGCTCCTAGCCATCTCTCTTTTGAAGAAATTATCCATCGTCGAGGAAAGTGGTGAGCAGGAGAAGGTAGTCAGGAGAAAACAACTAAAGAGTCCCAACTAATCTTTTTCTTTTCTCAAGACGATGTTAAAAATAAATGACCATATCCATCTGGTTAAAACAATGGAGGCACCTTCTTTGAATTGAAAGTTTTCTTGTTGGCACGTTGAAGTGGGTCTCCTATGTAGGGTTGTTAACAAGCCGATCTCAAGTTGATCCGACTTTGGCTCAAGATTGAATTGAAAGTTTTTTATTTGATCTCGATTCGATCTAATGAATGAACAAGAAAAGTTCGATTCGAACTTGATTTGAGCTTGGTCTGGCTCATTTGTTATTAATTCAAGTTCGATCCAAGCTAAAGTCGATTAGTCTCTGTGAGGGGCACGAAGGGACTGCTTATAACTTGAATGAGACACTTAAATTTCACCTGGGTGAACTAAAAAAAATACTACAATGACTTTATGTGCCTCTAGGTGACCAACTTAATGATGAGCAGCAACACTCCTTTTGACTGAAGGAACAATTGAACATTGATTAAGCACGAATCTTTCAACTTTAGGAAGAGTTGAAAACTGTCATAAGTAAAAAGGAACAGTTAGGGGGTTAGGTCAACACATACTAGGTTATGACTAACGTACTCATTGGCCTTGGGGGAAATGTACCATGGGAGAGATGACATATGTTGCAACCGCTTTGCAACTACCTCAAATAATCGAACATGTCTAGGATCAGCTCTCCCCTTGTAGTTGGAGAGTTTTGGTATTTTTGAACTCCTCCCGGTGCCATTCGTATATGATTTCTAGAGTAAAGGGTGAACTACCATTGTTAAGCTCCATTCTTTTTAGTGGGTTTGCCCGCTTGGAAATGGCCCCCTCCAAGAATCATCATGAGCTAATGGGGAAGAAATATCGAAGCAGCAAAACGGGATGGAAATGACCTAGATGCAATTGTTTGTAGATGCAGAATTGGCCAAGGAGTGTAAGTTTGCAACCATTTCTTGGACAACCTTAGAGAGAACCTCAAGAGAGCTTTAGATTTGTTCGAATCTATCCTTGATTCCCGTCTTATGTTGGTACAGGTGGATAAAGACGTTTCCTCTGGGTTGTTTGCATGAGGTGCTTTGTCCCCACTTTAGAGGCATTGGTAGTGGACATAACCACGTGTGCATACCATTATGCAAGTGTTCTTTGGCCATTATAGTTGAAATGGATCTCAATGAAAGCACCAAATGTTGACTTACAAACTCACTTTGTTGAGAAGACTTTGAGTCAGGTACTCGATAGGTCTCATCTATATTATATGTAAAGCCTAACTTTGAAATGATAAAAAAAACTTATCTTTTACTTAGAATCAATCAGAATTGTACAATTTTAACTCAGGATGAATCAAAACCGTCCAACTTCGCTTTCATGCATAGTGTCACATAAACCGCCACCTACCATTCTTTTCTTGTAGAAATTATAATATGCTCGACCAAAGTTTCTTACTCTTGATTTTAGGTCCTAAAAAATTACAATTTGGTTCTTGATTTCTCTTTAGACTTCACCTTATATCCTAATTTTTTTATAACAAAAATTATAATTTAGTTTTCTGATTTTCCTTAGCCTTTATTTTTGGTCTTAAAAAATTATAATTTTTCCCTGATCTCTTTTAAATTTTGTCTTAAGTCCTAATTAAAAAATGCTTTTACCTATAATCAATCAGAGTTGTTCAGGTTTAGCTTAGGATGAATCAAAACAGCGCCACAGAAACCGCCACTTGCCACTTTCTCCTCACAAAATTATAATTTGTTTCTCTAAAATTTCTTACTTTTAGTTTTAGGTCCTAAAAAATTATAATTTGGTCATCTAATTTCTGTTAAACATCATCTTAGGTCTTAATTTTTTATAACAAAAATTATAATTGAGTCCTCTGATTCATTTTAAGTATTAGTCTTAGGTCCTATAGAATTACAGTTTAGTCCCCAAATTTTCTTAGATTTTATCTCAGGTCCTAACTTCTTACAATGCAATTAATAATTTGGTCTTTTGTTTTTTCTTAGTTTTACAAAATTATAATTTGGATCCCGATTTCTCTTTAATTTTGTCTTAGGTTCTAATTTCTTACAATGCAAATAATAATTTGGTTCCTTGATTTCTCTTAGCCTTAGTTTTGAGTTCTAACTCCTTACTATGAAAATTATAAGCTGGCTCTCCAATTTTTCTTAGTTTATGTCATAGCTTTAAGAAATTATAATTTAGTCTCCGAATTTCTTTTAGTATTTATCTTAAGAGTGAAATCCTTAAAACAGAAATTATAATTTTATTGTTCAATTTCTCTGAGTTTTAGTCTTAGATCATAATTTGGTTTCTTGATTTCTCTTACTCATGATCTTAGGATTGAATTTCTTATATTTGAAATTATAATTTCATCTTTCAATTTCTCTTTCGTCTTACGTTCTAAGAAATTATTATTTAGTACCCATATCTCTTTTATTTTTAGCCTTTGGTCCTAATTTTTTATTATTTAATTTTCTTTATACATAATTTCCAGTTTAGAACCACCCTTTTGATTTGTTGCCAAACAAAAGGTAGTATCAGTTCTGGTTTAAAAAAATGTGGTTCCAAAAATTGTTTGGTTCATGTTCAAATTTGTTATAGAACTAATTTGAATCGAATGTAGTTGCACTCCTACTAATATAACACGTATAACGCATGTGCAAAACACTAGTTGTTTAAAATGGTATTGGTTAAGAAGTCGAAAAGAGTAAGAAGAAAAGAGTGGATGAAGTATGTAATGTTTTTAGTCCTAAATGTAGAGGTATTGTTCGCTTTAACTTTAGGGAACTGCGTGACTTGAGGTCTTAAGAAGAAAAAATGGACAAAATATGTAACATCCCGAGTCCTAAATGTGGAAGTATTATTCGCTTTGTCTTTAGAGAATTCTGTAACTTGAGGACTTTCCTGGAGGTCACCCGTCCCATGATTAGTTCAGTTCATGCACGGCTGCACGCTTAACTTTGACATTTTCATCATCACTCATAATTTTACCTTAAAAGGTATCTTTGCAACTTGGGATCAGATTATTACTTATATAACTTAGAAATTCTTGTCTCTTTTCTATGCTAAGCAATTTATTTCTATTCCCCTCATTAGGTCTAGAAGTTTAGCAAAAATCGCTCTTTGCACCAGTATTTCTTTTTTTCTTTGGGACATTATTCGGCGATCACCTTCCGACCTCTTTGGCCATGAGTTATCACAGGTTCATCAGCCTTCGCTGGTTTGTGGAGACTTACAAAACTTTTTTTGATTTTTGAATTATTTATTAAGCGATACATGATGAACCATCCAAGGAGTCTCCTGACTATCTTTTATTAGATGGATATCTATTTTAAGATTGTGATTTATGTCTGCTCAATACTTTCGTTAGAGAGTTCATGATTTGAGAACTTCTTGTTGGAGGTCTTGCTCGTAATTTTGGTTGAAATAAGGTGATAGAAATTGTTGAAAATCAATTTTATTGACCAATTCTTAAGATAAATGTAACAAGCATTGTAGTTTAGTGTAGAGCTGGTGTTGTTTCAAAATATTAGAAATATAATGCAAATTTATACAGCTCTTACCTGTGCTTGATTGTCCATGGTTGGACATCAATATCGATTTTGTTCTTGGGTTAACCCGTGTTATCGCTAGACACGATTGCATTTGTGTTGTTGTTGACCTTGACCTTTTTTCAAAGATGACACATTTTATGGCATGTTTGAAAACTTCATGCATTTAGGATAGCGAGTCTTTTTCTTAATCGAGTTTTGAGATTACATGGTTTACTCAAATCCATTTTTTTTGATAGAGAAGTAAGATTTATCAGTTATTTTTGGAAAATAATGACATGAGTGCCAAGTTTAAATTCTTCACTACATTGTATTCATAGATTGATGAATACTAATCATAGTAGGTAAAATTTGTTTTGATGTCTGGCTACAAGTATTTGTCGGAATTGAGATCTTGTTATGTGTTAAGTTAAATTTTGATATAATAATAAAATAATAATAAAATAATAATAAAATAATAATAAAATAATAATAAAATAATAATAAAATTAATAAATCATAAAAATATTTTTATTCATTAAAACTAAATAAAAGTAAAATATATACCATGCAAATAAAATAATAATATTAACACAAATATAATAATAATATTTTTAAATTTTTTCATAATTTAATAGGCTTTCTATATTAACAAAATTTTTTTTAACTGCTTTTAACTAAACATAACAATAATAAAATAATAAAATAAATTTATTATTGTAAAATTCATAAATTTAATAATTATTAATTATTAAATCAATTATTTCGTTTAATTCCAATTCTAAAATGCTAGAATCGCAAATCAAACTGTATCATTCGATTTCAAATATTTTAAAACCGAAACTCAATCACCCCGAATTAAAACTGAACCGAATTAGTCGGTTTGGTTTTGATTGGGTAAGTTCTTTAAATGTTTTTGCACACCCCTACTTGTTACAAGTACAACTGAGATTACAAGTTGATTGAGTTAACATGAATACTATATTGTGGAATATATTGATGTGTTTTATGCATATCATACATAGTGCAAAAACCAAATAGACAAAGATCCTCTTGTGGGAAAATCAACCTGCAAGACAATACAATAATTTTGTCAATAAATCAATAGGAATGAGTTCATTTGAGGTTGTATATGGCTACAAGCCTAGGTCCTATTGATCTTATATCTCTACCTGTGCATGGTAGATCATCTAAGTTTGTAGAATTATTTGCACAACATATTGTAGACTTACATCATAAGATCGACAATAAAATAAATATCAGTCATGATACTTATAAGAAATTGACAAATAGTTATGGGTGAGTAAAAGATTTTTTTAAATGTGATTATATAATGATTTGGGTAAGGCCCGAGTGATTCTCACTTGAACTTGTTAAGAAACTATAAGCCCATGGAGCATGGCTATTTAAAATTTTAAAGAAAATTGCAAATGCGTATGTTTTGGATTTGCCTTCAGATCAGGGTATTAATTTGACTTTCAATATTTCAGACTTTAAATGGGATTGAAGTTTTTCTATTTATGGGTCTGGAGTCTGTTCATATTTTCTTGCCTTATGAATAAAATAAAATTTACCCTTTTTGTTCATAAACTTGAATTTTGATTTATAAAGCTAGATCGAATTTTAAATTACGAAATGAAAGGGCCGGGGCCGGATTAAAATCCCTGAACCTCTGATATTTTTCTCTCTTTATTCTTTCTTTCAAACCCTAATCGTTGGCATTTCGCATTGGTAATGGTATTAAAATTCAGAGACGTAGAAGTAATTTACCCTTAAAATTATGACTTCTAACTTTGTTATGTAACTAGTTCCTCGTCTTCTTTATTCCAACTTCTCATGCTTCTCTACTATTGCTCACATGTTTGTAGGCAAGTGACTTATGGATGTCACTTTATTTTTGGGTGATATCTTCATGTCCTTTTCGCGTGACAGTTTCATATTGTTTTGCAATGCTATTTAATCTTGTTATTAATCTGAACAATTATTTTCTTCAAATAATATAATGTCACAATAGCATTGTACCAAACGCCCTCTTAATATTTTTGTTAAGTTGTAGATAGAAATAGTGAAGTCTTTTTTTTGTAAAGAAATAATTAACTCTTTGTAATCTATTATATAATTTTTTTTATGTAACTACCTACCTTAAAGAATATGATATACTTGGATGATTGGATCCTTATTACCATCTGAACGCTGTTTGATTATACTATGAATTAGTTATGGAAGATAAATATACAAAAACTGTTCTTGTATAATTAAAACTCATAGAATTAGCACTCAAAATCTGATAGATATAGGCAAAAAGGTTTTGCATATGTAGAAATTATATTATCTTATTATCTTATTTTTATTTTTCTTCTTTCTGTTGTTTTCTAGGCCTTCGCTGATGAGATTGGCATACCATTCATGGAGACTAGTGCCAAGAATGCTACTAATGTGGAGCAGGCTTTCATGACCATGACTGCAGATATCAAAAGCAGGTATTCATTTTTTTACACTGTATACTTTTATTTTTATTTTTGGAGAAATGCTTATGGTGTGTTGTGCGATAGAAAAATCTCATCCAAAATTAAGGGTAAATTTTATAAAACTGTAGTAAGCTCAGCGATGATATATGATGTTGAATGCTGGCCTGCAAAGAAAAAACATACAAATAAAATAA
Source organism: Apostasia shenzhenica (assembly GCA_002786265.1). Lineage (NCBI taxonomy): Eukaryota > Viridiplantae > Streptophyta > Magnoliopsida > Asparagales > Orchidaceae > Apostasia > Apostasia shenzhenica. The sequence continues at coordinate 3,310,678 of KZ451950.1, forward strand.
ATGTTGCAGAAATGAGGATGTTAAGGTGGATGTGTGGATATACACGAAAGGATAGAATGAGAAATGAGTTATCCGAAAGAAAGTTGGTGTTGCACAATTGAGGATCATAACTTAGAGAAAGTCGGGTTTGATGGTTTGGACATCTAAATCGCGTAGGCCGATTGATAGCTCCAGTTAGAAAAATTAAGTTACTGGATTTTGCCCATATTCAAAGAGGAAGGGAGAGACCAAAGAAGACATGGCAAGAAACTATAAGGAGTTATCTTAGTTACTTAAATTTAGATAAGATTTGGTAACTGATAGAGCGCAATGGAAACAAAGGATTCATGTAGCGACCCCCTAATGGGATTTAAGGCTTGGTTGTTTGTTGTTGTATACCTTTATCTTATTTCTATTTTATTTTTGTTTTAACTTTTAATATGAATCTTGTCACATTCCAAAAGTTGTATCAAGTGGCCAAAATTAGCCCATTATTAATGCGGTATGCGGGTCGATTATTTTTTCAACTGATTCGTATAGGTTCCTAATAGGTCATCTCATGTCAAGCAATCACGGAGATTTATTAAAATTTTTACAAACTGAAAAAT